>JARHVA010007717.1:297500-352500 GCA_037957365.1 Torreya grandis | reverse complement strand
AGGGTTTATAGAGTAATATATTTATCTCTATGGATGGGTCGAGCCCATCCCCAATGTCAACTATATTACCCTTGTTTCTCTAAAAAATTATTAATAATCAGAAGAAAACCCCATTCAATAAAAAATTACTATATTTTTTGATTTAATTCATATAATGCAACTATGAATTTAAACAAGAGACCCTACTTGGTAAAGAATATCATGACTATGCCAAATTGGTAATACTCCCTAATCTTCCTTGAACCCCTTTAGTTTTATTTTTTCTTTTTCTTCTCTTATATGCCATGTCTCTTTGCCTCTATAGGCATATCTTTTCCTTATCTTATTCTCTTTCATGTTATTTCCATGTCAACCAAACCCCCCAATATATCTGTCAAATTGTATGTGATCATCATTAGCTTGGTGAAAATATCCATGCATCCCCAAAATAACTCAAAAAGTTCTAGAAATGACTTAATATTAACCCTTTTAGTAAAAAATGAAGCGTTTGTTTTGCATAGTGGCTAGGAGAGCTCAAGTAAACACACATAAAACCTTAATTTTCAAACCTTCATGTTTTAACATTATAACTAATAGCATTAACATAGCACAATAATCATGTTTAATTCAACTTTAACCACACCTTGATAAATTAGTTAAATTAATAATCAACTAACACACAATGTAATTAAATACCTTTTTCTTTATAACAATGTATTTATTATAAAACACATGCCCCACACTCTCATATCCCATAATCATTTAGGAAAGAAAGAATGTTTGAAAAACTATTTACACACATCCCAAAGATAATAGAGTTATAATTTACACCAAAACAAAGACATTCAAGGATTCCAAAGCATGAGTTATGGTAACTTAATCACATGAAGTAAGTTAAGTAAGACAACATACAAGAATTTAAATCTTACACATGCAAACAGATAACAAAATTTAGTATATGGTGCCAACATGAAAACCAAAAATTTTAAATTCAAAACACATATTGATAACTAAAAGCATACTATAAGCCATTTAAATCAAACCATGATTACAAAGTAGATTATACTATTTTTGGTGTGTGTAAGATTCTCAATTTAAATCTATCATCCCCAAAACAACATCCATCTAATCCACCCTCTCTAATGAAGCTCTCACTCCATCATAGTCTGAGGGGTGGACTCTATCCTAAATTCACCATAGAACAATAAAGGTAATTATCTTGAATCAAGATAAAATCCATAATATACTATTGTAATGAACTAAGTAATCATGATCATTATGTACACAATATACAAGTATAGCTAACTTGATAAGTTAAATATAATGTAAATAAACAACATATAACTATCCATACATAAGTATATAAAATATAGCTCATCAAAATAGTAATTAACATATAAATAACCATATAATCCACAAATCAATAGGTTATCTAGTCTATAGAATAATCAAGATGTAACACCTAATGTCATTAACATGTAATTAACCTACATTAAATAGTAACCTAATGATATTATTAGTAAATTCAAAACTATATTTTAGAATATGTACAGTTGGGCCCTGACATTTGATTGATGGTTAGGTCTGAGATGACTGCATGCACCTTATTCCTAAGAATGTAGTATCTAAATTTATTCATAGTTTTAACCATGGTATAGGCATGCTTATATAGAGTATAACATACCATTTATGTGTCCTTGATATTGGTGTTCATGAAAGTAATTATATTTTTTTATCCATCTAATCTTTGGGTGAGGCAAGCAAGGATGGTATATTCATAAGCAAAGGGGTAGATGTATAAATATTACAAACACATGGGCTGATGGATGATGAAGTTTAAGGAATATGAACTGGATATTAAAGCATCCAAATTAGTTAGTGGATAATATATCACCTAGATGATAACTAAAATAGAACCAAGAATAACTATACACCAAGTAGACCAAAATCTAGTGTTATAACCAAATTGGTATGGCCTAGTTATGTATTTCCTATTATATGGAAATACACCTCTTGGACTCAACCATACACATAAGAGATATATTTGACTGAAGGTTGAATAATATATTCTAAATAAGGGAATTCAATTCATAATTAATCATGAAGTATTATACATTAGATGTTTGACACTAGATGAAGCCAAGGAAGTGATGGAAAGTTTTCATGAAAGATTGGGAGCTTGTCACCCTAAAATAAATGCCATGACTTACAAATTTATATGATTAGGATAATATTGGCCTACCTTATTTAAGGATTTTCATTCCCATGTATACCTTTACATTAGTGCCAAACCTTTTCCAAGAGGAAAACCCATGCATCAATGCCACTATATCTCATGGTTTAATAAACACCATTTACCTAGTGGGGGTTGGATTTTTTCAGAGTCATCAAACCTAATTCATCATCGAGCCAAAATTTTGTTCTCATGGCCATATATTATTACACAAGGTGGTTTTAAGAATTCATAATGAAGATAATAACTATAGATGAAGTCATCAAGTTCATGGAGATGATCATAACCACCCATTTTGGGGTCCCAGTCTCTTTGGTATGTGATAATTTTTATTCCTTCCAATCAATGGATTTTATAAAATGGGATTATGAAAACAATATAATGCTAAATTTATCATACAATAACTATCCACAAGGAAATATATTGGTGTAATCCACCAATAATAATTTAATCGATGCCATTAAGAAGTTTGCATGGGATAAACTCCAAGAGTGACACTCATTACTAAAGTTTGATCTATGGGATGACTGCACTAGGTATAATCAAACCCTCAATAACTATTATTTCATTTAAATTTATGGATTGGATCCAATCATGGTGGTCATGATTAGACTACCAACTTTGAAACTCATGTAAAAATTCATGGAATAAAATAATAAAGTAAATTCTAGGCTCCTAGATATCATTTATTTAGAAGAAGGATATCATTTGGTTAAAAGAAAGCCTAAGATAAAGCTCTATTAAACAAAAAAAACCATTAGGGTACTATCAAATGATTGTTGGATAAAAGGTATAAGATAAATACTTTTAAAATCTTTGATTTGGTATTAATGTGGGATAAGGCTCATGATAATAAGGGCCAACACTCAAAGTTTGATCCTTTATAGATTGGCCCCTATCAGATATCTAAGATCCTGTGATAGAATGCCTTTCAACTCAAATCCCTAGAGGGAAATGACCTACCACTTCCAATATATGAATATTTATTGAAGTAATACTTCTTAGTTTCCCCATCCAATGTAATTTTAGAATAACCTCGATGAAGGATGATAATGTATATATTAGGCTAGTTTGTTTTTGTTTTGTGTTTGATTTTCATGTTGTGTGATTTCCTTCTCTATTATTTTATCTCATTTATTTGGTTGTGTCCTTGAAGCATTCATCCACCCTAGATATGGAACCTAATTGGAATTAATAAAGTGTGCCCCATTAGGAAGGATCCCCATAGAAATAAAGTTATTAGCCATTTGAAATGATGACCAAAGACCATAAGGTATTGGTGAGTGTCAAGGGACCAAAGTTTAGTCTTCAATATAAATACATCAAGGATGATAATTGAGTATTTTACATTTTATTTATTTGAGGTCAATGATTTTTATAGAAACAAGTAGACTTTAGAATAACTCACATCCCAATAGAGGCCACCAATATGCACTTAGCATAATATATTATAAAAAGGTAAGACTATTCAATCCAATCTAATATTGATTGGGTATTTAGAACATCCTCTTCATCTAATCAATATTTTATTAATCCTAAAAATATTCACAAGGAACCTTGAAAGAATATTAGAAAACATGAAAAATTTAAACTATGAGACTTTCTTAGAAGGGATATTCAATTAACCTTTATCATAGGCTTTACCACTTAGATGGTAGTGGATCAAAACCTTGAAATAGACTAGAAGTATTATATCAAGGATGTGGATGCCTAGATGGTATTAGAACAATTGTCATTCCATCTCTTCCAAGCCATGAAACAATTAAAGATCTTAAATAAATCTAATGCCCAACTCGACATCAATTACTTGAGTGAATTTTGGAATTGGATAAGTTAATTGAAAATAACTTATTACACACACTGGTGGTCTTGTAGGATAAAATATTAGTATTTCAATTTCTATTATATGACTGTAGTTCCTTCCTCTCTAATATGTCACCATATACTATGGCCAACATGCCCCATTTTTGTATAAATGGGGGACCCTTATTTAAACACTATGTAAACCAGAGTTCTCATACCTGTTATATCATTATAGTTAACTTAACTTGAATTGAGTCTTTAAAATCCCATTTTTCCCTAGTTTTATTGAGCATGTGGTATTTATAATGAATAATTGATTTGACTTGAAAACCTCAAATGTTTATGAAGGAAACAATGCTCAAATCTTGACAATACTCCTCATTAAGATAGGCTTTCTTATTTTGACGATTTAACACACTAACTTCATATACTTTCTCTCACTTGGTAATTCCTAGAGTTTCAGTCCCTTCTTAAATTATTAGACCCCAGAGTCATACATGGCATTTAAAAGCCTAGCTAATACCTAGGTGAGTAGTTAATTGGTCATATTTACTTTTCTCTTTCACTTAGACATTTTGGTTTTTTTTTTGTAGATTCTTCCACATGTTTAAATATTGGGTTTCTGTGACTTCAAGATATTTGGAAAAAAGGTAGTCAAAGGTTTTACATGAGTAAGAGTTTATAAAAGTTTTAAATACTTCATATAAATTGTTCAAATTTTTAGTTCTTCAGATAAAATATCCTGACTTAATTAGAATAAAATTCCAAGTGAAATTCTTGAGTAAAAGTTCCTAAGGTGAAACTTATTGATGTGGGTTTTAGGCACATCAAAAAAGGTTAAATGATGTAGCCTATAATGTTTTATAATGTCTATGCAATGAAGTTCTATTCTAGGTCATGAGTTACAAGTATGTAGTTAGAACAACCAAGTGATGGAATAGTAGGTTGAGCTCATGGGTTGTTTAATGAGGTTTTTTGGATGAATGCATGGAATCTAATATAAAATAATCACTAAGTGAGTTGGATGGGTGAAAGATTATTCTATAGTGGGTAGATATTAAAGAAACTCAAAAAGGGGAGAGAAGGGTAAGGCATAAGAGAAGTCTCTATGTTCTTGAAAGGTCACTTCTAATACTATTTATTTGGTGGAAAAGTATACCTAAGACCAGTGTTTACCTATTTATTATATTGAACACTCATGAACAAACACATTTATAAATATAGGAAAATAAGTATAGGATGCTAAATGATCTCAACTGAAGGTTTCTCTCCTTAGAGATGCTATTGCACACCCTTATCTAAGAGATTATAACTCAAACCATAGAGTTATCTAGGGTAGTTATGGCTCATGCCTAGATGACTATAATGAAAGAAATACCTTTACATACCTTAGATTATCAATTCAACCTTTACTAATTTACTAAACCAATGAAATACACTAGTCCTCAATTTCTTTTGCATATCTAAGATCAATATTAATTGATTAAAACAATTAGATTGATTTGTAGCATTAACACACTTCAAAATTATTGAATTGATATAGACAAAGAAATTTAAATTTCATTAACACAAAAAGGGAAGAATAAATAACAAACACATTTTCATGATAATCAATATTTTGATATCTTCATTTATATTGATAACAAATTCTAACCTTTGAAAAGAGGGTTCTACATGTATTTCAAGGACTTGGGGAAGGGGTTGCCTCATCCTATAAGTATATGAAAACTTTGATTACATCAAAATAACTAGAATTTAAGTTCTAGTTTGATGTAAAATTTCATATTATAATGTATAGATTATCTTAGACATGTAATGTGTGCATGCTGGAAAAAAAATATTTATTTATAACATGGATGTAATAATACTTAACTATCCATTTGTAAATGTTCCATACAAAATTTTAAAAAAATAGCCTTAGACAAAGGATAATTTAACTCTTTCTTGACACTTTCAAAAATTATTATTGTTGAAACTATAGTTGTAATTGAAACTATGCTAGCAATTAGAGTTAAACTTGTTTTTGGCGACACACTCATAAATTCAACTAAAGTTATAGCTAGAATTGAACTAAGAGGTGACATTGAGGCACTCTCTCAGCTGGGAGGAAATAAAGTTGATGATAGTGTTATAACTGCATTATAGGTGTGGTCTGAGCTACATAATTGGAAGGTGGTACTGAGGCTGATTTGTACTTGGTGTCCAACTCTTGATAATGCTTGTATACTTTGGAATGTTGTTCCTAAATTATGAACATATCAAGGAGATGAGGTCTAGTTCACCTATCTATCTCTTCTATCATCCCTACATGCTCTATCTTGGTGGCTCATAATCCAATCCAAAAGACTTCCACTTCTATTGTCTTCTTCCTTGTTGTACTTATCTTCACTTTAATGTCCTCTAAACTTGGTCCTTGTATAAATTACTTGAAACTGACTAAAGCTTGGTGTATCATCTATTAAAAATTAATATGGGCTACCAAATTTCTAGTATTATCTTGATCTCCTATTAATTTTTTCTCATCCACATTTTGTGTTACTCACTTTTCTCATTTTATAAGATTATTCACTAAAGCTTCAAAACCACTCACCCAATCTTAGGCCTCTTAAGTTATTATGATAGCTAAATTAAAGGCATTGGATGCCTCTAAAGGGTTCAACAAATTTAAGTGGCTAAATTCCTTATTAGGAGTGTACAACACCAAGAACTTCAATTTATTTTCATCTTCTTCGAGAAGTTTAAACAATTTAATTATTGTAGTTACATGTAGAGCTAATTAGACTCTTAAATAATGAATAGTATCCAAAATTTTATATAACCTTAGTGTTTCACTCTATACATCTTGATCTACGATGGAGGGAACTCATATTACCTATTGTGTCTCTCTAAGAGTCTCAAATTCTTCTTTTAGTTCTTTTCTGGCTAGCTCCATTCCCTCATAGATGGCCAATACCATTTTAGTGTGGGTTTATGTGTAGGACTTGAGTTACTCAATGTAGGGGATTGACCCTTATTCTCATCCTACCTTTTTTAAAGAGATTAAATCTCTTCTCTTTCTTCCAAGATTAAGCTTTTATCGCTAATATCTTCAAATTTTCTCTTCTTGGCCCTTTTCCTTAAAGTAGTGGATTTTTCAAAGAGTAATTTAGTAATAACCAGATCAGTGATCTTTAGATTAATCCTCTAAGAAGCTAACACTGCTAACTCTTTGGCCCAATCTAGAAGAGTTAGCTTTGATAGATCCAATGGTTGGGCTTATATCTGTGCATCCTTTTTAGGCTCAAGTTTAAGCTGAGTGGATGGCTTAGGTATTGAGGGCCAAATTATATTAGAACAATATATGTTTTTGAATTATGTCATGGGTTGCACAACATAGATAATTTTCTTCTTGGGGACCCTTTTCATTTCCACCATTGTTTTAGTTTTAGCTAGTCTTGAGGAAGGTAGTGGTGAACCTAGTTGGGTAGAAGAGGAAACTAATTGAGTGATGGGTTAGTTGGTGGATATGGAAGTAAAGGTGGATATTGAAAGATTAGGAGGAGAGGTGGTTGGGATTGATGGAATAATGGTTGGAGGTATGGAGATTGATGGAGTGGAGACTACAGGGGTAATGTTTATAGAATCAAAAGTGGTAATTAGAGGATTAATGGTTGGAGAAATGAAAACAAGCCTAATAGAGATTTATTCCATAGGAGTGAAAGTAGAAACAAATGTAAAAGGTAAATTAGAATAAATTGGTGAGAGCATAAGAGGAGAAAGACCTATGGGAGTAGTGAAGAGAGGACCCTTACCAAGTTAGTCACCACTAAGGGGTGCCTTGGCTTTTAATTATTGTAAACTCAAGACCTTAGCTTGTTGTAACTTTTATTCATCCACCTCATGACTTGGTTCACCTTTAACTAAAGTTTGTGCTTCTGTATTGGTTACCTTCATGGATGGGGTCTATGGTCTCTCTACCCTAGGCTTTCTTTGATAGGAAAGTTTAGTCCTACCAGCCTATGGAGTGGTCACTATTTGGAGAGGAGGGGGAAGAGTCATACTAGATGTTAAGGATTTTGAAGCTATCATAGTAGGTTACATCTATTATTCATCATAGGATTTTTATAAATTTATCTCTACCTCTTCCCCAATTATGATATCCTTATCTTGTGTTATGTCTTCTGTTAATTCTTGTTTGACTCTCATTAGTTTAATAGTAAATGCTTAAAATAGAAGAGTCTACTCTTCTTATTTTGAAAAAAATGGTGTCTATTCTAACTCTTGTTATTCCTAATGTTATCCAATAGATTATTTTCTCATCTCACTTTATCTTGATCTTGTTGAGATGTCATCACAATAGGTGGCTATTGAGGGTCTTAACTTTGGTCTGCTAGTTGTTGGTAAAGCCTACCACTCCAATGTTAGAGGATATCCATCCCCCTAGTGGTGGGGTCTTGAATTTGGATTGATTGAGTTTAAGGGAGGGGTCTACATATATCACCCTCAACAAGTCTTCACTTGAGCCCATAATCTCATCCATTTACTTTACTTCATCATCATCTTTGCCATTAGTGAATATGAAGTCATGCTCAAATGGCTCATGTTTTAATGGGATGATAAGGTTGTGAATCCTTTATTACACTCTCTCATGGGGGTACGAATCCCTATGAGGAAGATTAAATAATTCATAATCCTTCCTTATATTCTTATCTTCTCTAAAATGTCTATTGAATGTATAATGCATCTAACCAATAGTGAGATGGGAGCCATGGAAAGTGCCTTTCTTAATATTTTTCAAATATTCATCTATACCATTCCATATTTGGAAGTAAATATCTTATTCAAAAACTTATTCAAGAAAAAACTTGGGGATCCAAATACATTCTACCCTATGTCCATCAACCATGATGATTGTATAATTTGGGTAGAGCCAATAATAACCCAAGTTCATGAATTTATTGACAATAATATTTGAAATCCTAGCTAGAGGGTAACCATGAATGGCCATCCAAACTTGAGGGTATAGGCCTTATAATATTATGTTAATGTTCGTTACATATGCATATATGTGTATGAAGGAATAGAAGTCACATATTTTGTTCTTGGTATAATCAGGGTTGGGAATCCAAAAAACCCCATTATATTAGTAAACAAACCTCATGACTACATCTAGGAGGTATGACATCATATTGAAAATTTCCCTTGTGACCTCTTATCCTTATGTATAATCTATTCAGTTAGGTGGGAATTGATGACATCCCCCAATACATAGGTGCACTTTGAGGTAATGATCAAGTCAAGTAGGGGTACCCATTCTAGAGAGAATAAATGAATGCTCAAGTGGCCAAAGAGTTAGTTCAATAATTCCATACCTATATGAATTCCCATATTAAATAAAGTGATGGGAATGAAATTATTGGTATATTCCTTGATAGTGAAATTCTCCCTTGGGAGAATCCATTTCTATATTGCTTACACCACATTGTTGTTTTTCTTCCAAGTAAATACACTATGTAAATAAAATGTATCATCTAGAATGGGAAGACTTATATACCTCATGAATGAATATATATATATATATATATATATATATATATATATATATATGTATGGAATGATTGTGATTTTTTTTTACATAGTTTAGATATCCACCATATGAAATCCTTCCTTTGAATAATAAGTCTCATAACAAGTAAATGCATGACATGACTTCTAGTTTGGTAGCTACAAAGTGTAGTGCTTGGTGTTTGAATAGTAGCAAGTCAACTATGAGTTTTTTATCCTCTTATGATATGTACTAATCCAATATAAATGGATCAAAATTATCTATTACCTACCATATATCTGAGTAATTATCATGAATGATGTCAAACATAGTTACATAAAATATTGTATCTAGGTATTCTATGGAGTCTTTAATGGAAATTTTAGATGGTGGTGGAGTTACCTTGTATACCCTAGATGAATATTATATTACTATTTTTTTATGATGGTGTGATGTAATATTTTGAAAATGGTCGTATAAGAACTCTATTCCATAAATTTCAAGTCATTTTAAATGCAAATAGGGCCTTTGAAATTGCAATTAGATGTGTGAACTTGAGCTCTTGAAAATCAAATGAAGTGAATTTAGTTGGGGTCTCAACATTATAGATTTATAAATTAACTATAGTTTATGTGCCATTAATTTCCAACATCTACGATCTCATCACCTTCATTTAATTCAATCTTGACCACCTAGGCCTAGTGTGTGTTCCATGTAGGATGTTTTCTCATTCAGGGTGCCATGGTGTTACTTCTTCATATGACACTTGTCACTTTATGATTTAGTCAGGGGGTTGACCTTTGCCTTTGGGCCTTATGATATGATATGGTGAGACAAATATTATGAGAAAAATATCCTAAAGTCAAAATTCTATTTAGCGAGATTTGTTTGGTAATATTTATTTAAAAGTCACTAAAGGAAAAGTTCCTGAACTAAAGGCTTCAAATGAGAGTCATCAAAGGAATAGTTCTTGAAAATTAAGTTCTCTTGAGAGAGATTATTGTTTAATAAGATTTGTTTGAAATTTTTTTAAGGGAATATCCTAAATAAAAACCTTTCAAATGAAATCAGTTGAAGAGAAAGTCCTAGAGACCAAAACCTCCCAAAGACTAAAGTTTATGAAGTATAAAGTTGTTGCATAAGAATTTACAAATAAAATGATCTAAATAAAAGTTCATAACTAGAATAAATTTTGAAATAAAGTTCCTGATCAAAAAGTTTCTGACTAAAAAGTTTTATAAGACCCAAAATAATGAAGACCTAAAGTTTCCTAAATGTTGAATAAAAAATTCTGAAATAAGCAACTCTAAATAAAATAAATCAAATATGATACCTATCATACATATAAATTCTTCCCAAATTTCCATTAATAGATTGGTTTCATTAAGTCCTTTCAGATAGAAAATAGGTGCACCAAACATGATTCAATGTCTGAAACATCAAGTTTTTATAGATAATAATAATTAGCCTAAACACATACACCCAAATAACATATAAGTTCTCTAAAAATAAAGGGGGTCCCCACTTTTAAAAGGAAAATCCAAGGTAGGGTGTGCTGAATAAAATAAATGGTGACTCACAGGGGTTAATACTACCAAATTTTCAATAAGCTAGACTCTTTGGTTTTGTGATCCCAATATCAATCATGAATGATACTAAAATAAATTATTAAATCAAAAATGAAAAAAAGAGACTCTTAATAATTCCATGCATCATAATAACTTCACTTATACCTTAGATCTGTGTGTGTGAGAATGATATTATTATTCCTTGTCAAAGTGTTTTAAACAAAGACATGGGGTGAAATTTAAGTTTCATTTTGATTGGGAGATAGGTACATAGACATTAAGGAGATTAGGAATTGCTTTGCTACAAGCTAGATTTCCATATCCCTGACACATATACCTTTGATCACCATTTATCTCTTCCTTTATATTTTCCATGATGCATTATAAATTGATCTTATTTCATCATGTAGGCTTCTAATCCTCTTTGATTTTTTTTGGACCTTTTTAATTGTGCCTTATATTTTTATTTTTTATTTTTTTTCTTTTAATTTATAAATGAAAGAGGGAAGGACATGATCACCATGAGCTAGTCTGAGAAAAATTTGGTTAATCAAAATATCCCTATCAAAGTTTACCCATGTCAATGGTTATTACCTCAAATAAGTATTAGCATTTTATATTAATTTGACCCAAGGGGATAAGGAGATATTTATAAATTTGCACAAAACTATGGGAACAACTTTTAAATACCTAATGGAATCATTAAATTTGTAACATAGTCATGGATAACTCTCTTATTACTTACCTGGATTAGTAATTCTAAAATAAAAGATGCAACACACACTAATTTGAGTTGGATTCAAAACACACAAACTATTATTTGATTATATCAAGAGTGATCAACTGATTTCTAGGAAATCAAAGGAAAACTATCCTATAAAGTAGGAAAAATACCTGAAACAAACACACTAGATTAAACAAAGTAAACTATTGATAGTAAAAGTGGCTAATCTAGAAAATAAGAATTAATCTAATGGAAGAAAATTAATACAAGTAGGAAGATAAATAATAAATCAAATCTAACCTACTCTTACCTCTACAAAAACATTTTTTATTACTTAGAGACCCTCTAGATGGAGTAAACCTAAATTAATACTTTAAAAAATATCCATAGACTAGATATGTTAGTTCATTACCTTGGAGGTCCTTCAAACAAAATGTGTTGTTACCCAAGATATTAGATATTTGATAAGGCCACATCCATAGTGGGTTAAACTTGGAATGCATTCCTTTCTTCTCATAGGTTTTCTCCCATAGCAACACTAGGTCAAAAATATTGAATGCTTTAGATTTTGCTCTCTTATAAAACCATATTTTGACTATGTCCTGATGTCTATTGAATTTTTATAATGATTTATTCTTAGAATATTGTATTTCAATAATATATAATAATTTAGACTCTATCTTCTCATTTGGATCCATGTATTCTTGCATAAATTGATATGTTGTTAGCTTTTGCATGATTGGGAACACTGTCTATTTCCCATAAACCAAAAAATATGACAAGGCTTTAAGGGCTTGCTTATACTGAGTCCGATATGCCGACAGTGCATATTTTAGTAAGATATGCCACTCCCTAGGCTTGTCCATGGATAAATTCTTGATAGTGTCTATGAGGTTTTTATTGGTCAATTTAGCCAATCCATTCCCATACAAGTAGTGATTAGAAGATGATCTTATTGTGATTTGATTATCATGGGTTCATTTTGTAAATGAAACTAATTGAAATGTTGACCCATTATCACAAACTAAATAAATAATTGTGACAAACCTAGTTGTGATATGATCTTCAAGGAAACTAATCACATCTTGAGCTCTTGACTTCTTAATAGCTACTCCCTCAGTCCATCTAGTCTAATAATCTATAGTAGTGAGCACAAACTTGTGCCTAGTTTAAAATTTTGGGTTTATGACATCAATGAAATCCAATACCCATTGAGTGAATGGCTTACCTTCAATCATAAGTTGTAGTGGCATAGCTACATTTACCTCTCTTTTTTCTAAGACTTGGCATTCATGACACATCCTCATGTGGAAGTGCGCATCCTTAAAGACTGTTGGCCAAGAATAACTCATTCTGAGTATTTTATGGGCTATAATATTGCTAGATGGATGGTTTTTACCAATATTTTGATGTAGGTTTTATAAGATATCTTAATTTTCTTCACATGCCACACATCTTAAATATATTCCTTCATAGTTCTTCCTATATAGAATGCCTTTTTTGATCATTTAATAACTAGGTTTGAGCCATAAGTCTCTATTTTGCTCTCTGAGTTCTTTGGGGCATATCCTAATGAGTAATAACTAAACAATACCTAAATACCAATCATCTTGGGAAACCTATGTTTGGAAAAATTATTTGATGGTGATGTGTGGGTCTAGTTCAATCATCAAATGAATAATGCTTTATCATATAACATTTTTGGTAGTTTTAATTTCAATATAAAACTCCTATAATTTTTCCATCCATTTACCTTTACACTCTTCCAATTCATTCTATCCTAACACAAGATTGATAATAGGGTTTGGTATAATGGTAATGGTTTTGTTCTAAAGGATGTAGTGCCTAAACTTATTAATTGCTTTGATAAGGGAAAATATTTGCTTATCAATCAGGGAATATCTAAGATTTACATATTTTAAGTTAGTACTCATGAAAGCAATATGGTGTTCTCTTTCTTCCCTCTTCTATGGAAGTATGGTAGTAATGAATATGCTCTGAAGTGAATGAGTATAAAAAAAGTCTTTAGTGAAATTTATACTTATGAGCACCAAAGATTGTGAAATGGCCTTATTTATGTCTTGGAAATACTTAGATTTTGGTGTCCACATCTATTTGGTGTCCTATTTGAGCATTGCATTTAGGGGTCTGCCAATCTTTGTAAATCTTGATATAAATTTTCTTATAAAATTAATCTTCCCAATGAAGGATTTGAGCTCCTTTTTGTTATTTAGAAACATTTTTTTTGAAATACCTTGAATTCTATCAGGGTTAATAGTGATCCCATCTTTAGTGATAATGTGGCCTAATAGGTTGCCTTTGATAATGCCAAATATACTCTTCTTTGGGTTCAATGATATACCAAACTTCTTGAACCTTTGAAAAATGGACTAAAGATGGTTGATATGATCAATGCTATTTTTAGATAAAATAGTGAGATTGTCCATGTATATAATTATGCATTTGCCTATTAATCCCTATAATGCATGATCCATCAATTTTTGAAAATTAGTTCCATCATCAATTAGGCTAAATGGCATTCATTTATATGCACATGTTATCCATTTTTTAGTAAACATAATTTTCATCCTATCCTCTGATTTGACAAGTACTTGATTATATCCTAAAAATATGTATAAGAAAGACATCATTCTAAAACCACTCATAGTTTGTATCACCTCATCTATGGAAGGCAGAGGATAATTATCTTTCTTAGAATTTTTATTCAAATTCTTAAAGTTAACACACGGTCTAATTTTACCATTATTTTTTCTTACCAGAACTAGATTAACCACCCAAGTTGAGTACCTAATAGGAAAAACTATCCAGGCACTTAGTAACTTCTCTACTTATTTTTGGACCAATGGTTTTAGGATATGATTAACCAACCTCTTACCTCTACCTAAATGGTTTACAGTCAAGCTTGAATGGAATTGTATGGGTAATGACCTCAGGATTTAATATTCTTAAATAATCATAGGTCCATGCAATTACATCTTTATACATAATAATCCATTCCTTAACCTTTTACCTTTCATCTAAGACACTATTAAAATTGTGTGCATTCATCACATTACCCACATTTTATGAGCTAAATTTAGATTCATTAACCTTTATTTGCATCTATTGTTGTACTTGAGGATATATATCAATGGTCCTTTCCAAGGTGACCATCCCGAGTGGGAGATAATTCTCCTTTAGTTGGATAACATCCTCTTCATCTAATTCTTCATGGCACCTATGGATTATTTCCTCATTATCAATTATCTAAAACTCAAACTATCCTAAATTTGTCAAAAACTAGATGATCTACTAGTCAACATCAAACACTTAAAATTTTTCAACATTATCTAGTATTGAAGGATAAGGTACTAATTAAATGGAAAAATTCTACTCTTTTGATTCTTATAAAGGGGATTTTTTTTTTGCTGAAGTGGAAAATGAATCAACAACTTAGTTTTGTTCTCTTGAAATGGCCAATATGTTGAAAGTTTTTAATGATTCAATTAGATGCCAAGATCTATGCTTTTACTTATTTAAATATGACAATTTGCATTGATATTTGTTTCTAACCTAGTTGATCATGACTTTAGATTCTCCATATACTAGTAGTTCTTTGACATTATTCTTGAGGGAAAACTATAATCCAAGAATCAAGGCCTCATATTTTGCTATGTTATTGGTACATGGAAACTAGAGCCTGTATGCTAAAAAATTCTTTCTTTGTGAATCAACCAGATTGATGTCAATACCCAATCCTTGTTTAGATCTTAGTCCATTGAAATGGAGGGTCCATAATTGGGAAGGGCCATAAATTTATTCTTGCATTTCATACCTCCTAGTAAATTTATAAATTACAAGACTAGGAGACTTATAATTTGCTTATTCATTGGTTGTGTTATACTCTATAATAGGATGCTTCATCCTTGGATCTTGATCAAACTTAATCTAGTTTTCAATACCTCTCCATGGTAGCCAAATGTGAGAGAATTCCATGGAAAGATATCCATTTAACTTCTTTGACCAATCTCTACTTAATAATAACCCATATCCTTTATAAATATCCACTATTAGTATGTTGATATTCATCTATAATTGAGACTTTAAAGCAACCTATATTATTACATCATTAAGTTATCCCAAAATAGGCACTGTTATTTTATCCAATTGAAAAAAAATCCTCTTGAATAGACTTAGGGTCAAACCAAGCTTGTGGCAAATGGAATTTGGCATTACCATCGCTGAAGGTCCAAAATATACCAAACAATTATGTATGTTCTTGCCAAATGCCCAAATGGTTAGAAAAAAGGGGGAAATTCAGAATTAATTTTTAATATAATAGTTGTGTTGGTTGATTTGGAATTTTATGTAACAAACTTACATGTGATAGACTTTCATAAGATCTCATTCTATTCTATGATTTGTGCCAGTTCATGAAGATTAATATTATCCTTGATCTTCTTCATATCCTAAACGATGTTATATCCTCCCTTTATTTGTTCCTCTTTATGTTGAGATTGATCATTCCTTTATGGGGGTGGAGGATTATTATCAACTTTAAGATTTGGGGGAATAACTATGTTATTAGGAGTATAAGTGGTGAGAGGATGTCTATTCCTTTAAACTACTAAAATGTTTGAAATTCATCAAAATTATCCTCTGAAACATTGTCATCTTGATTGGGGAAGGGATACTCATAGGTTTCAAAGACCATAACTAAACTTGAAAGGCTAGATTCATGAGGGAGATTTGTAAAATTCATCATTTGATATTATATAATCATTTCCCTCTGAATTATTTAAAAGGCTATACAGAACTTTACACATTCCAATTCCACATGCTATGATGTGTTGTGAACCCTATACCAATTGGACAAATCTATCTCTATGATATTAATTTTTGATAGCTTATTAGGCTATTATTTCTTTGTATTATTGGTGGGCCTATTGAAAGTCCTATTGTATCTTGAAATTTTGAATTCTAGTATTAATTCTAATTGGTAGTATTACCCATCCTTATATATATATATATATATATATATTAATAAATCATTACTCAGCTTTTTGACCTTTCTTTGTATAGAATCCAATTCAAAATTTTTAGAGTCATAACCCTTATCAATTGATATATAAGTGTGGGCTTGATGTCTATTTTATTGGTTTTGCTAATGGCCATTCCTTTGTACTTAATTATTAAATAACCCATAATTTTTATTTTTTATTTATTGCATCATAGAAGGAAAAATATACAATTGATTTTGGTTAAATATAAGGGCATTTTGATTAGCATGTGGAATTGGATTCAAATATGGGAGTCCATTTTTGAACATATGGCCTATTGAATTATGAATAATGAGTTGTTGATTGAGTTGTTTATCGATATTAATATCTTCTTACAAGGCAAAATCTAAAGTATTAGTGATGTCTTCTCTTAAAAATAAAATTAAAGTAACAAGATCTAGAGCATTCTTTTATATCTCAAGCATAAAATCCATGCTTGTCTTATATATGACATTCAATCGAGTGTACATCTTGTAGAATCTTGCATTAAAGGCCCAAATTGATCCATTGGGTTCATTATTCATGATGGTGAAATGTTGATACTCCAAACATGGATTAGTCACTTTCCCAAATTATGCATAAAATGTATTTTAACACTCATTCCATGAGGTAATAGAATTTTCCTACAAATTGAGATACCAATCATAAAAATAATCTTGCATAGTAAATGTGAAAAGCCTACTTGAAACATCCTCATGGGTGACATTCATTAATATCAAATTAGCCTTGAAAGTTTTGGTATGTTCCTCTACCATTCTATCATTTCAAGGGGATAAGGTAGGCAAATACTTCTTTGTATTCCTTGGTATATCATGTTGGTCTCTAGGGATGGAAATAGTAGAGCCAATAAACCAAGGTTGATCCATAGGGGGATTGATAAGTGGGATACTTCTTATAGGAGAAGGTGTTCTAGCTCAGTGTATCTCAAGGATGATAGGTATTGGTCTAGGCCTCCTAAAATTTGACAATGGCGAAACCAAAAGGCTAGCTTGGGCCCTAGACCTTTTTAATCTCTTAGGGGTCTCTAATACAACTCTACATACTAACTAACCTCTACTTATTAATAAAACACACAAGTGATCCCTCCTTCTAGTGTTAGTTTTTGATCTATTGATGTGGGTCTTGTACACACCATAGAAGGTTAAATGAGGTAGCCTCTAACATTATTTGATCTCTATAAAATGAGGTTATACTTTGGAGCATGAGTTGAAAGTATGTGATTATAATAACCAGATGATGGAACATTAGGCTGAACTTGTGGCTTGTTTAACTAGGTTTTTTGAATGGATGCATGAAATCCAATATAAAATAATCACTAAGTGAGTTGGATGGGTGGAAGATTATTATATATTGGGTTGATCTCAAAGAAACTCAAAAAGGGAAAAGAAGGTTAAGTCAAAAAAGAAGGTGTTATGTTCATAAAATTTCACTTATAAGACTATTTCTTTGGTGGTAAATTATATATAAGACTAGTGTTTATTGATTTTAGCTATTGTATACTCATGAAAAAACATGGTTAGCAGTCTAGGAAAAAAAGTATAGGATGATCAATGATTTTAACTAAAGGTTACTCTCCTTAGGGATACTGTTGCACACCCTTATCTAATAGATTACAACTCAGAACAAAAATTTATCTAGGGTAGTTATGGTTCATGTGTATATGACTATACAAAAATAAATACCTTTGTATACCTTAGATTATCAATTCAACCTATAATAATTGATTAAAATAATGAAATCCACTAATCCTCAATTGTTGTTACACATATAAGATCAATATTAATTGATTTAAATAATCAAATTCATCTCTAACATTAACATAATTAAGAATTATTGAATTGATACAAAAAAATAAACTTAATTTTCATTAACACAGAAAGGGAATAAGAAAAAACAAACATAGTTTCATGATAATCAATCTCTTGATCTCTTCCTTTATATTGATCAAAACTTCAACCCTATGAAAAGAGGGTTCTACATGTATTTCAAGGACATAGGGTGTTGGAGGTAAAATCATTTGGGTGGGGGTGAATTAGTGATGCAAGATATTTCAAACTTATATCACAATCCTTTTAAACTCTTGATCAATGATCATAATAATTCATAAAGCATACAAGATGTTCATAAAAATGAATAAGCAAGATGATACAAGATCACACACATAACATCATATCTATGTGGGAAACCCTCTTTGGGAATAAAACCCACTCTCAAACCTAAAAAAGTATGGACTACTTATCCTATAAGATTATCACAAACATGAGACATTTTAGTGAAGCACCCACTTCACAAGAAGCACCCAACCTTAAGTATAAAAAATCACCCACTTGTTCTAAATGTTGATTATCCACCCAACACCTTATGAAATAAATAACTCCATAACTCTAATTGTAAATCAATTTGATTGGAGACACAATGTATAACACTTCTCTTTCAACTGCACACACTCAATCTTGCTCATATAAACAATGCATACAAAATAAATCTTTTGGATCTCTCTATTCTTATTCACTCATCCTCAATTAGCTCTATAATTCAATCCATCCACTGAGCACACTTCCTCTAATCTCTTTCTATTGCCTCTATCTTCTTCTCTCTTAACACATTCCCATACAAGTCTAGAAACCATTGCCTTGGTCTCCACCATTTATAGAGTCTTCATGAATGTCAAGTTCTAGGTTGGCCATGATAATTCCCTTAACCATTAAGACATCTAACAAGCTATCACAAATCTCAATACCATCCTCATAGGTCAGCCATAGCATCCATGGATCACACTTAAGTAGTTACGCCTTTCAATTAGGCCTTATTAGCCTTTATAGGTCTCATGGAGATATATTCACCCATTTAACACTTCATTAAGAAAATTAAGAACACAATATCACTTTCAATTATATGGGTCCACTCCATATGAACCTAATGACATCCTCTGATGATTACTACTACCAAAACATTAATTTGCTAAAGCACAATTTACTCAAACAACGTTATATACATTGTAACACCATGAATGAATAAATAATCAAATTTTAAGCTCCATAACTTTGATAGTAAAAACATTCAAACATTATAGCTAGATTTTATGGATACACCTTGAAGTCCTATAAAAATTTTCTTTTTACTACATCAATAAATTCATATTGGATCAAAAGTTATAGCATAAAACTTGAGCACTAGTTTTCCCTAATTAATTTGAATATTTGAATTTCAACAGCCACTGAGCAGATGTTAAACATTAAGAACTTTAACCTCATATCATGTTCCCTAGTAATATTAGATAAATTGAATCTATTTTTCTCCTTAGATTAGCTTGGTCTTTATCTTAAAATGTTTTTCATCGATCTTAGATCCTCGCTTCCATGATCATGCCATTTGGCAGCCCTATATGCATTATATGTGCATTGACCTATTGAATCCAATGAGCTTCCACCATTTGGTAACCTCACACATCTTCTAAGGAAACCTTGACATATTGAATAAATATGTACCATTGGTTCACTTTTGATAAGACTATGCACACCATTGGCTCTTTATCTGGTTAGATAAAATGCTCACCATTAGAGCTTGATCTAATTAATGCTCATCATTAGATCTATATTAAAGAATGACATCAGACTTCAACTAGTTAAACGTGACTGTCTCTATCCCATCATAGTTTACAAGATCAAATTTTAAGGTTTATAACTTAAGCTAGGAAACAATTTAAGACTCCAAACCTTCAAAGTACCTTTTTAGCATTATAGACAACATCTTCATGAAAACCCTTGATCTCAGTTGACTTACTAAGTACCTACATTAAATACACAAAGTTACTGGTTCATCATATCTGCATGACATGTAATGATGGTCTAACTTCTTTTAATATAGAATATGTATGTTTCTCTCTCTCTAAATGATCAATTGACACACCAAAAATTTACCAAGACATATATGGATGCTTTAGAACTTCTTATTTATCCTTAAATACCTGCATATATGCTATATATTCTCCAAGTTATCAAACATAACTTATTTATCATTAATGCATTAGTATATCATGTTTTTGACACAAATGGCAACTTAACATCAATGAACATGCTCAAAAATACCCCCCTTTATCATTAATTTGAAAACACCCTTAGAATGACCTCATTTAAATTATTTCATTTTGATCTTTCTCCCCCTTTGACATTAATGACAAATGGTCTCTTCCTTAATATGCCAATAATCATTCTTTATTATGTATGCATTCAAATAATATTTAAGATACTCAAGATACTTTACATACTTATATGAATCAATTGCTCCCCCTTTGATATGCACCAATCTTAACTTGGACTTATCTAATCCTTGAACTTGACAAACTGCTCACAAATCTTAGAAAGTTCCCCTTAACACCATGCTCATCTCTTCAAGCCTCTCAAACTATCTGAGTTATCTCCCCCTGACTTCATGCTCTATCTGAAAAAGATAATCTTAAATAAGTTTTCTCAATAAACTAGGTTTTTTATCAAAACTTCAAACACTATAGATCTCATAGCAATAAAATAATTTCCCTTTATCCTCTACAAGCATAATTATTTAGAACCTTTTCAAAGCACTCTTATGGAGCCATGACATATATAAGTTGTCATAAACAAAACTTTAAAACCTTATTCATGATAAACAAATAACACATTCTTTCTCATATTCAATTAATTATTCCTCTGATCTTAGAACCTGACCATTTACAAATCTCTCTTTGTTTATGCATGAAGATTCAATACCTTGTCAAAACACATGACTTGGTTTGATCAAGTCATCATATCAATATTTTTGAATAAAAATTTAAATTGGTTTAACCTTCTTAACATCCTTCATCTACAAGTTTATCTTTCATAATCTTTTGCTTACCTTTACCTTCAGGTTCTGTACTGATTGGCACTTAGATCATCACCTAGAACACACAAACTTGCTTCCACATAAGAAAGATGTCTCCTAAGAAGCATAGGTAGATAAACCCCCTTGTCATAGAGGGACTAAATATCTTGAAACTTAGGAGACTCTCATATTTCCATGCTATTACTTATCTTATAGTCCTTCCTCATCTTTAGATTGACTTTGAATGAGTTCTCAACCTTGTTCTTTTCTTTTATCTTAGGATCCTGCTTGATTTCTGTCTATTTAGGTAGATAATTCTTGTTATTTAACACTTGAACTTGTTCCATATTAATTTTTGGAAAATTATCCATTTTGATCTTATTTTTCTTTTACCTACTTGGGCTTCCATTCACTATGACTCCTCTTCATGATAGGATTAATAATCTTTGAAGTAGAATACTGATCATTCTTGCAGAAGATTGATATGTGACCTCTCTCATAACATTTGAAAAAAATTAGGTTTCTTATATTATACATACCTTATGATATTAAAGTTTAATGATTATGTACATAATCATTTTTTGCCCTGATGAAGATGTTACAAAACTTTTCAATATGACCCAATCCTTGACACTTATAACAAAATATGTCACTCTTCCCTTGTGAACCTATTGATTGTCTTAAGTGATGATGTTCTTCATGATTTACATTGTCTTACTCATGATTCCATGTAAATCCATTCCTTGAGGATATTTTATAATATTTTGAAATATGACCAAACTAATTGTAGGAGTAACAATGGTCATTGAAATTTGCATAACTCATAGTAGTTGGCTATCTGATCTTATTTGTCTTCATTCTATCAATACCTTCATTCCTTGATTTATGATTGATATTCAAAGTCTGATTGTCCTTTTTCACATCACCCTTTATCTTGTGTTGAGTTACATGGTTTTGTTCTTCTTTGTATCCAAGACCAATTTTATCACTTGCATGCTTTTGACTACTCAAAATATTATCAATATTATTTAAGCTCTTTTCAAACTTCATAAATTACTTTAACTTGCAAGATGTATTATATAAATCATATTTATATGACTTATTTTCAATCACATACCTTGAATACTCATTTTGTTTAGATTTTAGGCTTGTAGATAGGATTTCTAATTGACAACTGAGATGCTTGACTATATCTTCATGATCTTTGGTGTCTTCATTCATTATTAACTCAAACACAAGATTTATATTTATAGTGCTTGATTTGTGACATCATCTCTTTGTTATTTTTCTTCTCAACATTTAGATCTTTAAGAGAATTCATCAATTCATCCTCATTATCTGAATCATCAGTTGTATTTTTGCTCATAGCTTGACTTAGTCTCATCTGCAAAGACTCTATCTCTGATTGATACATGATAAACTCTTCATCCTTACACTTTACTTCTTCATTAAGAGAACAAACCTAAGTTTTAATTTATTTTTTGATCTCATCATGCTCCTTGAATTCATTACTCAACCTTCCTTCAAAAATTCCAATTTACTCCTCATAGGATTTGATCAAGGAATCTTGTTTCCTATTCTTTCTTTATACTATCTTCATTTCTTCCACAATATCTAGATATTTATATTCAAGAATGACTTTCTCATCTTCTTCCTCTAAGCTATCTCCACCAAATAAATATTTTCTTAAAGATCATTCACCTTCATCATGATTAAAGGCCATGAACAATGTCTCCATGTCCTTATTATGAAAATAATCATCACTGTCAAATGTGTTCACTTCTTCTGTAGATGAATTACTATCTTCTTCATGGTAAAGGATCTTACTACCTTTGTATGATTCCTTATTTCCATTTTTATTATTGAATAACTTTTCATAATTTCTAGGACCCTTAGATTTCTTATGTTCATCCTCATGGGATTCCTTATGAGCTTCTTTATGTTTAAACTTGTCTCTACTTGGACATCTAGCTACAAAATGACCAAATTTACCACATGAAAAACTTTTGAAAAAAAGTTTTAATTCATACTTACTTGATCCTAAATTTAATTTTATTTCAATCATGGCTTCAAGTTGATCTTTATTAAGATCAAAATATTCAAGAATTAACTTGTTCTTCTTGGATTTTGACTCCTTGACCACCTTGAAAGTTGCTTCCTTAGTAAGAGGTTTGTCCTCATCAACTCACATCTCATAAGAAGTAAGGATGCTATGTAGTTCATCCATCTTAATTTGATTGAGATCATAGTTTTCTTATACATCTAAAACCTTTGAATAAAAGTTGAGTGTAAGAGTCCTCAATACCTTTTTTACTATATTAGCTTCATTAATCACCTCTCTAAGACCCCTGATCATGTTTACTACCTCATCAACCCTTAGAAGCTAGGATGCCATAATATATTCTTCCTTCATTTTGAGACCTTCAAATTGCCTTTGATAGGTGTTGATGATTTAAAATTGTACTTGATTATAATCAACAACAATGGGAAGTTTCAAGATGTGGGACTTAAGACTTGAAACAACCTCCAGATTTTAAGAAGCTAGTTCTTCTCTATATTAAGTATATACTTGAAAAAGGGATAGGAATTTTAATTAGAAACACAAATGCAAGAAATAAAATCTAATCTATGGCAATGCGCCTGAATGTAATTTGACCTTAATCCTAAGCATAGTGAGACTATATGTAGGATTCATTTACATTTAAGAGCAAACAAGTGCATGATCAATGTAAAAGATGGAAACTATAGAAATAGAGGCTCACAGCATAGACTACTTTTGCAGTGATACAAAAAATGTCAAAAAAGGCATAGGGTTCAATCTTTTTATTTGAATTTTCTAGTCACATAAGAGGTGCAGAAACATGCACAGTTATATAAACTTTTCAACTCAAGAAAATGAGACAAAAGCAAATGACATTCCTAATCACAAATCTAGAAAATCTACAGCCTAGACTACTTTTGCAAATGACACGGAAAATATCAACAAAGGCATAGGATTCAATCTTCTCATTAATTTTCCAGTCACATAAGAGGCACAAAAACACACACAATTACATAAACCTTCCAACTTAAGAAGATAGAACAAAAGTAAATGATAATCCTAATCATAGCTCTAGAAAGTCTAAACTCTTTACAATAAGTCTCTCCTAATTATTTCTAATATCTCCTTTCTTTATTCCATTTTTCTTGGCTAATAGGAGCCCATGTACTAAAGATTCATACTCAGCATCATTATTAGTACAAGCAAATTGAAAATAGATAGCTCTTAAATTTTTTTCACCATTTGGAGCAGTAAGACAAAATCTTGCTCCAGCACCATTTTTACTTCTAGCCCCATCAAAATCTAAAGTCTAGATTTCTAAATATTTTTTGGATCCTTGAGTAATTAGTGTCTCTTTCCTTAAGACATTTGGGATTTCATGGTCCTCATCAAAAATAACATAAGTGCCCAAACTAGTAGAGTTATAATTTTCATATGGGTCACTATGCATCATAGCTAACAACTATATATTTTATTTTTCTTGATTATGCTTAGTCCAGTCACCTATCTTAGTAAAATGGAAGGAATCTAGTTTGGATTTGCTTACCTCTGATGCATTGTTCACTATGTCTATTATCTACAGACAAACTATGTCTTTGAGCTTTCTTTTATCAATAGGTCCTTCAGTATATTTGGGCATTGCTTGATTTTGAAGAGCTTCTTGTAATAGTGTCCTTTGTTCCATAATAGCTAACATGTCCCAAATTGATACTTATGCTGGGGTCATCTTCAGCTGATCCACAACATTCATTGGTCCAAAAGTTTGAATTCTTGAAAGATTAGGATATCTTGTCTGTCTTTGAACTTGTTCAAGAATTTCTTGATTCTGCACTAGCTAAAGCATTTCTTGTCTAACAGCTGCATGTTGATGACATTGAAATGAAGGATTCTCCATAACTTCATTATTTACAACTTTAGGCTATTCCAACATTCTTCTCTTTTATCTAGTATAGTAGTCTAATTGCACCACTGGTTTCTTGGAAATAGAAACTTCATTCAAAAATACTGATTCTTCATCTTTAACCCATGAGAACAAAGAATATTCTAGGGCTATTTCTTCCTCTTTTTACAAGGACATCCCTTGCATCTGAGCTACTAGGATTGAATTCTACATACCAAAAGACTGATAGGCTTGATTGTCACTGGAACTTGCAAACTGACCATACATTCTTCTTTGCTCTGCCACCTTTTGTTATGGATTACCCATAGGACAATCTCTAGGTGTATGAGTATTATTGCAAGGGAAACACTAGGCATTAGTGTTATCCACATAATTATTTTTCCCTAGAACAATATCCCTATTTGAATTGGGAG
Source organism: Torreya grandis (assembly GCA_037957365.1). Lineage (NCBI taxonomy): Eukaryota > Viridiplantae > Streptophyta > Pinopsida > Cupressales > Taxaceae > Torreya > Torreya grandis. The sequence goes on along the minus strand of JARHVA010007717.1, from coordinate 326,416 downwards.
GAATAGTCTGTGAGGGTGTAGGGACTGCAACTAATTAGTTCGTTGGTTGAGGGTTATTTTGTCTTGGAGGACCCTGATATTGGTTTGGCTGAGATGAAAATCTATTTCCTTGATAGCCTTGATATGGAGTCTTAGGGAAAGTATTATACTATCTTTTTATATTGATCAGCTTATTAGAAAATGTCCTTAAGATATTCTTGATATCATCCAACTCAGATGACTGAGTGGGGACAATTTCTTTAGTAGATGGTTGAGGATAGGTGTACATAGACACAGGTGGGGCTATAGATTTAGGGGCTTCTTGAGATAATGGTAAGGAAATTTCTAGGAACATGGGCATGGGAGGCCTTAAGGGTAACTTTCCAGAATCTATCAAATTATTCTCAGCTCTGATCGCATATTCATAAGCCTTAGGCAAAGTGTGTCCTCTAAGTGACTGAATCATAATAGATATATCTAAATTCAAAGCCTTAAGATAAAATACTATAGCCATACCTAGTAATGGTCTAGATGTAGTAGGTATTCTTTCCCAAGTCTTTTGAAATATGGAATTGAAGTCAGTCATGGCTTCTTGTGGTGCCCTTTGAATGGTAATTAATTGTTGTAATAAAGAAGACTTGTCACCCTTCTCTTCTAATCTTTCAAAGAAAAGATCTCTGAGTTGATCCCATCTAGAAATGGTATTTGGGGTCAAAGATTGATACCATTCTAGAGCCTTCCCTTTAAAATAAGTTGCTAATAATCTTATGGCCACATTTTGTTGTGTGACAACATGTATAACACAGACATTTCATACATCTTGAAGATGTTCCTCAAGTGTTTTAAAGTCTTGCCCACTAAATTTGGGTAGAGCTTTTAAGGCATTCACTAGGATAGGGTCCCAAGTGGCTAGGGGTATTGGAAGAATCAAGGGACTACCAGTGTTCCAGCTTTCATAATTTCTTGGGAATATAGGGGATCCCATATTTGCTCTAGGTATTGGTACAAACTAGTCAGCCCTTCTTCTTGGACTTGTTACCAAAGGTGGCAAAAGAATGCTTGGATTTGTAGCAGATTGTGATTTGGTTATTGGTCCACAACTATGACTCCTTGTATCTCTTTGATTCATATGATCTTGAAAGAAACTTCAAGATTGGTCCCACTAGATGTGCCAAAAATTATTGATGATTTAAAATGGTGCTTGATTCTAATTAATAATAATGGGAAGTTTCAAGATGTGGGACTTTGCATCTTGAAACAACCTCCAGATTTTTAAGAAGCTGGTTCTTCTTTATATCAAGTAGATATTAGGAAAAGGAATATAAATTTTAATCAAAAACACAAGTGCAAGAAAACAAATCTAATCTATGGCGATGCGCCTAAATGTAATTTGACCTTAATCCTGAGCACATTGAGACTATATGTAGGATTCATTTACATTTAAGCACAAACAAGTGCATGATCAATGTAAAATATGGAAATAATAGAAACAGAGGCTCACAACATAGACTACTTTTGCAGTGATACAAAAAATGTCAATAAAGGCATACGGTTCAATCTTCTTATTTGAATTTTCTAGTCACATAAGAAGATTGAACCCTATGCCTTTGTTGACATTTTCTATATCACTACAAAATTAGTCTATGTTGTGAGCCTCTGTTTCTATTATTTCCATCTTTTACATTGATCATGCACTTATTTGCTCTTAAATGTAAATGAATCCTACATATAGTCTCATTATGCTCAGGATTAAGGTCAAATTACATTCAGGCGCATCGCCATAGATTAGATTTTCTTTCTTACATTTGTGTTTCTAATTAAAATTCCTATCCCTTTTCCCAATATCTACTTGATATAAAGAAGAACTAGCTTCTTAAAAATCTGGAGGTTGTTTCAAGATGCAAAGTCCCACATCTTGAAACTTCCTATTATTGTTGATTAGAATCAAGCACAATTTTAAATCATCAACAATAGGTATGCAACTTATCTATCTTCACCTTAGAGTCTCCTTCATAAATAGTGTATAATTTGTTCCAAATTTCCTTCATAGACTTGTAATGGATCACTTTGGTAAACTCAGCGTCAGATAGACCATAAATGATATAATTCATAGCTTTAGAATTATTCTCACTTAATTTATTATTAGTAACACTAGTTAAAGGAGTAGTTGGTGTAGTGTAACAATCCATGATAGATTTTTAGATATCAAAACCTAGAGACATGATGTATGCCCTCATCCTTGTACTCTAGAAAGCATAATTTGACCAATTAAACAATAATGCTTAATTTTTAGAGAAAACTTGCATTTATTGACTTACCATTTTATACCTTAAATCACCTTTAATTTTTTAAACTTATAATTAATGTATTGCTATGATACCAATTATTGGAGGTATAGTCATTAAGAGTGGGGGGTGAATTAGAGATGCAAGATATTTCAAACTTTAAATGTAATTCTTTCAAACTCTTGATCAATGACCAAAATCATTCATAAAGCATACAAGATGTTCATAATAATGAATAATCAAGATGATACAAGCTCACACACATAAAATAATATCTATGTAGGAAACCCTCTTTGGGAATAAAACCCACTCTCAAGCTTGCAAACACATAGACTACTTGTCCTATAAGATGATCACAAATATGAGACCTTTTAGTGAAACACCCACTTCACAAGGATCACCAACCCCTAATTATGAACAAGCACCCACTTTTTATAGATGTTGAACACCCACCCAAGATCTTGTGAAATCAACTCCAAAACACTAATTACAAATCAATCTGATTGGAGATAAAATGTATAACACAGCTCTTTCAACTACACACACTCAATCTTGCTCATGTAAGAAATGCATCTAAAATAACTCTTTTGGATCTCTCTAGTCTTCTTTGTTCATCCTTAATCATATTTATACTTTATTCCATCCATTAAACATACTTTATCTGATCTCTTTCCTTCACTTTTATCTTATTCTCTCTTAACACATTCCCATACAAGTCTAGAAACCATTACCTTGGTCTCCACCATTTATAGAGTCTTCATGAATATCAACTTCTAGGTCAAACATAATACTTACCTTAAACATTAAGACATATAAAAATATAACAAAAATATCAATACCATCCTCACAGGTTGGCCATAGCATCCATGGGCCAGACTTAAGTAGTTACACCTCTCAATTAGGCCTTATTAACCATTATAGGTCTCATGGAGACCTATTTACCCATTTAACACTTCATCAAGAAAATTAAGAACACAAAATCACTTTAAATTATATGTGTCTACTCCATATGACCTTTATGACATCCTTAGGTGTTTATGCCCACCAACATAATTTTTTGTTAAAGCACAATTTTCTCAAATAACATTATGTACACTGTAGCACCATGAATGAACAAAAATACAAATTTGAATCTCCATAACTTTGACTATACAAATATTCAAACCCTCTAGATAGATTTTATAGATTTTATTTAAAGTCCTCTATAACTTTTCTTTTTACTGCATCAATAAATTCATCCTAGATCAAAAGTTACAACATAAATATAGGGCACTAGTTTTCCCTCATTAATTTGAATATTTGAATTCCAATAGTCACTAAGCAGATGTTAAACATCAAGAAATTTAACCTCATCTCATGCTCCTTAGAAATATCAAATAAATATACTCTATCAATTTCCTTAGATTATATTGGTCTTTATCTTGCAATACTCACCATCATTCTTAGATCCTTGCTTCCATGATCATGCCACTTGGCAGCCCCATGTGCCTTCTATGCACATTGACCTGTTGACTCCAATGAGCATCCACCACTTGGTAGCCTTGCATGTATTTTAAGAAACATTATACATATTTAATAAATACACACTATTGGATCACTTATGATAAGATTACATGCACCATTGGATTCTTACCTAGTTAGATAAAATACTCACCATTAGATCTTAATCTGATTAATGCTCATCATTAGATATGTCTAGACAAAATGACCTCAGACTTCAATGTAGTAAAACTTGATAGTCTTAGGCCCATGATAGTCTAAAATAGGAAATTTTAAGGTTTATAACTTGATTTAGGAAACACTTCAAGACTCCAAATCTTCAAAGTACCTTCTTGTCACTATAGACAACATATCTATGAAAACCTTTGACCTTGGTTGACTTACTAAGTACCTACATTAAATGCATAAAATTACTAGTTTATTAATATTTACATGATGTGTAGTGATGGTCTAGTTTCTCTTAATCTAGAAGATGCATGTTTCTCTCTCTAAATGATCAAGTGACATGGCAGAGATTTACCAAGACATTTATGGATACCTCAGAACTTCTTTGTCCTTACATACCAGCATATGTGCTATATATATTTTCCAAGCTATCAAAGATAACTTTATCATTAATACATTAGTATCCCATGATATATTTGACATAAATGACAACTTAACATCAATTACCATGCTAAACATGGGGAAGGGGTTGCCTCATCCTCCAAGTATATAAAAAAATGATTACATCAAAATAACTAGAAATTAAGTTCTAGTTTAATGTAAAATGACATGTTATAACTTATAAATTATCTCAGACATGTAACATGTGCATGATGGAAAAAATGATTTTTTTAATTAAAAAATGAATGTAATAAGACTTAACTATCTATTTTTAAATGTTACATCCAAAATTGTACAAAAAAATCTTAGCCTAAGGCTAACTCGACTCTTGCTTGATACTTTTCAAAGTTGTTATATTAGAACTACATTTGTAATTGGAGCTATGTTAGAAACTAGAGTTTAAATTATTGTTTATAGGGATAAAATAATAGATTGTACTATACTTACAAATTTATATTAACTAATATGTGGCATTGAGGCACTTGTTGAGTTTTGAGGAACCAAAATTGATGATAGTGTTTTAATTGGCACTGTATGTGGGGTCTAAGCAGTAGAATTGATAGGTGGTGTTGATGCTTATTTATTATTAATTTCCATCTCTTAATAATGTTTGTATTATTTTTCATTATGTTCCCAAATTATTATCATATCAAGGAGATGAGGTATGGTTACATTGTTTATCTATTCCATCAGCCTTGCATGTGTTATCTTGGTGGTTTAGAAGCCAACTCAAAATACCTCCATTTTTGTTTCCTTCTTCCTCACTATACTTAGATTTTATTTAATGTCATATATACTCAATCCTTATAGACTTTTATTGAAACTATCTAAATCTTGTTTAATCATCTAGTCAAAAATATCCTAGGATACCAACTTTCCAATGTTATCTTGAGCTCCTGTTAAGTCTATTGTATCCAAAATTTATGTTGCTTGTTTTTCCTATTTTCTAAAATTATTCACTAAATCTTAGAAATAACTCACCAGATCATGGTCCTCATGAATTATTATGATATATAAATTTAATGCATTATCCAACTCCAAAGGGGTCATCAAATTTAAGTGGCTAAAAGCCTTATTAGGAGTGTACAACACCAAGAAATTTAATTTATTTTTATCTTCTCTAAAAAGTTTAAACAATTAGATTATTTTAGGTACATGTGGAGCCAATTATAATATCAAATAATTAATAGTATCAAAAAATTTATATAACTTTAGTGTCATAATATTTATATCCTTATCTATGATGGAGGGAACTCATATCACCTGTTGGTGATATCTAGTAGTCTTTAATTCTTCTTCTAGTTATTTTATGGCTAGCTATGTTCCCTCAAAGATGGCCAATAATGCTTAAATGTTGGTATCTATGTAGGAATTGAGGTCCTCAATTTAGGAGGAATAAAATTTATTCCTATATCACCTTTTGGAAAGATATTAGATCTCATCTCTTTATTCTAAGATTAATCTATGTCACTACTATCTTAAATCGTTCTCTTCTTGACCTTTTGCATTGAGGTAGTGGATTTGTTAAAGAATGAGCTCAGAGTGGGTAGATTGGTGATTATAATTTGACACTCCTAAATCATTTAACCAATATAAAAGAGTCATCTTTGATGGATCCAATGGTTAGGCTTCTATCTTTGCATCCTTCTCAAGTTCAAGTTAAAACTCAGTGGAAGGATTAGGCATTAAGGGCCAAATTATTTTTCACCAATATAAATTTTAGAATTATGGCATGGGGTGAACAACATAGATAGGTTTCTTATTGGGGTACATTTTTATTTACACCATTACTTTGGTTTTAATGAGTCCTAAAAAAGGCAATGGTAAACCTAGTTGGGTAGAGGAGGCAACCACTTGAGTTATGGGTTAGTTGGTGGTCGTGGAAGTAGAGGTTGAGAATAAAAGAGTGGGAGAAAAGGTGGTTTTTATTTAAGGAACAATGGTCGAAGGGATGGAAAATAAGGGAGTGGATACTACAGGGGAAATGGTTGGAGAATTATAAGTGGTAATTGGAGGAGAAATGGTTGGAAAAATGAAAACAAGCCCAGTAGAGAGTGATTGCTCATGAGTGAAAGTGTAAACAACTAGAAAATGAATAGTAGAATAAACTGATAAGGACATAATAGGATAAAGGCCTAGTGGAGAAGTTAAGAGATGACCCTTACTATATTGGTCACCACTGAGGGGTGCCTTTAATTTTCATCTTTATAAACTCAAGACCTTAGCTTGCTAAAACTTTTATTCATCTACCTCATGACTTGGTTCACCTTAAACTAAAGGTTGTGCCTCTCCTCTAGTTGGTTTCATAGATGGGGTGTATGGTCTTTGTACCCTAGCTTTCTTTGATAACAAAGTGTAGTCCTACCAACATGTGGAGCAGTCATTGGTTTTGAAAGAGGGGGAAGAGTCATACTAGATGTTAAGGCTATTGAAACCACTAGAGTAGGTGACATCTTTTCCTCATCAGAGGAGTCTTGTAAAATTATATCTACCTCTTCCCAAATTATGTAATCCTTCTCTTGTGTTAGCTCTTTTGCTAATTATTATTTGAATATCCTTATTTACATAGTAGATGCTTGAATTAGAAGAGTTTTTTCATCTTCTTCTTGTGTAACAGTTGGTATCTCTTCTAGATCTTATTATTCTTCATGTTCTCTAGAAACTAATGTTTCTCCTACCACTTTCTCTTTCTATTATTGAGATGTAATAACAATAGGTGGTTATTGAGGGTCTTATATTTTTTCTACTAGTTGTTGGTAAGGCCTACCACTCTATAAGTTAGAGGATATCCATCCCCCTAGTGGTGGGATCTTGAATTTGGCTTGATGAAGTGTAAGTGATGGGTATGATTGTATCACCCTCAATAAGTCTTTTATTAAACCCATGGTCTCATCCCTTTCCTTTACTTTGTCATCATCTTTGGCATTAAGGAACATGAAGTCATGGTCAAATAGATCATGTTTATATGGGATGCCAAGGTTTTGAATATTTTTTTGTACTCTTGCATAGGGGCCCAAATCCCTATGAGGTAGAGTAGCAAATGCATAATCCCTCTTTGCATTACTAGCTTCTCTAAAATGTCTCCTATGTGTATAATTCATCCTCTCAATAGTGAGATGGGAACTATGGAAAGTGCCTTTCTTACTCTTTATCAAATATAAATCTATACCATTCCGTATTTGGAAGGTAATATTTTTATTTAAAAAAAATTAAGAGCAAACTTGGGGAGCCAAAGAGGGTCTACCCTATGTCTAACAACCATGATGAATGTATAATCTAGGTAGAGCCAATAATCACCTAAGTTTATGAGTGTATTGGCAATGCTCTTTAAAATCCTAGCTAGAGGGTGGCCATGAATGGCCATTTAAACCTAAGGATAGAGGTCCTCTATTATTCTATAAATGTTATTTACATATTCATATATGTAGATGAATGAATACAAGTCACATATTTGATTTTTTATATAATTAGGGTTGGGATTCCATAAAACCCCCTTATGTTGGTAAATAGTCCCCATGATTGCATCTAGGAGGTATGACATCATATAAAAAATTTCCCCTTGGGGCCTCTTGTCATTGTGTAGAATTTATTAATGCAAGTAAGAACTGATAAACTCCTCCAATGTATAGGTGTGATCTAAAATAATGATTAGGTCAAGTATAGGTACCCATTCTAGATCCAATAAAAATATGCTTAGGTGGCCAAATAGTTGATTCAATAATGCAATGCCTTTATGAATTCACATCCTAAAGTGGGTGATGGGGATGATATTATTGGTATGTTACTTGATAGTAAAAGTCTCACCTAGGAGAAAGCACTTCCCTCTTGCTTATTCCATAGTGTTATTTTCCTTCCAATTAATTATACTATACAAATCAAATGTAACACCTAGAATGGGAAGAATTAAATATCTCATGAATGCATCTCCATAGATGTATGGAATGAACATGTTATTATTGACATGTAAATAGACACAGTCTACATTTATTCCTTAAAAGAATAAGTTCCATAACAATTAAATGCACAACATGACTTTTAGTTTGGAAATTACATAGTGAAGTGCCTGATGCTTGAATGGTAGTAAGTTAGCTACAAGTTGTTTCTCCTCTATTTAAATATCCTCCTCCAATGTGAATGGATCAATATTATCTATGACCTCTCATAGATTAGAGTAATTAGCATGGATTCCATCAAACATAGTTGCATCAAAGACCATAAATAGATATTTTTTGGAGTCTTTAATGGAAAACCTTGATGGTGGTGGTGCTTCCTTGTATGCCCTAGATGAATATGCTATTAATGTTGGTAGATGATAGTGTGATGTAAGCGTTTGAAAATGGTGGTCTAAGAACTCTATTGTACAAATTGTAAGTCATTTTCAACATAATTAGGGCCTTTAAAATTGTACTTAGCCATGTGCACTCAAGCTCTTGAAAATTAAATGAAGTGAAATTAGTTGGGGGATTGATGTTATAGATTCATACATTCATTCCAATTTGTGCACCTTTAATGGCCAACATTTATGATATGATCATATTCATTCAATTTCAACTTAACCAATTAGGCCTAGTGGGCATGACATGTACGATGCTTACTCATTCAGGGTCCCATGATGTTACTTATTCATATGACACTTTTCATTGTATGGTTTAGTTGGGGGGTCAACTGTTACCTTCATACCTAATGATATGATATTGTGATCCCAAGATTTCAAGTGATGAAAGTAAAATGTTATTCAGAGATATTCAGGAAGATTTGTCTGAAATTCACCAAATAGAAAGTTCCTAAACTAAAGGTTCAAAATGAGAGTCATTAAAGGAATAGTTCCTAAAGACTAAGTGCTCTTTAGAGAGATTGTCATTTTGGAGGATTTGTTTGAAAGTGGCCAAAGGGAATATTCTTGAACAAACACCTTCTGAATGAAAGTTGTTGAACAAAAAGTCCTAGAGACCAAAACCTTCCAAAGACCAAAGTTTTTGAAGTATAAATTTAGTGCATAATAAGTGCCAAAGAAAATGATCTGAAGAAAAGTTATCAACTAAAAAGCTACTACATAGAATAAATTTCAAAATAAAGTTCCTAGTCAAAAAAATTCTGACTAATTTTTTTTGAAGACCTAAAGTATCTGAAATGTCAAATAAAAATTTCCTAAATAAGAAACTCTAAATAAAAGAACCAGAATAATCAAAACTAAATAGTTATCATACATAGAAATTTTTTTACAAATTTTATTTAATAGATTAGTTTCAATAAGTCCTTTGAAATGAAAAATAGGTGTACCAAATGTGATTTAATGTCCAAAACATCAAGTTTATAGAGATAATAAGAAATAGCTCAAACACACACACACCCAAATAATAAATAAGTACTCTTAAAGAAAGGGGTCCCCACTTTTAAAATAAAATTCCAAGGTAGGGTGTGTCAAATATAATAAAAATAGAAAAGACTAATTCTAAACAAAAGTTGTGAAGATCAAAGAGATCCTGATGTAATGAGGAAACTCCACATAGCCTATTATTAGAGTAGTCAGTCTTTTAGCCCTGATATAGATGTTAGAGCCTAGGAGAGCCCATAATAATGAATAAATGACATGTAACCCATGGTTATAAGTAGTGAGTAATCTAGTTAATTCACCTGTGCTAAAGTATAATGACCAATTTCTAGACTTGACAAAGATGTCAGAGCCTAGGAGAGACTGACACATCTAAGGAGTACCACATCAACTAAAGGTAAATTGATTAGTCTCCCAGTCATTAAAACAATGTTAGTCTAGGAGATCTTGACCAAATCAAAGGATGACATATGCCCCAAAGGTTTTAAGTATATGGATCCAACCAATGAGCTCTCCTTATTGTGTCAAATGTGTTAGTCTCCCAGTCCTGACAAAAATGTTAGATACCAGGAGATCTTGATGCAATGAGGAAATTCCATGTATCATTTTGTTAGAATAGTTAGTCTCCCTAGCCTAATATACATGTCAAACTCCAAAAGATCCTGACATATCACAACATGACATGTGGCATAATCATGCATATTAGCAAGTGGGGTCCCAAGGTCCTAGAAAGGTCATAATGAAGTACTTTTGGAGTTATAAGGCCTAACTAAAGGAGGGTACATGTCCCCAGATAGAATTTCATCTCTCTTAAGGTTATAATAGAGAAGTGATATACTATACCTAGGTGTTGACCATTTATAAGAGTACCAATATATAAATTATAAGTGGTACAAAGCAGGAGCTACCTATAAATATTTAAAAAAGAGGTGGTTGTTGGCCTACCAAACTTTAGACATTGATGAAGTGGGAAACTAGAACCTAATTGGATAATTTAAAATGTCACATCACCTTTACTAGATCTAATATGCAACATGTAATCATATGCTCTAAATTTAACTCTAAAAGATTGATCCACCAACTTAAATTTGAATCCACAATGAGCATTAGATAGGTGTCTACATTTTAGGTGGCTATGGAGGATCCCCTCTAGGTATACCAAAGGCTCATGACCTAGGTAGAGATGATCTCCAAAGAACTTTTGATTAACCTTTCCAAGATTTAACATGATTTTAACCTCATAGTAGCCATGTTAGAGGCCAATGAATATAAGTCCACATAGTTTGGAATTGGATCATCTATTTTGCCTCCATGTATTGGTTAGGTGGGCCATTAATATTTTTATGAGGTGAATAATAGGGATTTTCTCCTTTTTTTGAATTATGTAGTTGTAACAACTAGGAATGATCATCATGGACCAAGATGGGAATCTCATGATACTTGGAGGTGAATCCCATCATTATCTATAAATATGTAATTGCATTGTATTTTTGAGGTTGATAATTTTTAGTTCCAAAATTTTGTAAGAATCAATCTAGGATTTCACCTCCCATTCCTTCCTCCTTTTGGATTGTATAAAGTTGGAAAGGATTGATACCCTTGTAATAAAACTTGTTTTTATTGAAAGTAATTTTAGCCTTTTTTAAATACATATACTAATGTCAAAGATCCATCATTTTTAGTTTTGAATGAATGTTAGCACTTTTATAATTGGTTTAATGCTCTATAATATTATGAATAGAATGGTTATGATGTGTTTGCTTGTTATAACCTTTTTATGAACTCCTTTCATTTTCCTTACAATATTAATAATCTATGTGTAAGTCTAAAAATTATCTTGGAAGTTTGTCTTATTTAATATGGACTTCCAGTATTGATATTTAGTGAGGTTTCATAAATCAAACATTCTTTTTTGCTTCCTTGGACTCTCCCCATTGTGTTATTTGTAGATAAAACATTTGGTGAAACTCAGCACATAGTGGTATAACTTTGGAAAATACACTTAACTTACTTATTGAAGAATTAATCTCATATTAATCTAAAAACACCCTTTCATACCTTATTATTCCCTCCTTTTGTATTTATTTTATAAATTTAACTACCATCCCCTTCATTTTATAAAGTGGTAAAGCAAAGTGCATGAAAATTAGCAACAGACCCAAGTAATTAACAAATTATTTAATCAGTCAATATTGAACCTCAATTAGTGGTAATGCATCCCTTAGAGATTATTTAATGTAGGATTCATTATGAATCTAAATACTTATAATAGTTCCCTAGGCTGATCTCACATCAGTCCTATAATAGAGGATAAAATTCCATCATTGTTCCCATTATTCTATTCAAAATACCCAATTTCATGAGTATTTTAGAGCAGGATCTTAGACCTAACAATAAACCTACTCTTGGATAGACATTGGATACACATCATGGAATTTTTACCATCTACATTACATTGATGTTTTAAATTCATGCTTGATGTAAATCATGGAAATGCCTGTCGATGATGAACCCTTTATGTTTTTTCAAAATGTTGCATTTTGCCATAGAAGGAGTTATTAAAGTGATACCACTTAAAAATTATATTCCATTTTAGAGTATACTAACTTATGATATGGTAAATTTAGGAAAAATAAATAATTTATCCCAAGATACTCTTAAGGAAACAACCATCAAGGTACACATAGGTATGCATACTACACTAGAAACTAAACTAAAAGAAAAATAAGTAGAGAAAAATTCATTACCATACGAAAAAATGATACTCAAACAAAAATAAAATCAAACATTTATGTTTCCTTTAGTGATTAATATAAAAAACAAGATAGAAAAGTTTTAGATTATTATGAGAATTATGATGATGTTATTCATGGTGTGACAAATGAAAAATTGTGTAAACTAAGTTTTGATTTGCTTGAGCATATATCACATAATCTGATTTCACCTATATGTCATGGTAAATATAATATAAATTTATATCAATGAATTACAAAACCAAATAAAGATAAGGGTAATGAAAAACTAACAAATGAACATGTAAATTCTTGTTATTCTATCCATCTCTCTTGGATAAAGACTTTGGTTCAACCTTACAAGGGACAAATACAAATACATCATGTTAATAATGTGGAATATTCACATATCTCTCCACAATAGATTATAAAAATAATGTGTTCCTCATACCATACCTTTTATGTTACTTGAGCATAAGATGATCTATTTACCTCTTAATATACACAAATAAGACATCAAACTCATCTAAAAAGAAAGATCACCATATTATAATTATCATTGGATTATCAAACATGATATAGATCGTTATGAGGAATTAAGAAACCAAATTTAGAAACACAAAAATTAAGGACATATATGTATTATACTAGAATAAGAAAAAAGACTATATGCACCTAATTTTTTCATGGTGCAATATTATTGACATGATAAGTCCAATGATGATGCATGGTCCTCCTAATAATGATCAAATGAGAAATCTCTAACATCCCCTCCCTTTTTTTTCTATCTCTTTTATAGGTCACTCAAAAACCACTTTTTTTAGCATTTGTAGTTCCCCTTAACTTATTTTTAAAAAGTTCTCATTAGTGATGGAACCACTTTATTAGGTGATAAAACTACTGTATGGAGCTACATAACTTCCTTATGTGGGATGGGTTTGTCAATGCACTTGTGTAAAATACGCTGATGAAATTTTTAAAAAAGTAAAATTATATTCTAAATGAATGGTAGTTGCATAATATGATATGTTGATTTTGTTTCCAAGAGTGGTAGATATGTAACCACCCCTGCAAATAGGGATAGTTTTGTCACTGTTGTCTCACCTTCTAACTTTAGCTTCTAGAATTCATTCCTTGATGAAATTTTCATGATTATTGTTTAATTTATTTCTATTTACACCTTAAGTTCAACTCTAATTAGGCTCAATTCACTCCCTATTCTATTTTTAATTATTTTGAGTCCCTCCTAAGTTCAACTCCAATTCAACTTAGTTAAACTTATTCATGTAAGCTCTATCTCTCTTCTACAAATAAGCCAATTTTAGCTTGATTTTGGATCCAAAATTTTTATTAGATCTTAATATTTTTTTAATCCCTTACATCCACAACCTTTTATAGTTAATTTAAATCTTTACTTTTATTACTTTAATGTTTCACTACATAGTTCTTGAAAGGGAGAGCCATTATTTTTGCAACCATGTCTTTACAAATGGTGTCTTAAAATAGTCACAAATGTTTTTTTTTTTATGTTGTGTATCTTCTTATCCCATTTTTTATAGTCATTTATTCATCCTCCTTGTTATAGAGTTATAAAAGTCTTTATTTATATAAAGTAACTAACACACTGAAGACCATTGTACAACAAATACATTTTTGTAGTTGGTCTACATCATGATTAGGTTGGATGTTATTATCTTATATTTATATATTTTTAGATTAAATTATCACCAATTATTATATTATCTTAAATTTTTAGTTTTAAAAAAAATTAATAGGAAAAATAATCTTCTTTCTCTTATCCTTGTACAAAAGTAGTGATTAGTTTCATTATTTGCTTACATGAATTCAATAGATTATTTCACAACATAATATTAAATATAAAACTTAGGTGAATGTTAGATAATATAAAATACATTTTCATCCATTAAAATAATTATTTTTTAGTTTTGTAACAAGTTTTCATTCTAAAAATAATAATTAGTAACAAAACCCTAGACAGACCTAGGTGAACAAGTGGTTCTATTGTGCTTCTAATTTTCATTGATTATATTGATTAAGAAAACTATTTTAAATTCATTTAATAAATGAAATCATAATAAAAATAATTCATTTATATTTAAAAATACATTACTTATAGATGCAACACTTAAAACGGTTAAAAACTTGTTCTTGGCTTGTTTGGTTGAAAGAAAACTCAGGGAACCTCTTAGTATTACTATTTAGAGATTAGGTATTTTATTAAATAACTTAAATGATAATAAAAAATAGTTTTCATATTATATCCATACACATATCAGTCAAATATCACAAAAACAATTGCATATAGTTTTCATTTAGAAAATTTAAAAATTAGCATTAGCGTAGCTAGAATATATCTTTCTCTCTCATACTTTGTATCCATTGAAAAGTAGCTATAAAATTAAAAAAAAAGTGTGTGTTAATTTTATTTTAGCTTTCATACTGATGTTTTTTTAGTTATTTCATTTTAAAAATTAATTATTTTCTATTTCAATCAAATATTTCTAAAATAAACAAAAATATTTCCAAAAGCCTTGTCTAATTGTATATTAAAAATAAATTGATTATAAAAAAACAAGTCCTCACACAATATATTTAGACAAGCTCATATCCTTACAAATTATCTAATCCATTTTGGTTGACACTTCCTAAAACACCCATTCTTGTTAGATAAGGTGTTTTCCCTAGGGTTAGGGCACCTAGTCCCATAATCAATATACAATCTAATATCAAAATAAAGATTAGGAGTTAGGTTTCCATTCCACCCTAATACATTATATAATTTATGACTCTATAAACACATTATAGGAATAAAAACAAATTATTAATCCACCAATCATTATCTTCTCTTAAAATAGAGGTCGATAGTATAACATGATCTAATCCTAGATCTTAGATCCTCATCTTCATCCCATTCCTTCTTCTCCTTAGGTCTAGATTCATCTTATATCATTAAATTTTGTGGAATAAATTGAATAGGCATAGCCAACTTGATATATTTGATATCATGTTATGAGTCATTCAATTGAATATCCCTCATTTCCCTAGTCCTAATATAGACTAGGAGATTTACTGCCTCCTAATCTTAGAGATTGAAGGACCCTAGAGATCTATTTTCACATAGCTTGATTATCTCAATTGGTTATATTATGAGAACCCTTACCATAACCAATTCAAAATCCCATTCCACCTAACAACCAACCCAATCCATATCCCATCCATTATGTTGACCACATCGTCCTACCCTCTAGGATTTGAGTGAATATTTTAGCATGTGTTATTCATGTGTACATAAATTTGTGATCTTAATATGAATTAATTTCATCCTAAACATTAACCCTTTATTATTTTTCCTATTTATCCCTTCTCCATTTTTCCTCCTCCTTCCATTTATTTTGTGGGTATTCATATAACCCTATAATATGTCTAGATAAGACATAGGTGGATATATTGGCTTGGAGGCTATAGAAGAAGCCAATTAAACTCTAGTAACCATTCAATGGTAATTTGGAAAAAACCTAATTTTAAACCAATGTATATTACCAATTATATGATTATACTCATCCTAATACCTAGACTAGGAGTAGGGTTTCTATTCAAAAGATATGGGACATTTATGAAATGTTTAGCAATCATCTCAACTCTAATAGATGACCCTCACTAGGGGAGGCACTATCACTCCTTGAATGACCATTATTCTATAAATTATCCTATATAACCTAGATGTATAAATAATTTCTAAATATTATCATTACCTAGAAAAGATCTACCACTTGGGGGATGAGGTTAATCACATGAAAGTGGTCAAGTGTCCCCCTAATAAGAGTCAATATGCCTCTAACCCATTGACATAAATCATGACCATTTCCCTTGAGTATCCCATTATAAACCAACCTATTCAAATTAATGAATCTCATGTCTCTACCCCTCATGTAAAAGATATGCTTGAGCCTAAAACCACCATTGTCTTGAATGAGCTCTTCAACACCCTAGTGGGTCATTTTTATGATTTGGGAAACAACTAATATTTATTGAGTCAAAGGATGGGCCTAGGTTATCTTATACAAGTTCATTTTTATCCTCCTCCCATTAAAATAATGACTCAATCACCACTAGTAAAAGAAAAATTTCTTGTTTCCACCATAATGAAAGCATTTGACCCCTAAAAAATATGCCTCTAACCATCCACTAAGGGACATACTTACTCATGTAGTCCCCAGCCCATAAATTTTGAAAGTCCCTTCATCCTAGAAAACCCTACCAAAATACCAATGGGAAGCATATAAACTTATGATCCACCTTTGAAAAAAAAATGTGGTGACCAATAATCTACCATTATTTAATCTTATAGGTTATTTGCCTGCCATGTATAACCAACAACTATAGATAGGATACACCCCACCTTACATAGCCTCTAGCCATGTGAAAACCATGCATACCCCTCTCTAGTAAGGCATTAATCTTTTTACATCTAAAAATATCCTTTCATACTTTGAAAATGTATTCAACTAGATAATTATTTTCCAAACTATTATACTCCACCCTACAAAGATTACTTTATCCCATTTATTCATTATCTAACTAACCCCTATATGATATTATATTTTCAATCTAACCCTAATATTTCAATAATTAATTTAATAACATGGGGACACATGTTGAGTACCTTACAGATCTTCTTGACCTAAACATATGAGGGGTTATTCTCACACATCCTCTAAAATACCTTCCCAAGTTAAAAGGGGAAGGAAATACCAATGCACATGTCAAGGATTATGATATGGATACAAGGGAACTACCACCTTTAGATGTGGTTATTTTCAAAATCCCCCCGCCTCCCCCCCAAAAAAATAGCTCTTGATTGGTATTACTACCTCCCCGACGGGTTTATTCATTCCTTTAAATAATTAATGGATGAATTTGTTAAGGGATTTGACATGAAAAATATTCTCAAGACTTGCATTCCAAAATTACTTCATATCAAAAAATAACATAATGAGTCAAATGGGAGATGGTGAAAAGTTATATATTCATTTTCCATCATGTTGCACATGGATCAAAGGAAATATGTTAACTTTTCCTTCACTCCATTAACAAATGTATGATAGAGGATGTCCAAAAATTTCCCTATCAGTATTAAAAAAAAGAACTTAAGAGTGCCTTGTAGATAGACTAGGTGGCCATTGATAGTGGTTGGTGAACCTATAAGACCAACAGACACATTATCACCCTAAACCAAAATAATGAGGGATTTCAACATACAAGTCCAACAAATAAAAATACTTGAGGCCCCATGATCCTTAATTAAAATAGGAATGCCACCATTGATATCATCATCGACTAGATAAAAAATTTGAACCCATTAAATACTAATCAATATCAACCAGTGAATAACTCTAATGCCAATAGTAATACAGGTGTTAAGATCCAAAATACATAACTTACAATTCACGTGGTTGAATTTAACTAAACTCCAACATGAAACATGTAGCACTAACACTAAAATTAAAACCAAAATCCACATTTTTAATAATTCCATAGAAAAAGGGGTGAGCAGACCATTGGTGCTTCATAGGATTATTTTCCCTTTTACACTTTTTATCTACACACTTGTCTCCTAAAAACCATTCCCCTAAGATTATTCTTCTCCCTTGTGGACTGATCCAACCATTTACCACCTTACATCCCCCTTTTCCTCACCTAAAAATCCTTTCAATAGTTTATAGTAATAGGTTAATTGGGTTAACCTTGTACTCTTATTGGTGAAACTCATTTAGGGTCTAGGTCATGTCTTGGCCAACCTAAGCTATGACCTAGTGAGTTTTTGTCAATATCAATACTAGGTCGATTGGGTCGACCCTATCAGCCAATTTTTTTATAAGGGCTTAGGGTTAAATACACCTATATATAAAATATAAATTTTCCATTATTTAGATAATAAAATAAGAAGTAAGAGATATTGAACATCTGCTTATCCATTATTCTACTTGAAAAGCAAGATTAGGGTTTCATACTTTCTTTGGAGATACAAATCTTATCTTGTGGAGAAGTCTTTTAGATGCATTGATAGGTTGTGTATCCTAGAGATGATTTATCCTTGTCATCTTTACGTACCATAACAAACTCTTGTGAATCACCTTGGCCAAGGGAGAGATTAAGGCTCGATGGTTTCATCCTCAAAGGGAAGCATTCCTAACATTATTCCTCTATAAGAGTATATAGATATGCATTTGTACTTCTCTTCCATGCATTAGGATTTTTTATAAATTGATGTGAGTATATGTCTTCTATGCATGTTTATTTTTAGTGTTTATTACCCCACTTTATTCCACAATATTTGGTGATCACTAAATCACATTTATTTTCTTTAATTGTTATTAGTAAAGCTAATATAAAAACATAGGGATTATTTAGGGTTGTTGCATGATTTTGATTGAATGGAGGATTTGGAGGATTGGTAAGACACATTGGGATTATTTAGGATTGATTATGAGTTGAATTCAATGTATATGATGAGTCTTACCAATCCTCATAGGTTCTCCCATAAGCATATTATGGCTCCTATCCTAGATGAAAGAAATGTTCATATAGCCAGTCTCACTACAAACTATATAACCCTTCCTCATTCCTCTTCTCTTGGAAATCCTCTATTCTCACTTGAAAATCAACCTAAATTATAGAATACACTATAAATTCTCTTTTTCGTCTTTGATATTCCTTAGCATCAAGGAAAGGATCCTTCTATGATTTACCAACTCATGATAAGTGGTCAAACCAAAGAGCCTCATTCACCTTCTCCCACTTTCTCACATGGATTTAGGGATACTAACTTCTTTATTTCTCAGCCTCTTGTCTTTATTTTGACCCATTCTCACACCATGACTTATTATTCTTTGATTTCCTCTACCTCCATGCCTAATATCTTTACTAACATGGTGGGTTATACATCTAGTGGGCCTATTCTAAGACCCACTCTTCTTAGCTCTTCCACTAGTGCCTCTAGTGTTTCTTCTTCTCATCCCTTTACTAGTCCATCTTTTGACACACAAGAAAATTATTCCACTAGTGCCTTACTTACTAAAAAATCTTCTCAAGCTCCTACTAACACCCATAGTAGTACCAAATCCACTAATATCAATTTTAATGCTTCAAACAATGCCAATAATTCAACTCAAACCCATAAAATTTTATTACAAACTCCTAATCAAATGAATGTATTTCAAGCTAATAATGCACATGTGTTTCCTCTTTCAATGATGGTTTTGAGACTTGTGTTTCCTCTTTCAATTTTATAAAAACCCTTGGATATGTTTAATGGATTATTAATTCCACATGTAGCACATGTCAAGGTTATGATTGAAGATAAATTCCTCCTTTAGGTTGTGTGTGGCTCCCCATTACCATCCCACCTATCACCATTCACGTGAAGGTGGTGATATTTTATTTTCCTCTATCATACAAAATTTTTCTTGGTAAGCCATGAACTCATCATATGAGAGCAGTTGCCTCTTCTACTTGGCAAGCATCGAATTAACTCCTAATAGAGCCATCTATAGGATTTAGGGTGACACTAACCCTTAAAATTTTGAACAATTCCAAGACCATGGTGTATTCAATATTCCTAGCCTTGAACCCTTGCCAATCATTCCATTTCATAAATCTCAATGATTTAAATTTCCCATCAATTCCACCTGAGGTTACAATGGTCATCCTAAACTCATTAGGAATATTCCCCCTAACCTCTTAGATTCTAATGATGATGATCTTGATGAGACAATATCAAGATTAAAAATTTTGATCTCTCACCTCATCTCATGTCTCAACTTCCCATTTCTTTGAAACTTCATTCTAAAAAACCACCTTGTGATGACATACCCATAGTCTTAACTAAGACTCGACATTCCATTCATCACACCACATTGGATGACAATGTCATCCCTACCTATGTCATTAATCTTCATACCCATGATTATGATGATGGTTATACCTTAGATGATTCATTCTTAAGAGGTATTATTTAGGCTTGTGACGCTGAGATTATTTTTTATCATTCCTCTTTGCTTCATTATTTTAGTATATGTTCTTGTGTTCCATCATATATCATTCCTAATTTTAGCATTTTTCCTCTTTATCACAAGGTAGAGATGGTATGAACACCTGTAGTTTTTTAATAACCTCATAAGAATATGCTTATGGATCATGTTATGACTGGACCCTATCATGTTTTTAGATACCATGACTCTTATAGCCTACTTATCCTTGAGATGCATGAGACTATCCTTTAGCCTTTTGTAGACCTTACCCCTCCCTCAAAAGAGCCCAATTCAGATCCTCTTCTGGCTCTCACTTTAGCTAAGTATATTCCTAATTATGATCCTATTACTCTTAAAGTCAATCCTTGTGTAATATCTCCACCAAACCCACCTTCTCTTGGCTATGATTTGATCCCTTTATTGAATCTAACTCCTTCACCCACCAAATGGGCTGATCAGCCTTATTATGACATTCATAAATTTATTAATCAGTGGACTAGAGATTATTCCCTCTACCAATCTCCTTCCACTTATTTTCCATATTATCCTATGATTACACCTCTTAAGACTTCTCATAGGCATATATGTTACTTCTATGGCACATAAAACCATTCATCCATGCATTGTCACAAGATATGATGATATATTAATATTTTGCATCTTACAACTCCTCAGTCCTTAGATAAGACTATTCTTTACTTTTTATTGTTACTCCCATAGGTCATTCTCACAAGAAGGCTCCACGTTCTTCCCCCATGGTTCTACCTCCTGTGGTTCTATATCCTCTTGTGGTCCCTTCTATACCACTTATTCCTTCACCCATGAATCCTTCACCTTTAGACCTTACCTTACCTATAGATCCTTCTCCACTTGTGAGTCCCTCACTTGTGTATCTTTCCCCACTAGTGACCCATTAATATCCCATATAAACCATTCCCATGAATTTTCCTAAGCATCAATTGCCTACTACCCCTAATTAGCATGATATTTCAAGCATCCCTAACTTTTTTATTGAAGATATTTGACATGAAGTGTTTTCATAGCTTTAGCTGAGGATCGATGAGGCATTAGCTATAGTTTGCATTAAAATATATTGACACCTATTAGATATTATGTATAATGTGTGTGGTCAAATATATTAGTATTTATAAACACGTGCATGGTGATATTAAATTTTTATTTTGATTGAACATGTGTTCCAACATTATATTTATCTATTTTATATCATTTAACATTGTGTCAAATTTTTATCTATCTTACATGGTGACTTTGGTTTCATAATTTATATTGTTTATGATTTCATTATGTTCTCTTATGAATTTCATATTTATCATTACCTTATTTTTCTTCTTTAGTTCCTTTCTTATGACTCCCTTGTTCTTTTTCATGATTGTTTGTTATCTTATCTCTATAAGCAAGATAATTATTATTGTGACTTGGTTATACAAACCTTGCTCCTTTTAGTCATTCCTTCTTTACCAAGTGATTAGTTATCAAAAAACTCATCTCATTATAATATCTTTTTATCAATCCACTTTGTCTCTCCATTTCTTCCCCTTTTTCCCTTTCACAAACTAATCATACACACGGTTGAGACATGATATAACATGTTAGTTCATCATTAAACCTAAGTGTTCTAGTTAGTCTTGTCTTTAGATACTTAGCCTCCTTTATCCAAAGCCTAAATATCATTTTTGTGTATCACTCTATCTATCATGATTGTTCATTCCATGTCCGTATGGAGGATAAATCTTAAAAAATCCATTAAAACATTCAAAATAAAAATCATTTCACAAAAGGCAATGATCTAAAAGGAAAACATTTAAAATACTCAAAATTCAAATCACACTAAAAGACATGATTCCAAACACATCTCATTTTTCTAGTTAGATCTCAAACTCCATAGTTATCCTCACAATAGAACCAAGGTCCATTTTGGTATAGTAGGCCAACAAAATAAAAAAGGAAAATAAAAAAATCTTTTAGTGCTACCTACTTTCTCACATAAGTACGCAATCTTCACAATAGATCATTAGATTTTTAAGGGGTCTTGAGGAATGGGGAACATGTTGTGGGAAGGTAGGTCCATTTTAATTTTCTTGTATAAAATTAAATTCATAACCTGATCTTAGTAGAACACTTATTTGCCTACATAGATTTGTGTCTACAATGAATAGGTATCCTCTATACATTGATGGTCACTAGTCAATGTCTTCTCATGTCCTTAGTGTGTCTCATGTCTCCCAAGGTATTCTCATAATATGTCTAAGTTATTCTTTTTACATTCCATTTTTCACTCTGTATAATCCTAATATTTCCCCTTAATAAATATTTTTTTGTTTATTGATCACTCTCTTAAGGATTCCATTTGTGATTTGCATTGTAAGACTATGTATAGGACCTGACCTTCCTCAAAAATTACCAAAATATTCATATTCCCATTACAAACATTCCCTTCTACCAAAATTTCACATTACTTATACCTCATTGGTGTTCCATTTGTGAGTTTTAGTTTAAGACCATGGATAGGACCTATCCTTCCTCACAAAATTTTATAATAATTGAAGTCACAACAAAATTACATGTGTCAAAAATGAGATAAGATGTGATTGATTATGAAGTTACATGCCATTGACATGCTTTTCATCTTTATTTAGTATGTTTTATGATTACTTCATTACTCTTTCAATTTTATCTTATTATTTTGTAATTGCAAGTAAGAATTAAACCATTTTTATTAAGTTTTTCATACTTCCCAACTTGAAACAGTGTGATTATTTTAAGACCATTTTACCAATTTTGTTTCTCTTTTATACTTCCCAACGTGATTTAATATGATTGATTGCCTTAATTGATTTGTTTTTATACCATTTAATCTTTTACATAATTTCCATTTTATTACATTATTTTCATACTTCCCAACATGATTTCTAAGAGCTAGACCAAATATAAAATCACTCAGAAATATGATAAAAAAGAAATGGACTATACATGGAGATGTTGACATTGCACCAATGGTGAATGGTTTCTTCTCTTTTATTTTCAATTGTAAGGAATATTTGAATAAGGTTCTTAGTCAAGGGCCTTGGTCTTTTGGAAAATGCTCTCTTACAATCAAAAAATGGGAACCAGACATGGATTTATCAGATTCTTTTTTCTTAACTACCCCTATATGGGCTAGACTTCCTAGTCTCCCTTTAGAATTCTGGCATGAGGATATTTTTAATGAAATAGCTAGTTCATTTGGTGAGTTAGTGGCAGTGGATAATGCTACGGCTTTAATAACTAAACTCCAAAGTGCTAGAATTTATGTTAAAGTGGCAGACTTGAACCATCTCCCAAAAAAAGTGGAATTATTTTCAAAGCTTGGTAAGAAAACCCAAGAGATTGTCTTTGAAGATTTGCCAAACTCTTGCTATGCATGCAAGAAATAGGGGAATTGGATCAAGAATTTCCCCAACAGAGGTAGAACACATCCTAGAAATGTTCAGGAAGGGAAAAATATTAAGATTCAACAAAAGAAAATATGGAAGATAAAAGAGGAGTATCAAAAGATAGGAAAGAATCAAGAAGTTTTAACAGACCCATGCACAGAAGAGGATAAAGTTTATGCAACTGAAGAGGATGACGTCCTAAATTTAATAGGAGATAAAGAGCCTCATTTAAAAAAGATAGTCCCTAGAATGAAGAACAAGGGATGAACTCAGAGAATAAAAAATTAAAACATTTAACAGAGGAAAAGAAAAATCTATTAAACCAAATCGTTGTCACCCAAAGTTTAGAAAATCAATTCAATGAGGTAAAGGATAATGATGGATTAGAGGAAGGAGACGTGATGCTTGAAGGGGAAAAAATTTAGAAGAAGGAGAGTTGTTTGCTACCCATCTGGGGGAGAAGCAGGTGTCATTTAAGGATGATAATAACATTCCTGTGGAAGAGGCCCCTTTTGCTGAAGAAAAGAAAGAGGTAGGAAAAAACTCAAAAGACCAAAAGAAAAAAGATGAGAAAAAGAACAATATAAAGAATATAGAGACGAGAAGTACCAAGGTGAAATCTATTGGTCTTCCTAGGCAAAAATAAGGAAGAGGAACTGATCCAGAATCCAAGATAAAACCGGATGTTGGCTCTCCAGATAAACCTAGGAAAAAATTTGCAAAGAAGAATAGAGAGATGGAAAGCAAACATATTATTGTAGATGGTAGGCAGACAATTTTGTCACAATTTGTCCAAAATAAAAAAAAGTAATGAAAATATTAAGTTGGAATATTAGGGGGTTAAATAACATAAACAAAGTAGATATAGTTAGGAATTTTGTCAGAGATCAAAAGCTGGATTTCCTTTTGTTCCAAGAAACTAAGATGAGTAAAGAGAAAGAAAAACAGATCAAAGACTTTATAAATTATTCTATCAAGGCCAGTAGTTCTGAAGGTGCTTCAGGGGGCACCATGATGCTATGGAAGAAGAATCATTATTCTGGTTCTATTTTGATGGAAAGTAAAAACCTTATGGTTGTAAAAATTACTAGTGTTGACCAAAAGGAAAGTTGGTATGTTGTAAATATCTATGCTCCCAATGTCAAGATCTAAAGGAAAAAGGTCTGGGAGACTATCTCAAATTTCAAAAGCAAAGATTATTGCAGACGATGGATTATAATGGGAGATTTTAATGTTCCCCTCTATGAACATGAGAAAAAGGGGGTAATACTATTCAACTAGAAGGGAGACTTGATCTCATGGAGTTTATAAATAAAGAAGGACTAATGGATATGGATCTTTAGGGAATTTAGTTTACATGGAGCAATAAGAGAATTGGTAATGATTGTATACAGGCCAAGCTTGATAGGGCCCTCATCTCTCCAGACTACACAAAAGAATACATATGTAAGTTAGAAGTGTGACATAGAATAGGCTCGGATCATTATCCTCTTCTCTTCATAGTGGTCAAAATGAACCAGAAAAAGAATCATCCTTTTAGATTTGAAAAGATGTGGATGCAGCACCCACAGTTTGAAAGTAAAATGGAAGAGTGGTGGAATATACCTATTGAGGGGACTGCCCTCTTTAGAGTTGCATCCAAGCTCAAAAATGTTAAAAAGGAAGTTAAGAAATGGAATAAGGATTGTTTTGGAAATATATTTGAGAAAAAGAATACTATCAAGGAGGAAATTAGCAGAATTCAGGAAAAAATTCAGCAAAATAGATATACCTCAGACCTCCTTACAGAAGAAAGGGAACAATTGGTTCAATTTCAAGATATTATAACTAAGGAAGAAATCTATTGGAGACAAAGATCTAGGGTGTTATGGTTGAAAGAAGGAGATAAAAATACAAAGTTTTTCCATCTCTCCACTCTGAAACACAGAGCTAAAACTCATATACAATACTTGAAAAAAGGAGATCAGAAGATGTCAGAGGAAAAGGAAATAAAGGAGGAAATGCTTTCCTTTTTCTCCTCCCTGATGAAGGCTGATATAAATATCAATTTGGATAGTCAAGCTGATATCCTACGTGTGGTTCCTCCTTTGGTCTCGAAGGAGTAGAATAAAATGTTATGCTCAATACCTAAGGAGGAGGAAATCTTCAAAGCAGTTAGTTCTTTAGGAGGAGATAAAGCACCTGGACCAGATGGATTTCCCATGTTCTTTTTTCAAAAGCTATGGAAACTTGTTGGCAAAGATGTAAGTAATGCAGTGAAGGAATTCTTTGGAGCCAAATAGATGCTTAAGGAAGTTAATGCCACTTTTCTGTGTCTAATTCCAAAAAAGATCAGAGCTGACTCTCCTGATCAGTTTAGACCGATTAGTCTGTGCAATTCTTTCTATAAGATTATATCCAAAGTTTTTACATCCAGACTAATTCAAGTGATCCCTTCGATTATTGCTGACCAGCAAAATGGATTCATCCTAGGAAGACAAATCCTCAATTCTATAATTACTGCTCATGAGAATATTCATTCGTTGTTCAGCTCTAACAATGAGGGGTTCATAATGAAAGTTGATATTGCTAAAGCATATGACAGGGTGGATTGGTTATTCCTATCAAATAGTCTTATTGCCTTTGGCTTTGAACAAAGAGTGGTTGACATTATTAAGCAGTTGATATCTACTACATCTATTGCAGTGCTGGTAAATGGGAGTTCATCCCGCTTCTTTAAACCGTCAAGGGGATTGAGACAAGGGGATCCTATATCCCCTATTCTATTTGTTATTATGGCTGATAGTATGGGAAGATATATAGGGGACTTAGTCTGTAAAGGTTTATTTAAGGGTCTGAAAACCTCTTCTCATCCTTTAATATGCTCCCATGGTCAATTTGTTGATGATACTATTTTCATGGGGCAATCTGAAGTCACAGAAGCAAGAACTTTGAAGCAAGCTATAAATTTATATTCAGCTGCCTCAGGACAATTGATTAACTGGAACAAAAGTGTAGTGTTCTTCACTAACACCCCAAGTCATAGACAGAACAAAATAGCTAAAATCCTTGAATGCTCCATAGGATCTCTCCCCTCCTCTTACCTGGGTCTCCCTCTTGGGATGAAAGTTCCTGAAGCTTTTTGGGAAGAACTTATTAACAAATTTAGCAAGAAACTTGTGGGATGGAAAGGAAATTTTCTAAGTCAGGTAGGAAAGCTTACCCTCCTCAAAGCAAGTCTTCAAAGCATACCCACTTATGCTTTGAGTCTTTTCAGAATTCCCACCAAATTTGTAGAAGCTATTGAAAAAATTTAGAGAAACTTTCTTTGGACAGGTACTGAGGAGAAAAGGAGAATGCCTTTAATTGCTTGGGATAACATTTGTAAACCTGTCAGGGAAGGAGGACTAGGAATAAGTAAAATTAGAAGTATGAACATAGCTCTCTTAGCCAAGCAGGGATGGAGGGTTTATCAGGAAAACAAAGAATGGAGCAATATATGGAAGCATAAGTATTTATTCAAGGCAAAGTCCCTCTCTGATTTCTTTTCTTACCCTGATGTTTCCCATCCATCTTCCATATGGGGGGCAGTTCAGGGTACTAAACAAGTTTTAGAAGAAGGAAGCTCTTGGAAAGTTGGCAATGGAAAAAAGGTGAAATTTTGGGAGGATGTTTGGTTAAAAGGAAAACCTTTGATAGATGAAATCCAAGATAAAGAAGCAATAGACCGATGTAAGCAAAGATTGGGAATAATGGTTAACCAATACTGGCAGAACAACTCTTGGGTGAACCTTACTGATCTTGATCAAGATTTCAAGAATATACAACTATCCCTAAATGCTATATCTCTCTACCCTAATCTTGAAGATAAGATTGTTTGGCATAATGAGCCTAGTGGACAATTTAAAGTTTCTTCCATTTTTACTTCAAAGGGAAATGGCAACAAACCTTTGTGGATGAAGGCCTGGATAAAGGGGCTCATCCCTAAAATCAAAATCTTCTTCTGGACCCTCCTCCAAAATAAAATCTTGACTCTGGACAATTTACAAAAAAGAGGAATATATGTTGTGAACAGGTGTATTCTCTATAAGAAGGGCTTTGAAGATAGAGATCACTTGTTTGTGAACTGTTCTTTTACGCAACAAGTTTGGAAAGAAATCCTCAATCTGTGGGGTATTGCTTGGATTCACCACAAAAATGTGGAACTATCTTTTAAAAGTTGGTATTGTCCTTCCAAGAATCCTGAAGTTATATTCTTATGGAAACTAACTCTTCCCCATATTTGGTGGGGAATATGGAAGGAAAGAAATAACCAAATTTTTAGAAGTAAAGAACTTCCCAGGATGGGTGGTGGGGTAGAACATCATTAGAGCTATTAAGGAGAATTTCTCATTGCAAAGGAATCCAAATCCAACCTTTCAAGTGGATAATCCCTTAAGAACAGAAAATTCTAATGGTAAACCTGAAAATCCTAGACTAGGTGTTACTTGGAATGTCCCCCCTCAAGGGTGGATTAAAGGAAACTTTGATGGAGCTGCTAAAGGGAATTCGGGGAATGCAGGATGTGGAGGAGTCTTGAGAAACCATATGGGAAATGTAATCTATGCTGTTGTAATCCCCATTGGAAAGTCGAATTGTCATATTGTTGAAGCTTTTGCTGCCCTTCAAACCATCAAACTAGCTGTGGATTCGGGATATTCTAAATTATGGCTGGAAGGGGACTCCTTGAATATCATAAATATTCTAAACAATAAAAATTATATGTCATGGACTATAGAGGCTATGGTGATGGAGATGAAAACTTTAATCAAAAAATTTGAAAAAGTAACTATTACCCACACCTACCGTGAAGCTAACAGAGTTGCTGACTGGTTAGCAAATTATGCAGTCTGAACAAGACACAAAGTGAGGTGGCAGGAAACATTAAAAAAGAATGTGGATCTTAGAGTTCTCATTCATCATGACCCAATTCATGCAAAGGAGGGAAAGATTAGCTTGTAATAGAAAACTAATGAGTT
>JARHVA010007717.1:242500-292500 GCA_037957365.1 Torreya grandis | reverse complement strand
AATAGTATTGGGCTGACCTTGTGGACCTAATAAACTATGTCAATCCTTTCATTTTCCCCTTAATGATAAGTCATTAGAGTGGAATAATCAACTAAGTCACCATAAGGGTACTAAGTTATCAATCTACTTAAATAAACTAAGTCAACCCTTTCATTTTCCCCTTAGTACTAAGTTAACATAAGGGTACTAAGTTGTCAATCTACCTATACAAAATAAGTCAACCCATACCTACTAGATGGTAGTGTCAAATTAGAATCCTTAACCTACTAGGTCGAATAGGATGACCTAGTTGGTTCAAATTATTGACTCTTTGACCTACTTATAATAAATGCCTTTGGTAGTTATTATTCTGATTCTTTTAACACCATTTCCTTATTTTGAATCTAGTACCCTTAGCAACTTACTAGGATTGATTCTAGTTTCTAGGAATGATCTAAATTAAAAATATCAATAAAACTCTTAATCTTCAATAAAATACTCAAACCAAGTTTAAAATTCTCAATTACCTACATGTTCTGCACTTATTATGGCCACTAGTCATCCTCCTCTTATTAGTTTTCATCTCCTCACTATATTGTATCTTTTGGATTTTGTTTGGTCTCTCAGACCTCTATTTTTCTCTCAAAATAAGTCAAAAAATAGAAAATGACTTTCTTTTCACCCTATTTAAAATTACTATTCACAATTCTTTACCTTTCAAATATTTACCATTAAATTCCTTATTTAGATCATATCTTTGTTTTTACTCAGTAATTTTTCAAACCATAAAAAGTTTTATAATCATGACATCATAGAGAATATTTCCACTACTATATGACTATATTCTAAAAATTTCATTTTTTTAAAAATCTTTGTTCACTAATATCTATAGGTTCACCTAATGTTCCTCACATTGGACACCTTCACATCTCTCATAGTCTCTTTCTTTATCTACAATACTAAGGTAAGTAATGGTATGTGTATTTCAATTCTATCCTTTCATTTATCTTATTTTCTCCTTATTTCATTTTATTTATCATCAACATTATGTGTTTCCATATTCTATTGATGAAACACCATCCCATATTGCACCTATGTGACACATGATGAGATTTGAGTGGGGAGTATGTATACACAATATTTTCAAACTTTTATCAAGTACTAATGATATTTATCTTACAAGAACCCATCAAGTCTCAATCTCTCTAAGTGCATACCTTAAAGGGTGCATCAAAAAAGGGGTAGGTAGACCATTAGTACTTTGTAGGATTGTTGTCACTTTATCCATGTGTTATCTACTCACTTGTCTCCTAAAAACCATTACCCTAAGCTTGTTCTTCTCCCTTGTGAACTCCTCTAGTCATTTACCACCTTCTATAACCCTCTTCCTCACTTAGAAACCCTTTCAATAGTTTAAAATACTAGGTTGATTGGGTTGACCTTATACTCTTATTGGTGAAAATCATTTAGGGTCTAGGTCATCTCTTACCTGACATAGCCCATGACCTAATGATTTTTTATAAATTTTAATTCTAGGTTGAATAGGTCAACCTTGTAGGCCAAAACTTTTAAAAGGACTTAGGTTTAAATCCATCTATATATACAAGATCATTTTTACATTATTTAGAGAAGAGAATAATAATTAAGAGTTATCAAGCATATGCTTATCCACCATTATAATTGAGGAGCAAGCTTAGGGTTTCATATTTTGTTTGGGGATATGGATCTTGTCTTAAGGAGAAGTATTTTAGATGAATTGATAGGTTGTGTATCTTAGAGATGATTTATTCTTATCATCCTTACATACCACAACAACCTCTTATGAAGCACCTTAGCTAAGGGAGAGATTGAGATTTAATGGGTTCATCTTCAAAGGTAAGTATTCCTAACTTTGTTCCTTCTTTGTAAGAGTATATAAATATGCATTTGTACTTTTCTTTCATGCAGTAGGATTTTGTATATGTTAACATGATTATATGTCTTCTATGCATATTTAATTTTAGTGTTTATTACCCCACTTTGTGCCACAAGCTTTGGTGAGCACTATATCAGATTTTTTTGCTTTAACTATTATTAATATAGTTAATATGAAAACATAGGGCTTAGTTAGGGCTGTTTCATTATTTTTCTTTATTGGAGGCTTTGAAACCCTCCCTAGTATTATTGTTTTGATAAGATATCCCCTAATTGGGTCTAGTAGATCCACATATTTGTCATGTTCTTGATATCTACTGTATCCCTGATCAAAAGTGTCAGTATGATCTATCTTCTCTGAGTTAGGATTTATTTATAAACATGATGCATTTTTGATTGCATACATTCTAGTGAACCCGGTGTGAATCTAACCCTCACAAGTTTCTTTTTATATTTTTCATTTTCTATCATTTTATTTATTATTTATAAATATTTGTGATAGTAGGTTGACAAGGTCAGTATAATTTCTAGTTTTTATGTACAAGGTTTAACACAGTCTCATCAAAATGAGTATGTTGTTTATGTATAGGTATTCATTAGATATAAGTTAATGGATCAAATAGTTTGACATATTATAGGATTTCACTTATAGATAGGCTACTAGGTCAAATAGGTCAAAACAATACTCTTACTCCACTCTAAAAAATATACTAGGTCAACCAAGTTGGTATAGTATTCCAAAAAGCTTCTATAAAACATATTAGGTCAACCAAGTTGGTATAGTCATCTTCACAGGCTTCAACAAACATGAAACTATAAAACTAGGTTAACATATTCAACATAATTGGCATAATTTAAAAGTAGTATTCAAATTAGTTTAAAAATAATCTCACATTC
This sequence comes from Torreya grandis, assembly GCA_037957365.1. NCBI lineage: Eukaryota > Viridiplantae > Streptophyta > Pinopsida > Cupressales > Taxaceae > Torreya > Torreya grandis. Next base: position 289,710 of record JARHVA010007717.1, on the reverse strand, counting down.
CTCTAAATCTTCCAAATCACCAAGGTTCCTTTCTCTCTCTCTCTCTTTCATTTGAATTATTCTTTATAGTTCAAATTTGCATAGTTTTTAATATTTAAAACTGCCCTCATACAACAAACTAGGTCAACCTATTTTTGTATTCTATCTTCTATTTAAAAGACTAGGTTGACCCTATAGACATAGTTATTAACATATTCTTACTTTAGCATTATAATAGCGATACTATTGACTCTGTTATGTAATGTTTGCATACACTATCATTTGAACCTACATTGTATTGTGTTTCAAATTAAAAATTAACATATATCTACTAGTAATTACTTCACACTTTCACTTTCAATTTTTTACATGATTAGAATAGATCATGTAGTCTAATTAGGCTATTTTTCAATATACCATTTAGTTATATTATTTTTATCTTTATTACACACACTACCAAATCACATAATTTCAAAATGCATTTAAACAATTATCTACCTAAGGCCTACCTATTTAGATTTCATCACCAAGGGGGAAGCTGACTTGGTTTTCAAGCCAAAAACAAAAACATGGTTAATAGTAAATAATTATCAAAGCACCTATCACCCTTATCATTGAAAGATTGTGAAGTGAGAGGGTAGGTTCCAATACCAATCTAGTACCATTACCAACATAGATCTCTTTTAACCTAAATATCCTAAAACCATCTATAGATTTCTTTCTAATTACCTAGTTTCAGCCAATTCCCATATCAAACTTAAAATAACACTTTATAATAATCTAATGACATTTAGGATAACCACTTAGTTAGCATTTACTTCTCAAGTTGACTACTTGCTCTTTGCTCATTGTATTTTGTATTGCAAAAACTTACATTGGCCAACATTGGTGTAAGGTTTTATGTTTTGTGCCTCAATTAGATCATTCTCATTGACCCAATTGATTTTTTTCTTCCTTTAATTTCTTGCTTTCAAAGTACATTAAGTTGTTTTCCCTGTTTCAGTACACTATCATTATATTTGACACAATCTCTTATAGACTCTCTATTTTCAATGCTTGTAGTACTGAGCCAACCTATTCAACCCATTATTCTTTGCTTCCCCTCAAGATATAGTATTAAATTTACCCTATCAACTCTATATCCTTATCAGGTTGTTCTCTATCTTAGGTTATAGTACTAGGTTAACCCTGTCAACTCTGTATCATTGTTTACTTAGTTTTTAGACCATGTTTTTAGTACTAGGTTGACCCAGTTGAATCTATGCTCTTATCTATCTCTTTCTATTTCCTTGCTTTTGCATAACCCTTTCCTTTCCTAATCCCTCTCCCTTATCATGAACTTCCATTTTAAAGAAAAAACTAATTTTAACTCAACAAATATGACGAGTCTTACCAATCTTAATAGGTTCTCCCATAAGTAGATTATGGCTCCTCTCCTAGAAGAAAGTAATGTTCATATAAATACTCACAGTACAAACTATGGGCCTCCTCCTCATTCCTCCTCACTTAATAATCCTATATTCTCACTTGAAGATCAACCCAAATTATAGTATACACCAAAAAATGCTCTTCTTCATCTCTAAGTTTTTTGAATATAAAGGAAAGGATCTTTTTATGATTTACCAACTCATGATAAGTGGTCAAAATTAATAGCCTCATTCACCTTCTCCCACATTCTCACATAGATTCAAGGATACTAGCTTGTTTGTTTCTCAACCTCTTCCCTCTAATTTGATCCCTTCTCACACCATGAATTCTTCTTTAATTTTTTCTAGCTTCATGCCGAGTATCTCTATTAACATGATAGGTTTTAGATCTAGTGGGCCTATTCCAAGACCCATTCTTCTCAATTCTTCTAGTAGTGCATCATTTGATACACATAATAATCATGCCTATAGTGCTGCTTATTCTCATCCCTTTACTAGTACATCTTTTACCACATAAGAAAGTTATGCCATTAGTGCCTCACTTACCAAGAACTCTTCTCAATCTCCTACTAACACCCATAGTGGTACCCAATCCACTACTACCAATTCTAATACTTCAAAAAATGCCAACAATGCAACTCAAACCCATCAACTCCTATTACAAACTCTTAATAAAATGAATGCCTTTCAATTTAACAATGAAAATCAAATTATTCAAATGCAAAATCACCTTATCCATATTCAAATCCACCCTCAACAAATGCCATGGGGCACATATAATTAAAATGTTCCCCCACCTCCTCTTTGGGATTCCCATGGTAATCTTATCCCTCAACCTTCTCTTATAGACAAGATAATCAATCATCTTTAAAATGAGCTTCTTACATCTCAAATTGTTAATATTGATATAGGAGGTATCACCCCTAACATTTCTTATAATGGGTCAACAAATCCTACTCTTCATTTAAAATCATTTGGAAATCTGTATAAATACTAGTTCAAATTAAATACCTTTGCTACTACCAAACTTTTAGAAAAAACTCTAACAAGTGATTCTTTAGATTGGTAAAACTAGTCTAAATCTCATTTTATTACTAGTTTGGAAGATTTAGTAAATGCTCTAGTCTAAGAGTTCCAAACTAATGATCTTATTGAGAATACCTCAACCCATTTTATAAATTATAATCAACTTGAGAATGAAACTACCTAAGCTTTGGTTAAATGATGGAAGACTTTGTCTAAAAATGTGAACATAACATGTCCAATGATAACCTTTTCCATATATTTTCCAATCCTCTTTTTCCCAAATTGTATATTAGGTCTAAAGTCTCTCTCCACATACTTTGGATGAGGATATTAACTAATCTAAGAATCAATATTTACTTATGCATCAATTCCTGCCATTCCAACCTTCTACAAGTAATCTTATGTTACTTAAGAATAAGAATTGTCACACTACTAATGATGGTGTCACAAAAGCTTATGATACCTTTCACATTATTCAAGCTATTGTTCCTAACTAAAATTTGGAACAAGTTTCCCCTCTAAACCAATTCATGAATCCTCATTTATATTAAACTAATAACATCAATATCCATAAAACTTTATCCTCAACTAAATTACCAAAATATCTACCAAGGACTCTCCTATGAGAACATGATCCCACTCATCCTGTGAAATCTTGGTATGATCCCAATAAATTTTATTGGTATCATGCTAGTTGGGGTCATTATCATGAGATCTATAGGTAGATTTATAATTTGGCTTTGGATTTCTTTCTTGGTCCTAATTTTGACCAAGATTCTATCATCTATAAATGCTAACAAGCCTATGACATTGATTTCAAATCCCATGAAACACAAAATATATCTTAAGATTTGAATTAGACTAATGCTCATTTCAATATATATAAATATCCTCTTCCAAATCACCAAGACACCCAAGACAAGACTACCCCTTCTACCAATAATGTTGATAGTCTTCATGACCCAACTCCTAAAGAGAATGTGGTCAATATGATTAATATGCAAAGGGTGGCTACTTTCATTAATCCTCAACCCATCTACACACCTCCATTATCTTGCACATTTTGTGTTATCCAAGATTATTATCCAACTCACTTAAATGAGTTGGGGAAATATTACCTTATATCTTTTGATGAACCAATTCCAACACCTCCCTTGGATAACAATTCTCATACTATTTCTAACATCCCTCCATCTTCTTTACCTAACACCAATGATACTCAAAATCCTATCCAAACCTCTTCTAATCTATCTCAAACCACATCTACATCAACTACTCCATCTTCTTAACATAATGTAAAACCTTGTCCTCCTATTAAAACTTCTACCTCTTATCAACATAAATTCAAATATACTTAGGATCCTCCTTTTGAAGACATCCTTGAACACTATGCACCTCTTTCTAATAATATTATTTTGGGTTATGATGAATGGGATCCTATTATAGAGCTTACTAATCTCCTATCCCAAATCACATTTCTTGAACTTATGAGGACCTCTTCATTTCATTGTAGCTATCTTATGAAAATTTTGTCTAAAATGAACATCCCTTGTCCTCCCCTAGTAAGATGTGAAGCAACCTTATCTAGATTAGAAGATAGCATAATTTAATAGTGCAAGGAGATGTTCATACATTTTTATGAAATAATGGACACTTCTATTTCCCTCAAAATCCCCATTTATTCCATGATCCCTAATGAGACTCTACTTGCATGCAGATGATCTTGATCTATTAATTAACATCTAAATTGGTGATATCCAAATCAAGTATGGCTTTATTGATGAGGTTTCTAAAATTTGCGTTGCCTCTTTTGATTTTATCAAAACCCTTATATATTTTAAATGGAATATTAATTCCATATGTAGCACATGTCAAGGTTATGATTGAAGATAAATTCCTCCTTTAGGTTGTGTGTCGCTCCTCATTACCATCCCACCTATCACCATTCACGTGAAGGTGGTGATATTTAATTTTCCTCTATCTTACAATTTTTTTCTTGGTAAGCCATCAACTCATCATATGAGACCAGTTGCCTCTTCCGCTTTCTAATGCATCAGATTCCCTCACAATAGAGCCATCTATAGGATTTAGGGTGACACTAACCCTTAGAATTTTGAATAATTCCAAGACCATGGTGTATTCTAGATTTCTACCCTTGAACCCTTGATAAACATTCCATTTCATGAATCTCAATGATTTAACTTTCCTATCAATTCCACCTAGGGTTATAATGGTCATCCCAAACTCATTGGGAATATTCCTCCTAACCTCCTCAATTTTGATGATGATGAGCTCGATGAGATCAATCTCAAGATTAAAACTTTTAATCTCTCACCTCATATCATCTCTTAGCTTCCCACTTCTTTGCAACTACATTTTCAAAAACCCCCTTGTGATAAAATCCATGTAGTCTTAACTAAGGCTCGACATTCCATTCATCACACCACATCAAATGACAATGTGATCCCTGCCTGTGTTATTGATCTTCATACCCCTAATTATGATTATGGTTATACCTTAGATGATCCATTATTAGGAGGTATTTTTTTAGGACTATGATGCTAAGATTATCCATTATCATTCCTCTTTGATTCATTCTTTTAGTATATATTCCCATGTTCCATCATACATCATTCCTAATTTTAGCATTTTCTTCTTTATTTTAGGGTAAAGATGGTGTAGACATCTCTAATTTATAAATAACCTCATATTATTATGATTATGGACCATGCTATAACTAGACCCTATCATTTTTCTAGATACCATGAACTTTATAGTTTACTTGTCCTTGAGATGCATGTGACTATCCTTCAACATTATATATACCCTACCCCTCCCTCAACAAATCCTAATTTGGATCATATTCTCACTTACTCTTTAACAGAGTCTATTCCTACTTATGATCTTATTTCTCCTATAGTCTATCCTTATACAATCTCCCCACAAAAGCTACCTTCTCTTGGTAATGGTTTGATCCATTTATCATAGTTGGATACTTCACCCACCAAATGGGTTGATCAAACTAATTATGACATTCATAAATTTACAAATCATTAGAAAATATTTTTCCCTATACCAAGATCCTTCCACTTTTGTTGTATCTCATCCTACCATTACACCTCCCAATACTACTCACAGGTTTATCTATTGCTTCTATGTCACATATAACCCTTCATCCATGCATTATCACAAGCTATGGAAATATATTAATACTTTTCATCCTGCTACTTCTCAATCCTCAGACAAGGCTATCCATCCTTTAAAGGTATTACCTAAGTATATTCTTAATTATGGAGAGGTATACTATCTTTGGCACCAATGTATCACACATCACACTAATGAATGTCGCATCCTTCAATAGAATCTTAAATATCACATTTTAACCATTCTTTCACCTTCAACTATTCCTCCCATAGTTTTATCATAAGAAGGATCCCCTTTATTCCACCATGGTTCTACCTTCTATGGCTCCATCTCCTCCTATGGTCCCTTATACACCACCTATTCCTCCACCCATGAATACTTCTCTTGTTGACCTTCCCTCACTTATGGATCCTTCTCCACTTGTGTGTCCCTTACCCATGGCTCCTTCCTAACTATTGACCAATTCATCTCCCATAGAAACCACTCCCATGCATTTTCCTAAGTATCTCTTGCCTATTATCCTTCATCATCATGATCCTTCAATCATCCCTACCATTTCTATTGAAGAGATTTGATGTGAAGTCTTTTCCTAGATTTCACAAAAGATCAATGAGACATTAGCTATAGTTCAAATTCAACTAGATAGAGACTAATTAGATGTTTTGGATAATGTGTGTGGTCATATTTATTAGTACTTATGAACACATGCATGGTGTTTTAACATTTTAATTTTTATTGGATGTGTGTTCTATTGGTTCCCAGTTGTAAACCATGTATGCTTAGACTTGCACACTTGTATAAAATTACAAACTAAGATGAAAAACCCACTAGTATGTCATTGTAACTGGGGAAGGGTTTGGCATCAAGATTATACATAATACAAAAAATGAATGAGAGGCACATAAAAAGGGTATGGTCATCTCCCTACTACTTCTAGATCTACCTAAACCAAGGTGAGAGGACCTATGGGGTATGTTTCTCACATGGAGAGATTATTCAATTCAAATTCCATGGGGATTATCAGCATAAAGAGATGTAAATATGATTATAACACAACCAAACTTGCTCACTCCACCTAAGAAGGGTTGTCACACAGAATGAGCAAATGTTCTAATCTATATACAAGCTACTGAAGATAGACGGGTATATGACTACAACCTTCATTATAAAGAATATTCAATAATAGGGGTCAAACAAAAAATTTGTTGCATTATTCTTCAAAACACAAAATATAGACACATGTTAAGTATATAATACTTATATATCTACAAGCAAATAACACTTAAGATATGAAACTAGGTGTTTTATTTGTAGGGTAGGATAGGGTAGTAAAAATTAGATGATTATATAATAGGGGAGTGTAATGCGCTAGTGGATATTAATTAGAAATAATTATTTCAACATTCATGGCATTACTTATTGTAAAGACATAAAAAAACTTAAATGCAGGCTAATGGAACTACTAGGAGTAATTTTCACTTATTGGTGGTAATGAAATGAAAATATCTAAATGATCCCTGAAATCCTAGAATAAAAACTAAAACTAGAATCTCAAATACTTTCTCCTTCTAAGTTCATGAACCTAGGGTGCCTTTAAAAGGTATTCAACAACATATGTCCAAATATAATTGCAAAAAGGATTTATAACCTAGGTACATGCTCAAAATGACAACTAATAATGAATACAAACCCAAATATCTAATCAACAAAACTTGTAAAACACATTATTGCATTTCATTAACAAGATACAATAAATAACCACAAGTATTTTCCATTAACTTGAAGGAAAATATTACATACACCAATGTTTCAAAATGATTCCCATGGAGACAAGCATGATGGATTTACTCCATGTTGAATAGGGGAGGAATATAGATAAGCTCTTAAATATTGCTAATGACTGTACATCTACAATCACCTTAGTAAGAGAGATAAAATGCACACAATAGTGATCCCAAAATTTGGAAGAACCTATACATGGAGAGAAATAAAGACCAACAACACCCAACACAATTACCAACACAATAGACAACCAACCTCATAAATAGAAGACACACCTTTTATTTATACATTTTAATTACGGGATTATGGGTTGTAATTTTCAAAATTACAAAACAAACTTTCAAGTTTATAGAGATGATTCTAACTAGAAAATATTCCTTTGCCATGCTTGAAATCTTCATCCATTTGCAAGTAAAATCATACCTCTAACTACCTCTATGAGGAATGATGAATATTTGGAGCACATCCTTTGATTTCATGGTGGGAGATGCCTTTAACATGAGCTATAAGGAGAATATTCATGGTAGAGGGCTAAAAAAACATTATCAATATGTGGAACTGCCTAGGGATGCGCTCAACCACTTGCCTACATAGTTGGAAACTTTTGGATATATTACCTCCCTTTCATATGTGTCATGGAATAACCTACTCTTGTAATGATGGCTTGGGAATATTTTGGATCCATGGCCACTTAAATTATCTTCCTTGGAGTGGCCCACCTTGGACTTAAAAACTTGTATTTTCACATTTTAGCACATTTGCCTTTTTATAATTGGATTTTTTTAGGGTTTCCTTCATATTTTTAAATTAAAATTTCATTATTTTCAACCTTTGACTTGTTTGGGCAAAACCTATCCCCTCTCACAAATTTTTAATTTGCAAATTACCAAGCTACTTTCAGTGGTGGAAGCTCTGCTAACTACATTTCATAGGGTCCTTAAAAGTGTCATACATGACTATGTGGCATTACAATGTCACATAATTTAATTACTTGAAATGTGACTATCACCCATAGGATATGTTTCAACATGTCATTATGTCCAGATCCTTAAACAATTTACCTAAGACAAGCACTATCAAATCTTTATTTGTATGATGAATGTGTGCTTACCACTTAACACCTTTACAAGCTCTCAACATCCATTTATCATTAGATTTTAGTATGAACCATTAGACATCCATTAATCTCCCTGATATCACACCAAATGGATAATTTGTGGGATTCTTTCACCTTACATAGTTAATTTTTTTCTAGACTATCACCCTTTTACCACATCGCAATCCTATGTTCATTCTGGGATTTGCTAAAAAGTTTACTCTATCATGGCTTAAATTTTACATCCATGCACCTATCATTTGACATCTACATGAACATCTTTGATGGATTCACAACCATCAAATTTAATCCCTAATAGATCTCTACCATAAATTAAATATGGCATATGCACACCCATCATTTAATGCCCACATGATCATATTTGATAGATAGTTACCATGGCTTAAATTTGATGACCGCATGCCCATCATTTAATGTTCACATGACCATCAATGAAGCCTGTGTGATCATAAAATTTAATTCCTAATGGATAATTTTTAAGCTTAACTTTGACATTTGTTCAACCATCAATGATGTTCACATGACTGTCACACTACTTGTTCAACTTTTTAAAAGCTTGCATCTTGAGTCAAAAAAAAACATGAAGGTACCAAACTTATAAGAGATGTTCATGGCATCCAAAATATTAATTTTATGTGATCCTTTGACCATAAGATGCTTTTCAATCAAACTTAAAAAATGCATAAGTACACTGATTAGTCCATTTCTACATTTGCTTTGATATTCATTGAAAAAGTCCTTTTAACTCACACCATCAATCTTGTTTACATAGATAAAGAATAGACCATAAATATCTATGCATAGAGCCTAGACCTTTACTCCACATTCAATTTGATTTCCTAATAGGGTCCCTGTAATGGTGACATTTATCACATTTGTGCTCATCTTGGGCCCTTTGTTGGGATAATTGTTTTGAATAATCTGGTCTTTTACCTTTTTGTGTTGGGAATTTTATTCCATATTAATTACCCTAAAACAATATTTCTAAAGTATTAAGTACATTTAGGATTTTTTCCATAGATAAAATGTCTAAAAAATTTCCCTCAGGCCTTTTGACATGCTAATAGAAATGATCCTTTGGACCTTTTTGCTGAACACTTTCCTAAAACATCTAAAATTTACATTTTTACAAAAATATTGCAATTTTATTGGGATTTTTGTTCAAACAACATACCCACAAGAATTTGGATTTTAGACCTTTTATAGTGGTCAAAATTTCTAAAAGAAATAAGCTTTCAGTATTTTTTTCCATGGATAAAATGTCTGATGAAAATAAGCCTTCAGGATTTTTACCATGGATAAAATGTTTGAAACAAATAGGTCTTTGGGTTCTTTGCTAATATTTTGGGCAAAACATAAAATTTTATTGGACTTTTTGTATGGGAAAAATTCCTAAAGGAAATAGACATTCAACATATGCTAAGTAAAGACCGAATAACACTTATTTGATTTAAAAAGAACTTTACCTTTCAAAGGAATGCTAGAAAATAGGAATATGGCTAAGGATGTAGGCTTTGATACTTGACTTGGGCTAGACTTAGGCATTTACACTTGACAAGGGCTCAATTTATTTAATGCAATTTTGGGCACTACCACTAGCTCTTTCTCAGGGATGCATACCCCCTGTGGGTATGCAAAGAATCTTCAAACATAAGACTAGGTGCCAATCCATTGAGCCATAGAGTTAAGGCTTAGTAATTTATCAACAACACTCATGAAGGCTCAATAAAATAAGGCAGCTTAATAAAAACAAATCAAGAGGATCTGAAAATAAACACATGACAAAAAATAAAGGAACTATACAAATAAGGCTTGAAGTTCATGGGAAATAAAGCAATAGAATGATAAAGAAACAAAACACTACAAAATATATACATCGATATGAGATTAGTTGAGGAAATGTTTCAGATGTCTACCATTGACTGGCAGTTCTAGAATTATACCATCCCTTGATCTCTTTAACTTTTCTAGCAGCTTGGCAAAATGAAGAAAACTAATTTATGTACCTGCCTAAAGGTACTAATTCCATGCTATGATAGGATGACATGTTGAAATAAATCCTCTTGACATGATCTCAAATATAGATAATACCATGCTAAAATATATTATTACCTTTTTAGTAGTTGTAAAGAAACATGTTTCTCAGCTGTAATTAGACAAGTACCAAGCTAGAGTGCTTCAAGATTAGCAATGTCATTCATGCACTCAAAGCACTACTTGAAATAAGACTAAAAACATTCATCCTTAAGGGCATAAAGTATAATACCATCTTCATTGAACATCATTTTCCAAACAACACTTTTGTTTTCAAACCCAACATCAAGAATAATTGGTTTCTCAACAACATCCACATTCCTAATGAAGTTACCCAACTACACATTCATATGTGGCACTTCAATTAGAGCACACTTCAGATCTTTAATTACATCATGATTGGGTAACTAATTTTATTATGTCATATTAGCATCACAATAAAATTCATACATCAAGACCCTCTTGATCACACTCCAAAAATGATAAATAGTAGTAGCATTCATCATTTCAAATGAGGCATAAAACTTACATTCAGGATTTTGACAATTGAACTTAAAAATCTCATATTTGGATGATGTATATTTTGGATAATCCACCTCTTCATCACTTGGTTCAGTAGTATAATATGGGGGATGTGGGAGAAAGTACTTGTCATGCCAATCAATGTCAAAATCAAAATTCACAACATTTACTTTGGTATTTAGTATATCAAGCACTTCCTTTCCAGCCTCCAAATTTTTCTCATTCATCTTTGATGCAAACTTAGTGGTGAGACAAGTTTGTTAGATGAGTCACCTTTTAAGGATGACCTCAATCATTCAAAATTTGAAAAAAAGAAAATACTCAAATCTAAAATTGAAAATATTCAAAATAGGCACTGATATTCTTTGAAACTAGATGATAAAATTGGAGTCACCACTAGAATCAAAATTATATAATTTAATAGTTAAAAAATTGATTGTGATACATGATAAAAATATATTTTGATGAATTTTATGTTGAGATAAAATTAAAATACACTAAAATTTTTAGAATAAAGTTCAAAAGGGGAAAAACACCTTCTAACATATAACTTTAATAACTCTTTACAAGAAACTTAGTTGATGTCAAATTGTCAAATCTCTTAATTCCTAACACATCCCCAGTGGAATGATTTGGTGTTGATAACCAATATATTATAACTATAATAAATAACAATAGAGAAATTTAAAACTTGAAATACTTATGACTCTTTATAAGAGTCCTTGGTAACACACAAATAACCAAGATTTTAGTTTAGTCCCTGGTAATGGCACTAGTTGAGTGTTGGTTCCCAGTTATACACCATATACACTTGGCCTTGCACACTTGAATAAAATGGCAAACTAAGATGAAAATTGGCTAGTATGTCATTGTATTTGAGGAAGGGTTTAGCATCAAGATTATACCAAATGTAGAAAATGATTGAGAGGCACCTACAAAGGGTATGGTTAGCTCCCTTCTACTTCTAGCTCTACCTAAATCAAGGTGAGAGGACCTACATGATCTAAAACATAGAAGTTTTGGTTGAAATATATTTCAAGAACATGAAAATAACATAGTAACAATGTTTTCTTTGAGAAGAGATGTTTTATTACTCATAAGATTGCAACTACAAACATATGCTTATCTTTGGGAAGAGATGATTGATTTCCTTTTTAGGTTAAATATACATTTATACATACTTTGAAGGTAGGAGGATGTGGAAGTTCACCAATCTCAAGGTATATGAAGTGTTTTGACTTCCATGATTTACAACAATATAGAATTCAAGAAATTATTATTTTTAGAAACTTAATATTTTTTAATATCACTATTAAAATTGAAATTTAGGGCACTTCCATTGGGTTTTTGGGAGTCAAAACCAATTTAGCATAGCTCAGTTCTATTTCATCACATTCTCCTCATTCTTAAATTTGGAATGGTTCAAATGGGGAGTCAATCAGATATATGGTGAAAAATTTATGGCTCTCAAAAATTTTGCCACCAATTGGGGTAGGACTATCACCTAAATTATTGCCTAAAGTGTTGCTCGAATCATTCCTCCCTTATTGAGAAGTAATTGTCCCCATTGCATCAATATTATTCATCAAGTGTGGTAGTTGTGTCTTCATTTGATTCTCTATGAGCCACTCACCTTTTTGTCTAAGCATGCCCCTTTTGACCACTCAATAAAGAGGAAAAGAGCACCCTCTTATTGTCTTCATCCAGGTGTCCACAATGTGATCTTCCTCTACTAGAGAAAAAATATTGTTGATCAATATCATAAATGCCTAGTTGCTCTTTTATAATTAAAGTGTCCAACATAGGTGGATGATATGGTTTGAAGAACTCCATGTTGAATATTGGATGTAAGACAAGGTAAGTTGATCGGTTCAACTCAAAAGCATTTTATCCAACTTGTTTGATGATGGTGTATGGACCATATTGTAGAGGCCAAATTTTTTTATGTGGGTTTGTAAGTCATTTATTTTGAATCTAAAACCAAACCTTGTCACCTATAGTAAAATGGTGTGTCACCCTATGTTTATCATGGCATTGCTTATACTTCTAATTCATCTTTTCCAAGATGTCATGAACCTACTACTAGATGTGTTGGATTTGTTTAATGAATTTTGTTACTTTTGCTACCTCAGATCTCCCATGAGGTGTATATTCCATAGTGTAGAATGGAATGGATACATCTATTAGTGCCATGTGTTAGAACTTGAAGCATACTTGGAATGGACTGTGCTTGGTGGAGTTATGTAGGGCCTGATTATATCTATGTTGTATGAAAAGAAGCCCCTCATCCCATGTACATGGATGTTTAGAGTGATACATATGAAGCATGTGGAAAATCAAGTGGTTCACCACTTTTATCTAACCATTAGTTTGTGGATGGAAGGCCGTAGCCTTTATCATCGTGGTATCCATCATTTTCCATAGACTGGACCAGAAGATACTTAGGAACCTGCTATCTTTATCTAAAACAACGGACTTGAGGAGACCAAAATGGAGCCATACATGACTAAAATACACTTGAGTAGTTTCCTCAAAATAAATAGTTTTCTTAAAAGCAATCATGATAGCCATTTTTGAAAAATGATCAACTAAAACAAAAATATATTTCTTTCCATGTTTTGAAGTGGAAAAACCTAAGAGAAAATCCATTGAGATAGATTCCCAAGGCCTGAATAGTTCTGGCAATGGTGTGTAAAATCCTTGCTTATTATTTATTGGCTTGGATATCACACATGGGGTGAAATATTTGAGGTAAATTTCCACATAATTCTACATATGGGATTAATATAAGTGTTTTTGAAGAATTTATAATGTCTTCTCTACACCAAAGTGTCCAGCTGTCCTATTGAAATGTGCTTCCCATATCATGTTTTGTTGTTCTAAAGCTGGAATATAGACGTAACCCATGTGAAAGTTTATTAAATTATTAATTTATTTAATTTTTTATTGTTTTAAATCATGGAAGTCAAACCACTTCATCTCCCTCAATATTGGTGACATTTCACATCCTCCTCTTTCTTTCAAAGTATGTATAAATGTACATGTAAATTGAGAAGGAAATCAGACGTCTCTTTCTAGAGATAAGCATATGTTTGTATTTTAAATATTATGAGTAATAAAACATCTCTTCTCATATAAAACATTGTTACTATGTTATTTTCATGTTATTTAAATATCTCTCAACCAAAACTTTTGATTTTTGGATTAGTGGTATTAGAGCTATGGTGAAAAATTTATGGCTCTTGGAAGTTCTACCACTAATTGGGGTAGGACCATTACCTGAATTTTCCCCTAAAGTGTTTCTCTAATCACTACATGGTAGTGTATCTTGCTCACATGGAGAGATTATGCAATTCAACCTTCATGGGGATTATCAACACAAAGAGACATGAATTTAACTAGAACACAACCAAACTTGCTCACTCTACTTAGGAAGGGTTGTCACATAGAAAGAGAAAAAGTTTCAAGTTAGATATAAGCTAATAAAGATATATGGGTATGTGATTGTACCCTTCATTTAACAAGGGTCAAATGGAAAAATGCATCACTATGATTCAAAACACAAAATGTAAACCCATGTTAAACATACAATATTTATCTATTTGTAGAAAAATAGCACTTAAGATATGCAACTAGGTATATTATTTATAGGGTGGGATAGGGTAAGACAAATTAGAGGATTATATAAAAGGTGAGGGTGGTGTGCTAGTGGCTTTAAATCAACATGGATTCTTTCAACATTCATGACATCACTTATTGAAAATATGCAAAAAACTTATATGCAAGATAATGTAACTACCAAGAGTAATTTGCACTTATTAGTGCCAATAAAATGCAAATATCAAAATGATCCTTGCAATCCTAGAACATACACTAAAAATAGAATCTCAAATACTTTCTCCTGCTAAATTCATGAACCCAGGGTGCCCTTAAAAGGTATTCAACAACATATTTCCAAATATAACTATAGAAAGGGATTTATAACCTAGGTACATGATCAGAATGACAACCAACAATGAAAAAAACCCAAATATTCAATCATTAGAACTTGTAAAATACATTATTGCATTTCATTAACATGATACAATAAAGAACCACATTTATTTTTTGTGAAATTGAAGTAAAATATTACATACACCAATGTTTTAAAATATTTCCATGGGAAAAAGATTGTGTATTTACTCCATGTTAGACAAGAGAGGCATATAGAGATGCTCTCAGAGCTTGATAATGACTATACAACTACAATCACCTTAGCAAGAGAGATAAAATGCACACAGTAGTGATCCCAAAATTTGGAAGAGCCTATACTTGGAGAGAAGCAAAGAACAACAACACCCAACATAATGAATACCATAATGGCCAACCAATATCATGAATAAAAGATAAGCCTTTTATTTATACATTTTAAATCTGGGACTATGGGTCATAATTTGCAAAATTGTAAAACAAACTTTCAAAGATAATTCCAGCTAGAAAATATTCCGTTACCACACTTGAAATCTTCATCCATTTGTAATAACAATCATAACTCCAACTACCTATATGAGGAATGATGAATATTCAAGGCACATTCTTTGATTTCATGGTGGGATATACCTTTCACATGAGATGGAAGGAGAATATTCATTGTAAAGGGCTGAACAAACTTTGTGATTAAGTATAACCACTTGGGGATGCTCTTGACCATTTACCTGCATAACTAGAAACTTTAGGTTATATGCCTTCCCTTTCATACATGCCATAAAAGAAATTGCTCTTGAAATGATGGCTTGGGAATATTCTAGATCCATGGCCACTTAAATGATCTTCCTTGGAGTGGCCCACCTCAGACTTGTAAACCTATATTTTCACATTTTATCACTTTTGACTTTTCAAACTTGGAATTTTTTAGGGTTTCCTTCATATTTTTTAATGCAAAAATGCATTATTTTCAACCTTTGACTTATTTGGGAAAACCCTAACCCATGTTAAAAATTTGAATTTTTCAAAATTGCCAAGTTACTATCAATGGTGGAATCTCTACTAACTACATTGCACAATGTCCTTGAATGTGTCATGCATGCCTATGTGGCATTACCATGTCATGTTGTTTACTTACTTGAAATGTGACTATCACTCATAAGATAAATATCAACACTTCATTGGGTCCAGATCCTTAAATAATCCACCTAAGACTAACATTATTAGATCCTTATTTGTATGATGAATGTGAGCTTTCCACTTGGCAATTCTACAGGATCTCAATATCTATTTATCATTAGATTTTATTATGATCCATTAGATATATAATAAGACCCCTCAGTATCATGTGACTTGGATAATCTATGGGCTTTATACACCTTACATAGTAAATCTTTACTTAGGCTAGCACCTTTTTCCATGTAGTGGTCAGCCATTCATTCTAGGCTTTGCTAAAAAGTTCATTCTGGTCTTTAATGGGCATGTGACCATTAAATTTAATCCCCAATAGATATATACCATGGATTACATTTGATGTATGCATGACTATCATTTTATGTCTACATGTACGTCTTTGACAAGCATATGACCATCAAATTTAATCCCCAATAGATAGTTACCATGGCTTAAATTTAAAATTCACACACCCATCATTTGATGTTCACATGACCGTCAATGATGTTCACATGACCATCAAATTTAAAACCTAATGTATATTTACTAAGCTAAATTTTGATATTTTCATGACCATCAATGATGTCCACATGAATGTCACACTACTTGTTCAACTTTTTGAAAGCTTGCATCCTAAATTAGAAAAAAAAGAAGGTAATAAGATTATAGGAGATGTTCATGGCATCCAAAATATTGATTCTATGTGATCATTTTATCATGGGAAAATTTTTAATCACACTTAAAAAAGCGTAAGTACACTAACCAGTCCATTTCTATGTTTGCTTTAATATCTGCTAAAGAAATCCTCATTTCATCTCACACTATCAATCTCTATGCATAAGGCCCAGTCCTTTGCTTTACATTCCATCTAATTTCTTGATAGGGTCCTCATAATGGTGAGAATTATCACCTTCATGCTCATCTTGGGCCCTTTTTTGGGAAAATTATTTTGGATAATATGGTTTTTGATATTTTTGTGTCAAGAATTTTGTTTTATAGTAATTCCCCCACAATAATCTTTCTGAAGTATTAAGCACATTCGATCTTTTCATTGTAGACAAAATGTCTGATGAAATTCCATTGGGCCTTTCAACATAGGAAATTTTCCTAATAAAAATAATCCTTCAAATTTTTTTCTAAGTACTTTTATCAAAACATTTGAACTTTACATTTTTCTCAAAATATTGCAATTTTATTTGGATTTTTGTGTGAACAACCTACCCACAAGAATTTGGTTTTAATACCTTTTATAGTGGACAAAATGTTTGATGGAAATAAGCCTTCAATGTTTTTTCCATGGACAAAATGTTTGATAGAAATAAGCTTTTAGGATTTTTTCGATGGACAAAATGTTTGAAAACATAGGTCTTTGATATTTTTTCTAGCACAACATAGACTATGTGTCCAATCCCTGTAAATAGGTGGATCAATAATATAATGGCTTTCACTTTGGTTCCATCATATCCATACGAAGTGAAGCTATGAAGTGATACCAGTATAAAATAAATGTCATATGAGATGGCTCATGGATCCCATGGATGTTCTAAAAATCTGACAATGTGGAGTGGATAATTGAATGTATGCTGGAAACAAGGCCAATCTTGGCCATTTCAAAAGATGGAGGTTAGGCTTGTATGAAATCCACTCTAAAATTGATGTAATATGATTATTTGAAATCCAACTCTGGTACTCAGGAAGTTAAACTTGTATGAAAGTTCAACTTGAAAATGGTGCCAACCACTTGTAGATGGAGTAAGGCATGTAATTATTGAGAATGCATGGGTAATAAGATGAACTAAAAAAAAGAAGACCAATATGCCATGTATATTTCCCCCATTCACTAATATCAGGAACATAGATTATGATCTATAATTTATGTCAACTACCTAATCTATAACTATAATTGAGAATCATCATAATACACATGATACTCCCTTATATTTGGATTCCCTAAGAAAACTATACTAAATTTTTTGATTCTGACTGATTTGGATGTGAAAAAATTGTAGTTGAGCTAAATTTTTTGCCTGTTACTAGAAAACTTGCATGTTTTTATACCTAAACAAGAGTGCCAAAATGAGTAAACCCTTATTTTAGGCATTGTTGTCCATTTTTGGTGTTATTATCCTATGCTGAAACTAGTTGTTGATTTGGAATTGTCACTATTTTTCTATTCTATTCTAACTAGTTTAACCTCTAGATTTTTAACTAGGTGATTTGAATGCAGGTTTTGACTACTAGGAGATTTTATCTCTATGAAAAAACCCCTATTTATTTCCCCCTCTTTTCAGGTAAGGAATGATGAACATGCTATGAATGCCCTTAGAAGAAAAGAGTCTTTCAAGTGTGTTATGTTGCATAGATACATGATATGACAATGATATTTGACAAGATATCTCTAGATATAGAAACATTTATATTGAGATATTTATTAGATTAATAGGGGTATACCTAGATAGATATAACAATGTAAAATCACATGCAATATATTAAAGTAGAACTAGAAATGTTAGATGTTAGTTGTTAGTTTTTAGTTATTAGTTGTCAAGGAGGGATGGAGCATGATGTCCATCATGACATCTAAGAAAGTAAGGTAAATGCATGATATGGATCATGGAATTGAAAATAAGGACAATAAATCAAGAAAAAATCATATAAATCAAGAAACAATAAGCATACAAGGTTGGTCAAGGGGCCATGAAAATAAGGGACATGGGCACATGTCACTCAAATTGGAAAGCAAGCATATAAGGCATGTTCAAATACCACATACACATACAATTTGAAACAATCAAAGATTATCATGAGGACCACAATCACAAAGAAGATTACAAGTAAGGGGCACTGTCAAATGTCCAAAGTTACACACACATGAATAAAAGCAAAGGTCATTGCTAGATGTCGTAAGGCACACATAAAAAAAAAAACTAAAAGTAGAAATCTAATCTCATCTAGATATGTAAAGCAAGAAATTAAAGCATGTAAAAATTGGAAAGATACAATCACATCTAACTAATCAAAGCAATAATGAAAGTATGCAAGACATGTTTAGTATAAGACTAGGTATATGCTACGAAATACATAAGTGTAAGATACTGGAAAGTGTCGATGTGGTAATCTATGTAATCTAGTAAGTAATGTATGTCCACATGATAACTAGAGTGTGTGGTGTAATAATGATAAAACCTAGATGGTTTATTCATGTATAAGATACCCCAAGTGGGTATGTATATCAATGTGTGTCTCGAATGTATAAGTAGGAATTCCCTCTCAATGGGTAGAGTGAATTAATCAAGTAACTGGATGTCACTGCACACACTCAAAGAAGATCAAGTGAAGCATGGTAATGTACATAATTGACAAAAAATAGAATGAAACAACAAATGTATGTCCTATCATGATAGTAGTAATGTAAATCATGGATGATGCATACAATCAAAATGTTTTTTTGTATTTTTAAATTATTTGAATGTTTTTTTTATTTTGAAATTTTGTATTGATTTTCTATTTTTATATAAGATATGTAAAATCAAGCAAAAGAGATTGTGTACAAGTAGGCTGGGATAGGATGATACTAATTGATGAGTCTCATGGGAGACTCCCTATCATGGTGTCATGTATTAAGGAGTGGAATTGTATGTGAGTGTGAAGCATGATGAAAATTTTGATATTGTGGCTTTGAAAGTTGTGTATGTTACAGATGATTAGAAATGTCTAAAGTAGAAACTAACTGTGGGGTCCCACTATAATTATTATAAGTGGATGTAATTATAGGGCTCTTAGGGACCCATCTAGAAGTAAGAGATGCTCTCTGAACATGTTCTTTATTTATAGACCCATGAGATATTAATAAAAATACTCTAGGTGTGAAAACTATAACTAGAAGCTATCTAGAATCCCAAAGTTGTGGCAGTGTATGAACCCTCTTTATTGGTGATGGATGTGTCAATTGTGTTTGAATCTATATCAGGGGTAGAATTGTGATTGGTGGGGAAGCTGGAACTGGTGACTATAAAGTAGATGGCTCTGAAGTGGGTAGTGGTATATCACATAAAACTCCACCATCTATAATAACCTAATTAACATGAATGAATTTCATGCATCTATGAACTATATATATTACTGCTCAAATTTTCTAAATCCATGGGTGACCAAGTAACATATAAAAAACTCCTGCATTGGGAATTATAGATGTGTGGTCACATGTGTTAGACTAGTCTAAAAAGGAAGTATAATCTCACCCAATGAACTCTATATGTGCCCACTGAATCTATTGATAACTATATTTGTTAGGGTGATATCCTGATATGAATAACCCAAATGCTATAATAATGTAATGGTGCACACGTTAACATTGGAACCATTATTGAGGAGAACACTATTAATGGGATGATTATGAGTATGTGTTATGATAAAGAGTGTATTATAATATGAATTATCCTCCATAATATCCTGATTTGAGAAGGATATCAAAGGTCTAGTTGGAATTATAGACTCATACACACTAATCATACCACTCAAAGGATGTGACTCAACTGAAGGTGCCTAGTATGTAACTGGTGGTGGATGTGCACGATATGCATGGTGAACCCTTGATGTGTCTCTTGTATCCTATTTTGAATGTTATGTAAATGCATCTAAGAATATTTTCAAAGCCTTATATAGTGTAGGTTTTGCCTATGGAGGCTCAAATAAAGTGCTAAGATCAAGTAGGTTGTCATCTATCAAGTCCTATATCTTATGTTTCAAACTGATGCATCTAGTTTTGGTGTGGCCTGGTACCCTATGGTAATTGAAAAATTCTTATTGATCATATCCCTTGGGAAGATATGTGGTTGGATCAACTTCCCAAATAAAAGGGAGAGATATGATATTACAATCCAAAAGCTACTGTAAAACCTTGGCTAAAGGAAATAGAAGATGCAAGAAAGTACATCAAGTGAGTGATGATAAAATTATACATTGAGGAGGATTTGAAGCTATATTTATTGTAGATTTATTCTACCCTTTTGTATCATTAAACTTGACCTTATATGGGACCTTTTTATTACTCATATTGGTTGTGTTTAGAATGCTTGTATACTTGAGTTTGCCCACTGAAATGAATTTCACTTCTCTTTCCTTTAGTGTATGACACAATTCAGCAAAGGAAGAGAATTGATTAAACATAATTGATTCATGAATTACTAGTAGAAGACTCTATTTGAAGAGGTCCTATAACTCCTGATCTACCATGGGACTAGTCATCTTATCCAAGATGATCTTATAACAAAGAACATAGTCCATGAGATGCTCATTTATACGTTGTTTCTATTGAGCTATTTAAGCATATGAAACCTTATCACTAATTTTAATGCTGAAGTGTGCTAAGAACATGTCAGCTAAAGGATTAAATGCATGAACCAATTGATTCAGTAGACTATAGAACCATTGTAAATCACAATCCTTTAGGCTCTATGAAAATAGATTGGTAAGTAGGTAGTCATTAGGTACATATTCTAAGTATGCTACATAATATGCTCTCAAGTGTGTCTCTAGATCAACCTTGCCATCATAAAGAGTAAGCTTGGGTTGACCAAAACCTTGTTCAAGGGTGTATAACAAATATGATGTGCTAATGGTGTATGTAGAAGAGCAAAAGAATCCAAAGCCTGCATAGGTTTAGTGGTACCTTGATCAAGATTTAACACCATGGATTGAAGAGATATTATCTCTTTCACAAGGGTTGCCACATCAAGAGAGAGGGATGTACTTGCTATAACTAGTGGCATAGAGCTAGGTTGGGATACTATAGGGGGTTGTTGAGACATAGTTTCCCATGTAGTGTCATTTTCAATGGGTTTCTCTATGGTTTGAGAAGATTGACCGTTTTTCACTTTTTTTTATTCCTCTTGTATAATTTTAAGCATGCATCTTGCATATTTGGATGTTTTGTTAAGAGATATTGAAGTTCTCTTTTATCGATTTCATCAAAACTAGTATATTGGGCCATTATGATAGTAGGAAAATAATTTATAATGTGTTTGAATGTTTTGAAATATGTTTTAATAGTCAATGTGATAGAAAAGGAAAGTATTGAATATAATAAACACAAAGTCATAAAAATGGCTAATTGGAATTTATGCAAAAAGGATACAGAGCTCCCAAACATGTAAGGTAATACCACAAGAAGAAAATAGGTCCTAGTATATACAACTAAGGATTTTTCAAAAATATTTATGCAAAATACTATGAAATTTTTAATTTAAAATTTATTTTCTAAGTTTGATATGCAACTAAAAATTCATAAAATGATTGGAAAAGTACTGGAAAATAATTGGGAGATAGTTAATGCAATTAGGGATTATTGATTGAATATTTTAAAATTATTATGATAATTTTAAAATTTTGATATGAATTTATATAAAATTTGTATAATTTTTCTTGAAAAATTTAGGAAAAATTAGAAAATATTTATAGAATTAGTAATATATTTTTCCTAGTGTTTGGAAAGTGTTTGTATGCAAAAAGGACCTAGTATGTGTAAACTAAGGTTTTAACACAATATGTGATAATTTTAAATTAATTTGTAGATTTTTTATTTTTAAATATAGGAAAAATCAAAAAATTATGGAAAAAAATTAGAAATAATTTACCCTAAGGTTTCTAAAGTTTTTATGCAAAATTTGAAGTAAGTCAGGTTCAACAAATGCTTTATTATTTTTCAAAATAATGTAGTTTTATTCCTAATGAATAAATAGTTATAGATTAAAATAAACTAGTAAATAATGTGAAATAATTATACCATTTATTTATGTAAACAAAATATATCTTTGACTTTTCTAAAAATAGTAATAAATGAGAGAAAATATGACTTAGTTTATTCTAAGCTATCTGGTCTGAGCCAAGGTCTAAGAATTCAGGTACATGATTGGGCTAGTGTCAAAAATAGGTTATTAAACTTCATTTTCTAATTGGACAAGAATTATAAAAATGAGACACCCTAATGTTTGGTTTTATAGTCCTTTTTGGCACTATTATCTAGGTGATCTGAGTTTTTTAGGTTCTACTCAATAG
This sequence comes from Torreya grandis, assembly GCA_037957365.1. NCBI lineage: Eukaryota > Viridiplantae > Streptophyta > Pinopsida > Cupressales > Taxaceae > Torreya > Torreya grandis. The sequence goes on along the minus strand of JARHVA010007717.1, from coordinate 266,487 downwards.
GTCTGTGTCACCCTATCAGTGAAATATCAAAGCTTGAAAGTCTACAAATCTTGATATGCATCTATTTTAATCTTAAAAATCCACAAAATATATTTTTTCTTTAACTTGAAAGGAAATTTGGGAAAGAGAAAGAAGGGGTTAATGTGTAAAGGATACATTAGACGCACTTCACACCCCATGTGTGGGCATGCTACCTACATACCAATACTTTGAGGAGGGATCAATCTTATTTAGTTCTCCCATTAAAGTACTTGGTGTAATTGTGTATGACAATGCAACTAGATACAAAACTGGGTGTACTTTAGATGGTTAGGAATTGGTTAAAGGGTTTTAATAAGTTTGGGATAATATTGGAAGGTTGTATGTTGAGAATAGAGAAAAGTGCTTGAGTGTACTTGTTTTTATTCTTACTTATCTCTTGTAAATTAGCTACAACCCTTCTAAATGGACTTTGAATGGATTTATATAAGGAACCAGATGATCATGGTTTAAATGAATTCATGTTGGGCCAACATGAATTAGGATAATGATTTGGGAAAATATGACCATTTGAACCAAATTTGCACTTGGACAACAACACTAGAAATAAGACAACCTAGGTTATATCACTCATGTCCAAATTTGGTGCTATTATATAGAGGGAATGAGACATATGGGGATGGATCTGGGCCTAAAAGATCTACTTGGGTCTATAAAGGTTAAGTTTGGAAGTTTGTGGATGACAAGGAATCAATGAGAAAAAGCCTAAGAGGGTTGTGCAAGTAAGAAGACCTATGGATTTGGTGACATTAGCCACACTAAAGTAACCAACATTTGCATTTTATATGAATACACTCCTTGATAATTGGGGTTGAGAGTCTCAATTCCTTACACCATGATGTTATATATATGGTTGACCTCATCCTTAAGATCAACACTTTCTACATAAGGGGTCTTTGGTCACTTAAGAGGGGGTTTACTGCCCTCTCCTTTCCATTTTTAAAGGTCATGTAGTACTTTTTAAAGTGCATATCTACATTATTTGCATAACACCATGGGCTTTCCAGAAGCACTAGATAATTGTCTTATTCTACCAACTTGATCACTTCAAAGTCAATACAGAATTTGATACCCATGATATCTACAACAATGATCTTCATAATTATGATTGGTTGCACTTGGGTCTCATTGGCCATAAAAAACATATGAAGGGAAGGCCTCAAGGCTAGTTTTCCCATATTCTCCAATGCATTCTTGATCAAGATATTAACCTTGGTGACTATGTCTATAAGAACCTCACATACAAACCATCCATCAATGGTGGAATTCACAATGAGTTATTGATCGTACTCTACATTATTTTTATGCCTCACTTCTCACACCCTTTCCATGTGTGGTACAACAAATTCAACTAGATTTTAACCTACATATTCTAAAAGAAAACTCTTTAATAAGGGAAACATTCTTTATGTCTATAATAGGTAAAATATCTCTATTAATTCTTTTATCTCAACATCTCAGCTATCTTATTTCTTATGGGAGGTAGTAACCTACACCTTTAGGTCTTGTGCCAGTTGGATCTCTCCTTGTAGGTTTTGAATTATGCTCATGGCCTAATTCCAAATATCTTTTTAGTATATAGGGTCTAGGTAAGGTGTAGCTTTGGGTTCAGGTAGTGTGATATGGTTAGTGTGACTCGATTCCCCATATTTAAGTCATAACTTAGGCATTGGCATAATTGGTGGCTTAGTTATGAATCCATTATGAGTAGTTACCTACACTTTAAATATCTTTGTGTGGGTCAGTCATGACTTTAGTGTCCATTTATCTACTTTTATCTCATGCCTAATCATTCTTTCACCCTTGTTTTTACCATACCTTATTTGGGATAACATTTTTTATAAGTTAGCTCATTCCTTAATTTTATGGGTTCCTCAACAATACACACATGTAAGATGTGTAGAGCAATCATGTTGATAGTGTTCTATGGAACCACACTTATAACATGAGTAGGGTGGGAACCTTCCACCATCATGTCCTCCACCTTACCCTTAAGCACCTTGTTGCATCCCATATCCTACATTCTACTAGCCTTATCCTTCATTGACTTTATTATCTTGCCCTCTAACTACTGTAGTGGCCTGTCATGCATCTCTCTCCATGTTACCTTGCATCTCATCAATCACTTAGAAATTAGTTATGGTATGAGTGTAGGTGTCACACAATCAATAATAAATGGTTGTGTTAACCTGACTGGTGAATTATAATGAATGGTAGTTGTGAACATCATGTGCCTCATGATAGACCTCATAGCTTAGAAGCAATGAGCACACATTCCTTTGAGGGGAGTTATTATTTCTATGGCCTTATATTTCATAATCAATGTGCCATAGTCCACTTCAAGCATCTTTTAATTAAATAATATTAAGATTTTAGAGTTATCTATCCATGGATGTAATTTACACTTCCATGAATGGGTCAATCTTAGTATTGATGATTCCAATTGCCTCAAATCTGTTCATGGGTTGAAGCACTTCATGAAGGTCTATGAATGTCTTCATAGACATCACTCTTTTGAATGGTACTATAAATTATCTAATGAACCATTATGCATGTTGGGAGGGGTGAATGTCATAAGGAAGCTTGGAAATAAAAATCTTGAACCTTGCATCATACATGTGCACACTTTTTGAGAGTCCTTGTTTAGTCTTCTTAAGTATAGAGATGCTTTATTTTTAAATCTCTAGTATGTCAAATTCATTTAGAAATGCTTCCTTCAAGGTGTCATAATCAATCATAGCCTAGTTAGGGTTAAATTTACAATACTAGGTATGGGTAGGAACAAGTAGAGTTATCATAAACTAGGTTGCCTTGTGCTTTGACTAGGTTATACCTTGAGCATGCCATTATAGTTTACATTTCATCACATGCTCTATGACACTCTCCACACTATGATACTCTGGTAGGTGCATGACCATCTCATAATAGATCTGTTATAGGGGTAACTATCATCTAAAGCACTTATCCCCTATTACTTCTCTTGGTGGTGATCCTCTAATGCCTCCATCTATTGGTTAGGCACCAGTCCTATTATTACTACTAGTGTCATAGATGATGATGGCACTGTACTACTTATGGCATCAATCCACTTCCTAAAAGCTATTGCCTAGTCTATGAAATTGACATTGGTTGAGTTGGTATGGTTAGACCCATGTTCTATTTTATTAAAATAGCACCCAATGGTCTATAGGTATCTACTCTAAACTCCTCATAAGGAATAACTTATTCAATTACAAAATTATACTTTGAGTCTCTAAATGGTCAAAGTTTATGTTGACCATAGGGTCGATTATCACACTTATTTATTCATCTAGGGATTCCATCACATGATCGTATGCCATAGGTTTAAAGGGGGTAGTCACTTTTAGTACATCTTAAGTTACCAAAATATGTAGGGACCTAGTGCATTCTACACCCATCAACTATTTAACTCGATCTATGGATTCATTATTTCTATCCTCACACTGATGCAATTCAAGAGATCCTTCCCCATGCATTTCCTTCTTTATATGGATTCTTTCATCAATTTCATGTTTTAGATCTTATATTACCTATGCCTTCTATTGTTATAAGTCTATCACCTAAGCTCATGGGTGTCATCTACTCGTCCCCTTCCATTGTGCTTCACCTACACATCCCCTTCTTCCCGACTACATTGTTCATATGCAAAAGGAATATATCCTTCCATTATAATAGTTTAAAATATATAATACACTATTAATTTATTGAGTTTTACACTGAAATATTTCACAAACATGCCTTTGGGTTCATGCAAAAACTAATACTCTACTTCCTTAGGGCAAGATTATATTGATATAGTTGACTCAAGCATGTAACTATTTAAAGATCATTTCCACCATTTATCTATAACTATATTCAAAGTGGAATCAAGATTTTCAATCATCCTTAATCATTACTTCATCCACTTAAGGCACTATCCATAGCTTTGTCTTCTATGGGTCATAGAGGTAGCTAACCATTAGTACACATACTCAGGTAGTTCATAGAAGAACTCATACAGAGCATCACACAAGTTATTTTGAACCCACTTCCTTTGATTTTTTCCTCTATAGGATGGATGATTCATTGTAATTCTATCTTCCAACTATTACATCAAATGATTGATGTTATTAAGGGAGAGTTATAACATTTTTCTATTGCACCATTGTAATAATAAAATTCAACATGGGTCTTGATAATAAAAATAAAATATTATATAATAGGGGGTAGGTTTATGAATTAATTAATTAAAGTAATTATTAAATTATTTGAGTCTATTCTAGGCTCATTCTAATTAGGGAAAAACATAGTATATTCCCATAGTTTTCAATATTTATCACTCAACTATGTTGGTATAAATTCACATTATGCACAAGCCTTATGTGATCACTTAAAGTATAGCAGAGAAAAAATTAGGGCTCATGTTGGGCTAGTTATGCCATGGCATAAGTTTTCACTTATAAGACTTTGTCATTTAGAGAATGGATTTAGGTAGATTCAGTGGCACAAGCCTTGTCTAGTCTAATCTTGATGGTCTATAGGTATAAGCCCAATTAGGGGACTAGTTCTGATCATACGGGCATAAGCCTATAATGGGTTGGTTATATAGTCTCAAGGGTGAAAACCTTTCTTTTACTACGTTTATTATCATTTAGGCACTTTAAGGAGTCAAGGAAATGCTTTAGATCAAGGTTTCATGCTTAGGCTAGGCACTTATTAGTAATGGTACCAAAGCTTAGGTGCATGACTCTTTTTACACTTAGGCTATTTCAATAAAGTATATGACATAATTTACTAACTCAAGGATTTGATTAATTTTTTAAACAAGAAGATTACAAACAAAATGATTAACATAACTTATATTTCAATTGTCATATCATAACTAGTATATTCAATGCATATTTTAATGGCAAAGAAAAAGACATTCAAACTATAAGTACTATTTTTTATAGTGACCATTCTTCATTAATTCAAGTTAAAATATAGAGCATACTCCATAATACATAAAAATAAAGTATATGCCTAAAAAGACTTAATGGTATAAGGGTTCATAAGTGACATTGGATGATATAATTAGATCTTTAATGGCATCCATGCTCTATCTAATGATAATTATGGTCAACATAAATCATAACAAATTCACTAGAGATTCACTACATCAAATCACATCATCTCTTTTGTGGTTCAAACTATCTTTTATAGGCTATAGGATCACCTTCTGCTAGGGTGGAGATACACATGCCGAGTGTTGAGTTAGAGATTTATCAATCATTCTATCAACTCCATTACCTTATGCCATTCATGTTATGATTTCCATGTATGCCCACTCCTTGAAGATGCCCTAGAGATCTAGGTGCTAGTTAGCCACCTACCAACCGACACAAGATCTGCATATATTCATCCCACTTATGAAAAATATATAAAAATATAAATCATCCCAAATGATCACCTTGTGCCAAAGTTTCTACAGTGTTGATGTAGATCCATAATTAAAATAGGCCCCCAACATAGAATATAAATTTAGAATTGATTAGAATAGTTATTTCACAATCTCACTGCATATTCATTAGTAAACAAGAATTGAAATTTATTATTAATATTATAATTCTGTTTCATCAATAAATGAATGAAATTACTAAAAAATGACATGAATTTAAAACTATCCTAATTTCCAATTTAGTGTTATTACTAAATCATTTAATTATGCCCTCCAGGCATACCATCACGAGCCAATACAAAACATTAAAAAGAGAGGACTAAGCCTACATAATATATATATATATATATATATATATATATATATATATATATATATATATATTTAATGAATTATCTCCACCCTTAAAATAATAATGAATACCACTTTACATAGGAAACATAATGGGACTTGTCTCCATGTATCCTAAACCTCCCATATATAATCGTGATTTCCATTCAATACCATTTCAATTACAATTAAAACTACTTATAATATTCCCTCTATTTGAAGGAAGTATAAACTCTATTTTTATATTTTATCCATGGTTTTGAAACCTAAGTACTTAAATTGATCTCTTAATTTATCCATTTTAAACCAATTATCTTGAATGATTCTTCTATTGAACCCACTTATGATAATATTGGGTTAAGATGTCAGGAGATCACTCCAAGTACATCCCTTCACTAGTTAGACATCCTAAAATCTAGCTTGATTGATTATTCTAGTGTTTTATTTAATTCAAAACATTCTAAATTTATGATAGGCCATAAAATTTAATCATGCATCTTTTATGGCTATTTAATTGGTTGATGTCATTCAGGTCCATCTTCATTTTATGTCATCATGATCCTTTTCCAATTGGAATTCATCTATGATCTCTTGGACATACCCCTCAATAATTTTTAGCTTCCCTTATGGCCCTGAGTCCACTTGTTTTATTTATTGGCCCTGAGATCTTCACCATTGTCCACATGGCCTTTTCAAATTTATTTCTCACTATGTTGGATTCAAGTTTATACATACCCATCCTTAGGGTTTTGGGTTTCCATGATGGTGTAACATGGCATGATCCCAACCATATAAGGCCTCAGGTCTTTTAGGAGTCCTATTTACTTTCTAGGTCCTTGGGGTTATTAGATTATGCCACATGATGTCATCTTAACAACTCAAAATCCTGAGTCTATCAGCTTTAGGCTCAACCTCTAGTTTCTTGGGTTATTAGGATGATGACATGTGGCATCATCCTAATAAATTAGAGGATGGGGACCCTTTTCTTCTATCATGTATTTTGGGTAATCAAGTCACTAGGATGATTTCATGTGGAATCATCCCAATCACCTAGAGGTCCAAGGTCATTAGGATATCTATTGTCTCTTATGTTCTTGAGGTTATGCCATGTGGCCTAATTTTGGGACCCCCAAGACATGTGAATTTTTCAATTAAAAATATAAGTATTTTGAAGTCCCTTAGGTTCTTAGGTGATTGGGATAACACCATGTGGTATGATCTTAGTTATCCCAAGGGCTCAAGTGGAAAAGCCTATAAAAAAGAAAAGGCAACAAACGCAAGGCCACAATAAAGAAGATTAATAAATTACTCAATTGAAATAAGAAAATTGACCAAATCAAAGATGAAAACAAGAAATTTCTCAATGAATGACATGTGAATAGTAGAGAAGGATTGACCATGAATATTATTCAATGAATTATTTTGAATTCAAAAGAGTAAATGAACATTTCAACATTACTCAAAGGCATGATTACTTCTATTCCAAATCCATAAAGTTGAAATATGACCAGGTCTTTATAATGAAACATTATAAAGACTTGGTAATCTACATTGAAATAAATCATTTAAGGGCCAAAGTAAATTAAAACTCAAATTCCTTTAAGAGACCAAGTGAGATTTAACACATCTGGCTTCAACTTGGATACTTATAGAAGTAATATACAATATTTAAAATTGACTAATACTTTAACATTAAAAACCATAAACATTTAGACATGAAGTAAACACTAATGTAGAACAAATCTGTTAAAGGGAAATTGTCAATAACCATATAGAAGTTCATATTATTCTCCTAAGTCCAAGTCAAATTATACCAAAAAGGGGATTTTCAAAACTTTTTTAGAGAATAATTTAAAATGGTTAGCATATTTTAGACTTTGATAAAATTCATAAATTAAAATCAAGGACTAATAAACTAAGCAAGAATAGTGGAAGTAAGGTAGTAAGTAGAAATGAGAGGATCCCTATGTGAAATTTGAATATGGGGCATGTTGGGACACAAAAAATATGTCTATGTCCATTTGAAAATAAAATATGTGTATAAGATATGAAGTCTATGCTCCATTTTATAAATGGTTTCTTTAAAATAATTAGATTTAAAGGCATTTCAAGTTATATATCTCTTTGTGTGAATAATTAATAAGGTGTACATGATCTAACTAAATAAAAATAATATTTGAATAGAGTTGGCAATAATAACCAATAAGTAAAACTATATGTTATGTTTTATTTTATACTAAATATACACCGCAACTTCCTTTATGTAAAATTCTAAGGATTTTTTGAGTTTGATCATGTTTTAGGTAATGCAACAAAACCTGTCTCTATTTCTATAAAACATTATTTTTAACTAAAACAAAATTGAAGGCTTGTAACCTAAGAGATTTTCTTTGACATTTATCTAATGATTCAATAAAATTTTGGCTTTGAAAGCAATAAATGAGGTCATGATACAAATCATCTTGTGAAAGTAAGAGATCTAATTCTTACATTTTAAGTCCAATGTTGAAAATTTGAACACAATAAACAACCTTTAGTGTTTGAAAATGTGGTCTAGCATTTAAATCATCATCAACAATAATAACTAAATTATTAATATCAGAGGTTGTATTTTCAGAAATATGTTAGCTAATTCATTACCTCTGATTGTTATAAAGGTTTCAAATAAAAAATCATAATCTTAAATTCTGAAAATCCATTTAGCTAGCTTACCATTGATATTAGGTTGTTTTAATAAGTAATATAAAAAAAAGTATGGTTGAATGTGTGATCACTTTATTTACCATAAAATATCTTTAAATTCAATTAATGATGAAACTAATGAAAGAATAAGTTTTTTGAGTCATAGATACCTAATTTCATCATTTTTAAACACTTGGATCATATACTTGATGGGTATTTCTTCATTATTTTGATCATACTGAGTAATGACAACACCTATGGCTTTATTAGTTGCATTAAATTATAATGTGAAATTATTATTCATGTCTAGTTTTGTTAGTATAAGAACACTCACTATTGCATTTTTTATTTCATCAAAGGTTATATTTGATCTTACATCTCACAATTAGTTCTGATTTAAGTAAAATCTACAAAGGATTATCTTTATCAAAAAATAAATTAAAAAATTTATACAAAATTTTATCTTACTAAAGAAATACCTTAGACTAGATTGGTATTGAGGGGGAGATAGTTATTTAATGACTTTATTATGATCATGGTCTATATAAATTCTATACTTAGATATTATGTGAACTACTAGTTTACATTCAATCATACCAAAATATTATTTCTTTGGATTTAAATATTTTTCATATTTTCTACACCTAAAAAATATTTCATGTTAGTGATCTAGGTGTTTCTTTCATCTCTTAGAATGAAAAGTGAGACTGTCTAGGTAGACTTGAAACATAACTGCAACTAAATCATGAAAAACTACATGCATTTCCCTTTGAAACTGAACTTTACATTTATTAGCTTGAAAGGTCTTGTATTAAAGGAAAAATTTCCCATATGAGTAGTGAAAGTGGTTTTATGTGTGGCTTATGGAGTAACAAAAAATTATTATAACCTAAAACTCCATCTAATAATGGCATCATTTCTAAATGATAAATTTGATGTCAAATCTGATCTACGTGTGGTAAAAGAAAATTATCTTTATATCATGACTCATATCTCTAAAGTCAATTCAAATATGAATATCACTATTATTTTTAAAATTAGAGAAAATATTAGTTAACCAATCATAATATCTAGCTACATAAATGACACCACTATCCAAAAATTTATCTAGCTCCTTTTTTATGGTGTCTCCAATAAGGGGATAAATATACAAAGTTTTAACCTAATGGTTTTATACCAAATTCAATAGGTATATCATGATGAATCATAGAATTATCATAACACTTTAAATATTTATATGACTAGGAGAAAATATCAATGAATTCTTTGAATATTTTGTTTATTTTAAGTTTGAAATTTTAAATGTTCCAATTCTTCATATGATGAATCATATGGGCTTGTTTTTTATTGTATTCATTTTGCATACTTATAAATTTATCTCATTTTATTTTTAAGGAATCTCATATGTATCAAAGATGGTAGAATAAGTGCTAAGTTACCTTTCCAATTCCTCTGATTATTTCTTTTATTATGGGTTCCACATATGCTGAATAATATAGTATGTAAAGTAGGTAGTTACATCTCCCATGACTTTCACAAAATTATATATTTTATCTCTATACTCATTTCCATTCACTTAATTTTATACTATTATTGGACCAAATAATTAACCCTCATATTATTATATAGGATTCGATTTGAGGAGGAATTGATGTACTATATCTCTATCATGGTTGATTAATTTCTCCATGATCTTCTCTATTTTTTCTCTATCATCCATGTTGAATCTAGGCTTTAATATGGTCAAACATTGGTTAAGTTCATGAGAGATTTTTTTATGCCTTATTCTATAATTACACACTACATCATCCAATCTATATTTTCACTCTATATTAAAGTTTACTCAATTGATTATTTCTCGATCATTGTGAGGTTATATAATGATACCACAATTTGTCCTCCTATAATAGGCTGAAGGAAACTCTGTTGTGCCATGATATTAGAATTCAACTACTTGTGTCGAGTCAATTTTGGTGCTTAATTAATTTTTCCTTTTGTATTTTTAATGGGTACCTTATAGTAAATGTACTACTTATAATAGTTCGTATCTCACCTAAAACCCTCTATGTTTGTATCTTACAAGTATCCCCTATATCTTCAAAGCTTGCAGATGGAGTACTTTCCTTTTTAAATTTTTCTCTTTCTCCTATTTGTATTTTCATTATTATTTTGTATTTTATTTAATTTATTATATTCTTACTTATTTTTATTTTCTTCCTCTTATTTCTTTTTTTACTTCTTCTCATCCTTGATTTTCCTATCTTCCTCCACTTTTCCTTTCCTTTCTTCTTCCTCCTTTCTATTATCCTCCTCCTTTATTTTCATTTATTTTTCCTCATTATTATTTTATTGCTCTTCCTTTTTATTATTCTATTATTCATTTCTTTTATTTTCTTCTTCTTTAACTTATATTCTTATTATTTATGTTTTTTTGTTGTTTCTTTTTCTAATTTTTATTTTTGTGTAGTTTTTTCTCTACTTTCTTTTTCTTAAAGTATTTTTTGAACTTACTTTATATTAATATCTAAAATATCCTCTAGTTTACATTTTCCTCTTCTAGTTACCTTCATACTTATTTTTTTGGTTGTATCATAGGTTCTTTTAGTTCCCTTGATTCCTTGAGTTGTTTTATTGTTTTAAGTTTTTACCACCGTGTTTTTCTTTTGCTTTGTTCTTAGTTTTATGTGTTGGATTTTCCTCAGTCTCTATTTATCTTCTAAGGACATAATTATTCCATATACATCATTTTATAATTATTCCTCTTGGTATTTATTTATATTAAATTTAAATTATTTTATATTTTCCCATGTTTCTATTTTTTCTTATTGTAGGGTTGTATATAATTCCCTTATTATGTCATCTAGTTTGAACCGACTTATATAGTATAGTCTAGTATTTATTTTTTTATTATTTGTTGATCCTTCACATTTAAATTTTTACATATTTTACTTAAGCAAGGTATACTTACTTTATTTTTACATATTACTATTAATGAAACCACATTGAGAATTCCTTATTTAGTACCTTTTGCTTATATGTTTCTATTTTTCCTTCCTCTTCTGAAGATTTTATTTCTAAGTATGAAACTAATATTCCTTTACTCCTACATTTTGGTTTAATGTATTATTTTTACCGCTAATTATGGTTTGTGGTTATAGTTTTTTTAAATTTTCTCTATACTCATCTGCAATAAAGTTTCTCTTATTTCCACCATAGAGGATATAGTAGAGACTTTTGGTTATTATTATATGTAGATTATTTTTAATCTTTCCATTTAGATGTTACTTCCATTCATTTATATTTCTTTGTCCTCAAATAATACATAGGAGTTCCATTTTCATCCATTTCCTCTTCATTGAGGATTTTAGTGGTGGAATAATTGAATACAAAGCCAATAGTCTCCTCTTATATATAAATTTAGGGATATGATGTGGAGGTATTATTTTTTAACTAGATTGATATAAATGGTGTGAGGTTTATCTATGATGGGATTTCATATAATTTTATCCATGGCATATATTTTATTTCAACCATAATAGGTACTCATGATGTGGTATGTGCACTCTCTATAGGGGCTTGGGATATATACTCTACCTAACTCATGAGTTGGATTATTTAAGGATATTGAAGTAAACCCATAGATCCTATGACAATAGTTTCAACTTATCAATTAGTGACCTCATAAGGTAGGAGAAAGGGGTGATGCCTTTTTTTTCAAAAGGTTATAGATAAGTATTATCAACATCAATTATGAATTTTACCTCAGTGGAATATTTCTAAACTATGATGGAGAGATTATAAATCTCCTAGTTACCATGTTTGTGATAATATTTTCACACTATATAAAGTGTCCTATCTACCCCTCACCTAGTTGTATAGATTTTAATGCAATTTTAACTTGTTATCTTATGGAGGTATTGGGATACTGATGAACTAATACTTGGTACCTTTGGTTGGTATTTGAGAAGTACATGGATAAAAATAGTTGGAGGGAACCATAACATAAATAATATGTACCATGTTATATTTTGTAAAGGTTCTCTTGGTTTTTTTTTAGGGGAGAAGTATCAAGGTCATAATTTATGTCAATGGTGACCATGTCCCATGAAAATTGAACACTCTTTCTAATAATATATTCTTATTGGTTGGTGTAGTATGTTTTATGTGCAATTAATTTTTTTTTATCATATTTAACCCTAGGGTTCATGATTCTTTGAATAGAGAGGGGTATTTAATTTTAGAATTTTTTTGGTGAATATTTCTATTGATTTTTTTCTCACTGCTTTCTTATTTTCATACCTATGGGTGTTATGCATGTTTTTCATCAACCTAGTAACTATATGGATTACTATTGGTGCTATGTAGTATAGTATATTTAGATACAATACATCTTTTTATTCCATACTTATTAATACCATATGGTAATATTTTTGATTCAAATGTAGGGTAATTGGATCCAAACATCAAGTTACATCCTAGGAGAATAATGCATTATGTCATATACTCTAGCTATTATGTTTGTGGATTCATCTACATGTTTACTAATATAATTTCAATATGTGGAGATAAATTTAATTAAATTTGGGGTGGATATACTTATTCATTCCCATGGAATGGAATAAAATAGAAAGGATTCTTGAAAACACTTCCTATGGATATGGGAGCTTGAACTTAAAATAATGTTTTTATCATACTTTGGTCACTTATTTTGGTCTAAACTAACTACCCTTAGAACCTCCATATCTTCTTTTATTTGATTTAGGATTCTATATGATGTCTATCTTTTTCAAGTGAAATTTTAGCATAATATCATTATTGTTGATGATCAACTACCCACTATTCATATAATAGGGATCCTCCTTTCTAAATTTTCTAAAATGGCCAAGATGTCAATCCTGCTAAGTCATTTGGTTTCATAGAAAATTGATTTAATACTTCCTAGTAATTTCTAGTTAATCAATCATATTATAATAATAATTGATATTTAGAAAAATTCAAATTATTACAAGTTTTCTTCAAGTTTTCATTCAAACAAATTAAAAATTAACCATTGATGATTCAAAATGTGTAGATAGGCTCTCACCAAGGGAGTTCCATCTAGTTCACTTGATATTACTAGACTAACCTTATACTTTGCTTAAAGCATTTAATTTCAAAGTTTGCTTTAAACTAGTTTTAGTTTGATTATGATGGGAATTTTATGTTTTTAAAATTCTAACTTAACTTATTGCTTGACTTTACATTATGTCAAATTTAAAGTAATAGTTTGTGACTCATCACAGGACATAAAATTGAAGATGATGACCTAAAGAGGATAGTTGTTCACCTCTATGAAATTCATAGTCCCTTAAAAATTAATTTTCATATGTAGGACACTTAGAATAAATTCATGAAGCCCATGAGCCACATGGCATCATATTGAGAGCTCACAGCCATCACAGATCCTCCATATATCCTACAATAATGAAGAATCCCATGAAATGATACTGTGTGTCTTCATGGAAACCAACCAAACCTAATAATTCTTAAAAAATGATTTGTCTCCACACCACATTGCATCTAATTTGAAGTTTACAATAGATCACAAGATAAACATGTGGATAAAGTCAAGTCATCTAATAGAGGCTCAATGGTACACAACTATCCAAAGCCCCTTCTAAGAATGAAAAGTGGTATAATAATTAACAAAAGATCATAAGAATGATGTGTGTCCCCTTTAGACCCATATGATGATTCCACTTATCATTACTATAAAGCTTCATCCTAGGATTAACTAGATCACCTTTGAGAGTGATGCGTGGATCCACATGAGCCACAAAATTACCACAAAGTTCCTAACAACTATCCAAAAGACTTTCAAAGGTTACACCTAGCAAAGGGAATCTCTAAAAGACTTTTGAGAGAGCCACCTAGTGAATAACAAGTTTTGATTGCCTTTGAAAGTGATCTGTGGCACTCTTGAGGCCAACCAAAATTAGAGGGCCTAGCCTAAGAACTCACCATGAATTAAAAAATTCCATGTGGTAGGGTATAAGTGACTCACCACACTAAGAAACATTTTGAGAGCACATAAACAATCAAAAGGTGTCATGTGTCTAGATTTAAGATAACTAAGTGGCTTAGTCATCTTCAAACCCCATGATTACCTAAATGGATCTGAGGTAGCATGCCATATGCCAAGAGGTGGAAATCTTTAGCTTCAAAGCTAAAATTTATGGTAAATAAAGAACACATTATCACTAAATTTGAATTATAAATTAATTAAATGACAAAAGTAATAGTTCAAAAATATGCAAAGGTGATGAACTCACCAATATTACGGCATGAACTAGAATTGCCATCAAACCTTACATTAATCAAAGAAATATTCAAAAGGATACTTAACTCAAATATTTTTACTCATATTTTCATTTGAGTCTCTAAGTGTTTTCTTTCCCTACTATATGTGATAACTCTTGAGCTATTAATGAATTGCACCCAAACTTCCATTATTGGAGCTCTAAAGTTGTAGATAAATATGAGAAGATGTTAATTTCTACCCAAGACACTATAAAGATGGAACATGTAGAATCATCCACTTTGGCTAAGAGCATTAAATTTGGTAATGATGATTTTATATTTAAATATGATAATTTAGATGTGTTTAAATACATAGAGTTCATCCCCAAGGCAATAAATTCAAGGGACATGCATTACAAAAATGTTTATTATAATTTTGAAGGAGATAGGGATCTTGATGAGGCTAAGACCATGCCCCATATTATTCAACTAGCTTCATGCATCCTTGCAATCTAAGTTGTTAGTATCCAAAAAGTTTCAACAAAGTTAGAGGTCGTATCATGTGTTGACCTAGTATATGGTATCTTAAGGAGGTTAAAATGTGAAGATGGGTTGTTCCAATCCATGAACCAAGGGCTCCCAATTCCCTTTATAAATGGACCTAGCTTTGAAAATATTATGACCTAACTCTATCATAGATATAATACAACCAAAGCATCATTACAAATCAATACAAGCTGTACAAACCTAAGATAGTCTTTGAATCATGGGTTAGAAACCCAACTAGAGTGGTTTTCATGGATGACCTAGGAAACTTACCTATCCATCAATTCAGAATGGGTGTCAGGATTAGCCTTAATCTCCTTAATAGATTATTTATAAATAAACACATAGGCTATGTGGATTTAAAAACTACCCCACTACTACAAATAATCTTGGAGTATTAGTAGATTCCCTCACTTGGAGATGTCATTAGTAATAACCTAGTCTCTCAAATGCATGATAATTGCAAAAAAGGTGTTCCATTCTACATGATGAGCTAATTACTAATTAAATATGCAACCACCTAATTAGGAATAAACTAATGGTCTCTAAATAGAGATGAATCTATGCCCCAATTATTATTTGTAATGCATATCAACCATTTTAGCCATAACATATAGGTAATTATAGAGGAATTTTAAATAAATGTTTATAAATCCATTAATGAATTTGAAATTCCAAGAGTTTCATCAGAGGTTAGAAAAACATTGAAGGATATTGGAAGCTTTTGGGTATATCTAGATTACATGATCATCAAGGTATAAGGGGTGATGGTGGCTCCTCTTAGGTTTCTAAGATATGAACTAATGAATTTGGATAAAGAGGAGATGGCCTATCAACTACTCCATTGATTTTATCATATATTTAAGAGAAAAATGAAGAATACGCCCACAAGGATCCTTATAATCTAGGGAGAACTAAACTCACAAAGTGACAAGACATTGTAGTAACTGTAAGGCATAGGGATTCCTACCTATTACCCAAGGGTGACTTCAGGGCATAAGACCACAACAATTTCATTTCAAGAAACCTCTTCAAATTTAAAATGGATGTGCATATGGAATATAAACACTAAGAGGAGGCACATGAATGGGTTTATAAGGATGTGATGAATGATGGGGTGGTCTTCGGAAATGCTACAAGAAAAAACATAGAGCTTGAAATGAGGTTTGACATAGAGAAAAATAAGTAAGACATCATAAGGTCTCAACTACCACTGACTCATGGGAGTATGTTTGACACATAATATAAGGATAAAGAAGAAGAGGAGGAAGAGGGTAGTTTTCCTCTCATTAGGAATACACCCTGTAGCCCTCTACTACAATCCACTCCAAGTGGATAGAGATTACCTCTAAGCTCTGAGAAAGGATGAGCCAATATCCATCAAGAACTATCCTAAAGGCATATATTTGTATCTACATTTGCTATAGAAGCTGCCATAGAGAGCTTGAGTTAGCCTAATCATGATGTCATTGATCTTTAGGAACTATAACAAGGTATTGAGATTTCAATGTAAGAGTTGAAATAATTGTTAGGGAGAAATATAGAAAACATTTACAAGAGGAAGAATTCTCCCAAGACTACTATGAGAGGGGTAGTGCCTCCTCCAATAGCTCCCCAAACTCCCATTTTAAGTACTTCACTACTACCTTCCTTCTTATTTATTAGTACATTTATAATTTCTTTTACTTCTACTTCTATTCCCACTCTCATGTTTACATCCCATATTATTTCTTCCTTTGGGGGAACCATTACCCACTATATCTCCCATGCTACTACAAAAATTCCACCTTTATTGAGATCCCAAAGCACTAGTTCTAGCCAAGCTATGGGTTGTAATCCTTCCCAGGATACCATAATAAGTGCATCACTTGCCCTTAGCTCCCTTTCATCTACTA
Organism: Torreya grandis; assembly: GCA_037957365.1. Lineage (NCBI taxonomy): Eukaryota > Viridiplantae > Streptophyta > Pinopsida > Cupressales > Taxaceae > Torreya > Torreya grandis. Next base: position 249,279 of record JARHVA010007717.1, on the reverse strand, counting down.
AGCCATTAAAACCCATTCTAAATCCATTCACCTAGAAAAAGCCACTTAACATCACCATAGTTGCTAAGTTGAGTATTCCTTAAAAAATCCCTTCATTTATTCTCAAAATGGGCCCTACCAAATATTTGTTTGACCCATTTGGGAATTGGCACCTGACTAGTTTATACATCTTGTCTTCAGTCTTGACCTCTTCTTTTACCTAAGTATTTATATTTTAGACACATCTCACAAATCAAACATCCACATCTACCCTAAGTTTGGTTAGAGACATAATTTAGGTAGTAAGGTAGGAGAATCCCTAATTAGCCAACTTTTCCTCCCAAATTGGCATGATATTTGATGCTGACACATGCATTATGAAGAGGATACTGAGAAGATAGGTTAAGAAACCATAGTCAAGATCAAATATGGTCCGTGAGAGTGAAGATTCCCTCTTCACTCTAAAAATAAAGAGGAAGACCAACCCTAAAGAGGTGAAATAATATACAAAGGATCTAATATCCTCATCTCAATCCAAATTATAATCTACTATTGCCTTGATGAAGGGAATGTAGTAGGAATTGAAAAGGTTAAAGGAACAAACATTATCAACAGTGTATGATGAAACTATTATTTCAATAATAAATGTTGTGATTAATGCCTTCAACCTATATAAAGTGATGAATAATAGGTATTAAGACAAGATCCAATAGGCTAACTTGGTCATTACACTTAACCAAAATCTTACCCTTTATGACACAATGTTGGAAAACTTGGCTAGAGTTGTAAGAACTCAAGGTTGTAACTCTTGAGGACATTATTCTTACATAGACCATATTAATAAAAAAAATAAGAATATTAAAGAGATGGTTGGATCAAATCAAGGATTCAAACATGTCCTTGGAGAAGATTGAGGCTAAGATAGTCTTGTTGCTGAAGGATGCCATGGTCACCATGTTGACTAAGCCTAATGGGTCCTTTATGGATGGTCAAGAGTTTATAGACCAAATGAAGGTATTTGTGGCCAAATTCTAGTAGGACATATCAAGTGAGAATAATTATACTAAGGTAATGGGCATTTTATCATTACCAATTAGAGGATAGATAAAGTGGATGTAATTAAGGAAGAACTAAGGCTAATACTCATAGAGCATGGCAAGCTCATCTAGGAGATTCTAGACTTTTTTTGACCTATGATCCTCAACTTTTCTCAAATATATTAGGACTACCGAGCCTATGAATAAATATGGATGAAGGAGGAAGTGGAGAAGAAGTAGAGACAACAATAGTAAAAATATTGCAATAACCACCTCTAGGGTCTTAGAGAATATTTTGTTTCATCTTGTAAATTCAAATGTAGAATTTTCCATTGTAATTTAGCATTTTAAGCTACTTGGATATATTTTGGGGCCTTTTTTTGGCCCACTTAAACCTATTTTAGGCATTTTAAGGCTATAAATAGGGGTTTACCCCTTATTTATAAAAAAGAAATAGTTATTTCAAGAATTTATACAAAAAGGCAAAAAAAATTGCAAGTTTTTTTGAAGTTTTTAATTTTTTTATTTCTATAGTTATTCCTCATTCTTTTAGATGAGTGATAGTTTTTTTGTACAATTTAATTTGGAAATTTCACTCCATATATGCATTGGTGCCTTAGATCCTCTTAAGCTAATTATCTTTTCTACTCTACCCTACTTACTCTTGGATCCACCCATGAATCACTTGATCTTAGTTCATGCTATAAATACCCATTTTTTGTCTATATTTGGGAAATAATTGGTAAATATTGAAACAATTCACAAATATTAGTAAACTATCACTGCATAAACATCTATTATCCCTACAACATGGTCTACTTTCACACTTCTAATTGGTGACCATATATTTGATATTTATGCTATTTACAATAGTCACTATCTTAACAACTCAATTTTGGAGTCTTTTAAGGCTCAAAATTGAGTTTTTAACTTTCATCTTGTTCCCTACTGACACAAAGAACACAATACGTGCATCAACAAGAAGGGAAAGATGGTTATAGAAGGAGGGAATTTATGCAATTAATTTCATGCATCTATGTATAGTTATAACATATTTCATTAAATATATGCATATCTATTTCAAAATATGCAAATATTATTAAAGAACACTAAAGATCTGCATTGTTTACATGAATCTTTTCATCCTTTGTAGAAATATTTGTATTCTTTAAAGGTTTTCATTAAAAATAGTGTTCATTCATATAAATATGGTAAATAACCTAGATATTTGTCTAAATTTTTGCAAAGATAGGTGAAAAACCATGTTATTTAAGCACATTTAAATTTATTTTGATCATCTTTGTAAAGTTTCACATAAATTTGCTAAATGATCTTGGTATTTGTAAGAATTTGTGTAAAGGTCAAGTTCTAAGACCTCATTTGTGTTGAATCTAGACATTTAAAATCATAAGTACTCTAATTCATTTGGAATTTAGTAAATCTATGCATAGCTTAGTGCTAAAGAATGTTTTGACGTGCTTAAACACTATTTGATTATTGAATTAGATATAGAATTTCTTTGATTACTAGTTTAACATTGATATTTGTAGATTAACATGTAAGGTTAAGAACATTTATGTAGGTATCAAGAAATATGAGGATTCTAAGCTTAGATCCTCAAAGATCAAGTTAAAGCTACTTGATCTAAGGCTTTTATTGTAAAATACTGAGCAATATTTTTAATATTTATCATTTATGAGGTCATATTTAGAGACAATTTTCTCTTAGTACCCATTCTACATCTTGAAGTTGCCTAGGATTAGAACCAGGTCTTGATATGAACCCAAGATCCCTTTAACATCTTTAGAAACCCATATAAAGGTGAGAGTAGATAAATGTAGATGAAAGAAATCTAATACCTATCCAAATTCCCCACCTAACTAAAATTTTCAACTTCTCATGCCAATCCTACATGTTTAGTTGGTTCATCCATCAATGTCCTTGGGCCCAGGCACCATCTCATTAGGAATGTAACTTATAATGACCACTGAATAACATATGAAGTCATTTAAGGCATATTTGAGGCTTCTCAATATGATCTATAAAGGCATGGAATGTCACCTTTTTTCCTTCACCTTTAGGGATGTAACTTATGATTGGTTTGTTAACTTACCTAAATATTCCATCATGGGATGGGGTTAGTTTAACAATACCTTTATTGCCCAATTTAGAAGGGTAGTTAGTCTAGAAGTTATTTACCACCCTCAAAATGGACTCAAAAGAACCATTTAGAATGTTCAATGGAAGGTTTAAAAACATGTATACCCTCACATCTCCATCTTATAAGCCAACAAATGATTTAACCTTAGAGATATAAAAGAATGCTTTGGACCCAATGACAACCATCTTCCTAAGGAGAGCCATGGGTATTGACACCTTGCCTTTAGCCAATGTTGAGGCTACTCATATTGATGAGAAAATACACCCACAAGGCCATCTTACCTTTGTTATACCAAACTTTGATCCAACTATGCTTGATATAAATGTCATTCCCAACATGAATCAAAACTAGCATGCATTGAACCAATTATTAGTGATCCACCAATTGCCTTTGAGCTATGTTGTACCTAACCATTAGCTTAGATTCCTCAACCAAGAAAATGTTAAGGCACATCCCCAAAATAATTAAGTAAAGGTTCCTATTAACAATACAAATGTCTAAACTATAACCTAAAGCAAGAACCCAGAGCCTCTAAAATGAGAACTAGACTCAATACAAAGGACTATCCAAAAACTCACTAATGATTTCTTAGATCTCCAGAAATATATGGGAAGCACTAGTGAGAGTTATAAAAAAATTATAGTTTTTAAAGGTATAACAAACCTTTCAATAGGTATAATAACAATAGTGATCCCCCTTTGAACAAATTTCTTGAGATTAATATTTGTGAGATGGCCATGCCTAATTCGTGTTGAGTGCATAATAATGCTAGACATGAAGGGCTAGACTATGTTGAGTTATTTCATGTATTTGAAGTTATCCATAACCAAATAGAGGGATTCAAAATGAACCCAACTGATCAAAACAATGCTAAAGGATATGATAATTCTAATGATGCTTCTGAAGTACCTGAATTGGTCCTTATGGTTGAGACTTATGACTTTCCAAGCCAAGATGACAATGAACCTAAAGACAATGTTGAGGAGCTACATGATTTACAACAATACCAAAAAAGTAGCTACACCTTAAGAAAAAAAGTTATAACCCACCTTTGACAACCGCCACCCCACCTAAAAATCTAGATACACCTCTTGATGGTAGGACAAATAATTATCCTCCACACTCCAAAGGTAAGGAGAGCTAGCTGATAATAGAGGCTATTTTCACAACATCAAAAGGTGGATATAATATAGTGTAAGACATGAATAATATTAAGGCAAATATAACATTGCATGAGATCACACAAATCACTTAACAACATGATATGTTATTGAAATCATTGAATGAAAATACTAGCTCCATCAAAGCTAAAAAATCTCATGACAATGTGCTAATGTATAAAAGTAAACATGATGTTCCACCATTCTTGTTAACTATTAGAATTTTGGGTAAGAACATACATAATTTCTTACATGATTCTAGTGCTTTAGCTAATATTATGACTCCAAAGATTTTTTTAAAACTAGGGTTAAACCCAATCAAATCTGAGAAAGTGGTCATGCGGTTGGAAAAGTCAAGAGTGAAGGTAATAGGTGAATTTTTGAACATCCATATGTAGATAGCTCATGATCCTTGAATACATCATTTCATTAACATTCAAGCCATTAACATACCTAAAGATTATGGATTGTTACTAATTCATGACTAGACCAAATCCTTAAATGGATACATGTCCACTAATTTTTCTCACATGTGGCTACCTTGGTGTGGGATCCCTAATTAGATAAGGAATGACTAAGAACTCGAGATGAAATACATGATTACTAAATACAATTCCAAGAATGAAAAGGTAAACTACCAGTCCTTTTATTTAGGTGTCTATACTTTAGAAACCACTAATATTTTTATAGGTGACAATATGGAAGAAGAAATCAAGGGTCCTTGGACATTACACTTATATAGTGCATGAGCCAAACAAGGTTCAGGTGTGGGAATTTTTATAACAAATCCCAAAGGTAAAGAGTATCTAGTTCCTTATAGATTACAGTTTGATTGAACTAACAATTTATTAGAATATGAAGCTCTTACTTTAGGATTGTAATTTGAAATTAAACATAAGGTTAAAGAAATACTAGTCTATGTTGATTCTAAGTTAGTGGTTAATCAAATTATAAATAGATAATAGTACAGACTTTATTTTTTAAGGAAATATAAATTTAGATCTTGGGATCTAATTGAGTACTTTGATTCATTCAATATTATTTCCTTGACCATGGAATATAACTAGTTGGCAGCTGATCTTGCATCAATGACAACAAAATTGGTACCTCTAAAGGATTTGAACTTGTATAAATTCACTATGGATATAATTTTATTCCCCTCTATACCAAAAAACATCAATCACTTTCAATTTTTTTATGATGACCAAAAGATAATTGACTTCTTGTGTAATGATAGTATATTCAAATCTCATATCATTGATGAATAGGACAAAATTTAGGTAGAATGTTTGAAGGAAAAATAGGATAAATTTATCCATCTTGAAGGGAATTGAATCCCCAAAGGTATGATCTCCTTGTATAGGATGTTTGACCCAGATAAGAAAGGAAATAAAGCTAAAAAACCTAAATTAAGTGGAAAGGATTAGAATAAAGTAAAATTGGGAGATCTTGGGAATGAGAAGAATGTCAACATTAGTCTAGTGTGTACCAATGAAGAATTTAATAAAGAAACTGCCCTTTTGACCAAGTTCAAAGACATCATCATTTATTCCTACGATGACCTAAATATCTTTGATACTAGTGTGATTACTCACACTATTCCATTGAAGGAGGCCTATAAAATTTTTAGGTAAAGATAAAGGATAATAAATCTAGTAATGAAACCTCTAATTTACAAAGAAGTGAAGAAATTACTTGATACAAGGATAATATTTACTATATGGTACTCAATATGGGTTGCCAATCTTATGCTAGTCTAGAAGAAGAATGGAGAAATTAGAATTTATGTTGATTTCTATAATTTGAATAGATCCTCTAAGAAGGATAATTACCCTTTGCCATATTTGGACAAATTAATAAAGTTGGTAAGTGGATCTAGAATGATGTCATTCCTAGATGGATTTTTAGGCTAAAACCAAGTCCTATTAATCAAGAGTGATAAAATGAAGACTACCTTCAACACTAAATGGGGAATGCTTTCCTAAAGATGAATTTCATTTAGATTAATAAATGCAGGAGCAAATTTGTAGTGAGAGATGGACCATGCATTTCATGGATTAATAGGTAAATGCATTATTATTTACATGGATGATCTAATAGTTTTTTCTAAAAATAGGGAAGATCACATGATGCATTTATAACAAGTATTGGAGAATTCCACAAGGTATCACATTTCCTTAAACCCCAAGAAAAACATCTTTTATGTGATGAAAGGTAAACTCTTAGGACATGTAATCACCAAAGAAGGTATGATCATCAACCCTGATAGGATCAATGAAATTTCAAAGGTAGAAGTTCCCAATATCAAAAAAGAATTAAAATCTTTATTTAGCAAAATTAATTTTATCAGAAAATTTATTTTAGGTTTTATAAAGATTTTGAGACCACTCAATGCCATGCTAAAAAAAATTGACAAGATAGAATGGACAATTGAAGTGAAGA
>JARHVA010007717.1:0-237500 GCA_037957365.1 Torreya grandis | reverse complement strand
ATACTCAATAATAATATTCATCTCAATAGTATTATTGTTGTCAAGAGGGAGAGCATTATCTAAGCATTTTACCACAAAAACCATAGACCAATGATCCCCCACACTAATGCCATTAGGGAATGGCCTTCCTTTTATGGATGAGTAGGTAGTGATGGAACAAGAATCTAGAGAGACTAGAAAGTACCTGTGTGTTGCATGATTCTAAAATAAACATGTAGTGTATCATAGAAATACATTCTATTTCAAGATGTCACACTAACATGTGAACCATACTCATGAAATGATAATGTATCACTGAACATACTTTGGCCCAAATCTCTACAAATAATAAATGATAATGATCTAGATCAATAAATTTCATAGACACCACTTGATTGGACTGCCTTCATCTAACATTGTAATGCTAGTAAGTTAGTGAATTCCATCTCACTCCTTACTTCACATTAGCAAATATAGATTAGTCAAATATAATTCATCCAAAAGATTCATCGACTTACATCCTACTAGTAAATACATCACACAACATTCTATACATAGGAGTAATAATAGAATACATTAAGTCCGTCTAACATATTCATGAATATTTCATTATAATTTATCCCATACTACAAATAATTATTACAAATATACCACCTAGGTAAACATACAATTTAATTATACAATTTAACAATATAATTGGTTTATAGTTATCTACAACCTATGACATATAATACTACCAAAATTTAGTATTCTAAGACTTAACTCCCAGATTTCCACAATTAACCACATGAAGTAGTCTCAAATACATGGAAACACAAGCATTATACAAGTAAGGATATATAAAAAAGTAATTTTTCATTTCACAGGATATAATAACATGCCAACACAACAATTTCTAATCTTTCAAAGTTTTCATGTATACATACCTAAGTTTTACCAACTGTAATAATACACACTACTCACAATAATAAACATGTATATAGTAAAGTACACATATGTAGATATGAGTTTAGGCATAATAAATATATAAGGTACCACTCAGGTACAACATACTTTTATCTTGTAGTACCCTATGATATCCCATACTATCATAGGTTCCCAACTACATATAAACACATAAACCAAAATTATGAATTTCAAGATTCAACTAGTCCACACAGGTAATAACAAGCAACAATAACAATTATATCACCCAAGTATACTTTATTCAATCAAATCAAAGTATCACAACATCATCATGATGCATTGTTATGCACTATATGTAACTAAGTATTAATCAATAATAATACACTCATAGTATGTACTACACATAATTAACAATCATTCATATTATTACTAATGAGTAAGATAAACATGCTATCTTATTGATTCATTTGCTTCTAGGAGACTATTTAAAAATTTATAGTTCCTGATTCCTAAGAAGTTTAATGACTTATTTAACTCATCTAATAAATTATAGGTATAATCCATATATACAAGCATTTGCACATCCTAACGTGAACCACACGTGGATATTCAAATGCCATGCCATTTCTAAACCACTTTTTCACATTCTAATCATAACTACTAGGCATAGTAATTCAAATCATGAAGTAGTTTTAAACATAGAGATCATACTCTTTACAATAATAACCCAAAACATTATTTTTCCCAAAAACACAAGATATTAAATTTCACTACTAGGATAGCAATTGGTTTAATTTTGAAGGTTTATAATAAATTGTTTGCTAAAATATATTATTTAAATCCTTCAATTTTTGGTTAACATTTCTTCTGAGAATTTTAACTAAGAGATCTACCCCAGTTATCCTAATTATGCTAGTTTTCACAAACATGTAACTCAATATTAAATTTTGTATGATGGTTTTCTATGTTTTGAGGAGTCTAAAAATTTCACAATATGAGGTAGCTATGTGTTACCATTTTAACTCCATTTTGATTATCTATTCAGTTCTTACAAGAATCTAATTTTATATTACTAAAGTCACCATCTCAAATTTTATGCCACCAGCATTACCACTTTATTATTGTACTTATAGGATAAATCTATCACAAAATTTAGAAATTTTAAAATTAAATCCTAATTTAATATATTACATACATCAAGTTTATGAACCTTTCTTGAATTTCACAACAAAGGGTGAATAATCATAAACTTACTTTAATAATATTTATATTGGAAAAATCCAATGCCTATATAGGAGGTATGTTTACTTATATTAAATTTTAATACCTTAATATTCACCCATCATTATCATGTTACGAATAATATACATTTATTATTCAATTATTTTAGCTAACAAAATATATACTTAATGTTATTTTAGTATATAAAATTTTAGCAAAGACCATAGCTTGCTAAGGGAAACTCACTTACTATTTTCCAACAATTTATTTTTATTATTTACCTGCCTTATGCATTTGTCCAACATTACTATATTTGCTTTGAATAATATAAAATGGCTTTTATAGTTTTTCATTAATAAATACAAGAATATAATAATAATAATAATAATAATAATAATAATAATAATAATAATAATAATAATAATAATAATTTTCATACACTCTCTTTGTTAGAACAAAGCAGGGTGATGTCTTATTGGTTGTGACATATAAACCAAAATATCTATTCATTTCCTCTACAGTAAAACTACTCAGAATGCCTAACTTGGCTTTTGCTTAAGAAGGTATTCTAGAAGAACAAAAGGTAAGTTGACACCATATTAGAATGAATTATTTTCATTACTTTAATTTTCCAACTACCCAATACAAGAATACAATTTAGATGTGGTTCCATATTAAAATAAAATTATGTTTACATCCTGGATAGAGTATGACACCATAGTTAGTAAATATCAAAATTTTATATGTGGTACCATATTAAAACTAAATTGATGTTTTAATTGTTTCTTCTTTTTATTTTACTCAATTGGTCAATACCTATTAATAACAATTTTATGATTAATAACCAAACTGAAGCTTGATAGAATTCAACACTTATATCAAATAATTCACAAGATATACCAAGTCACCCATTTTAAACTACCAGATTTCATCCTATGGTAGTTAATAGCTGTTGAATTCTATTAACATATACTCTATTTATTTTTAAATAATAGAAGTGGGGCAATATGCAATTAAACAAATCAGCATTCATTTAGGTAAATTGACCTATGCAACATATACTCTATTTATACTCTTCTAGATATTCAATAATTCATTTTGTTTTCACATAGGATGGAAAGCTAATTAAATAGTGATCCATATGCTACAGTTTAATTTTCAATATATAAAACCTAGTGACTATCAAAGTATAAAAAGAATAACTCAATAAACTCACTACATAGGTCATTTTTCTCCAACAGTATGAGAGTTAATTTTTACATTACTATAGTTAACTGTGAATCAATTCAGATCTCCTCTAGGTAATTTTAGTAAATTCATTATTGCTAATCATAAGCCACTATTATCAAGTAATAGGTGTTTATTTATTATGATGATAAGAAGTAGATTTATTGAATTAATCCTAGTAAATTCACTATTCAGTGAATAGTATGAAGTATTAAACCATAAATCTACATGTATATATTTATTCCATATAATAGTTTATAGATTAATTTCTATTCTAATCATGAAAATTATCAACGAAATCAGCTTATTATTGGCATATATAATTCCATTTAAACCAAGATCAATCAAATATAAAATTTAAGGCATCCCCAACTGATGAAGATTTGCCTCTCAATCTTCTATACTCCTCATTGCCACATCTTGCCTTTCTTCCCCTAATGCCCTGTGATATGCTGCTTGCTTTCTTCCTTCATAGAAAATTCTTCCTTTTATAAAGTGGCATGGCCTTTTTCCCTTGTCTTGAATTCTTTTTTTTTAAATATTTTAAACTCTCTCTTTTTGTTTCTTTTATTTTTCTAGTTTTAATGTTTTAAAGAAAAAAATTCCCTTTTATTTTAATTATGAAATTCTATTTTCATATATAGCCATTTTATATCATATTTTGGCAACCTAAAGGAAACATAACAAAATAATAAATAATAATCCAAATTTAAATTTTACTTTGCCTCTAAAATAATAATGACTTATTAGGCTAACCACACAAGGGAATTTTATTCCTATTTCATACCTATTTAAGCAATCATAGAAATAAACAATTTAAATAATCATTTTTAAATGCATTCTAATATGACTAATTATCATGGTGTGTGTAGGGTTTTGCTAGTGCTCTATCAACTAACACTATCACCATATACTTCATCCTCTATGATGATGCTCTCCCTCTAGTGTGCTCGAGGGAAGAATTGACCTATGTTCATCTCACACACACAATTAGTTAGGTTATATCACATGATATTCAAAATAAAAAATATATAACAATAAAAAAATCATTAATATGCTTAAAAATAAAAGTGCATACATATACCAACTCATGCTAAGAAATCATAAATTATCATCCAATTAAAAAACATACTAATATCCAAAAATGGCATAATTTCAAGATTAATAAATAAATATAGTTAATATCATGTGTATCTACCATATACATCTATAAATAGTCAAATAATTAGTTTAATGATGAATCAAGATGTAACACACCACATTGCATATGGTCTAGAGTTTATGTGAGCTCATAATGAGAACACATGGATTCACCCAATCTATCTAATCAATGATCAATGGTATACATCTATCCAAGGACTCTTATGAGAATGATAAGTGTTATAATAATGAATAAAATCTCACAAAAATGATGTGTGTCCCCTTTAGACTTGTATAATGATGCTACTTATCATTCCCATGAAGCATCATCTTAAGGTCAACCAGATCACCTATGGGAGCAACGTGTGGCTTCACCATAGCCACATGATTAACATAATGTTTTTGATAGCTATCCAAAAGACTTATAAAGAAGACACCTAGCAAAGGGAAGCTCTAAAATCCTTTTTGAGAGAGACACCTAGCGAAGAAGAAGCTCTAATTACCTTTGAGAGAAATGTGTGGCACTCCCATAGCCAACCAAAATTAGAGGTCCTAGCCTAAGAGATCACCACAAATCAAAAGATGCCAGGTGGTAGGGAAAAAGTGACTCATCACACTAATAAACATTTTTGAGAGCCCATAAGTAATCAAAAGTCACCACATGTCTAGATTTAAGCTAGCTGAATGACCTAGTCATCTTCAAGCTTTGTAATTACCTAGATAGATCTGAGGTGGCATGTCAATTTTCAAGAGGTGGGCTATATTTAGCTTTAAATCTGAAATTGATGGCAAAGAAATATCAAATTATAACTAAATTTTAATTCTAAGGCAATTAAATTCTAAAATCAATATTTTAAAATTATGCAAAGGTGATGAAATCACCATTAGTATAACATGAACCCGAATCATCGTCAAGCCTTACATTAATCAAATAAATCTTTAAAAGGATATTTGACTTGACTATTAATACTCACATTTCCATTCAAATATCTAAGCATTTATTGTATGGTTAATTTTAGTGGTGAATCTTCATTAATTTATGAATATTCTAGTTTTATAAATTTCAATTTGGTGATTTTTTGGGGTATTGAAGAGCTTAGAATCACCTAAATTTTATAGATGAAAGTTTATTTTTAGGTTTAGATCTCCTACTATTTAAAATAAATTAATTCATATAAATTTTTTATTCCCATACTTCTAAAGCAAATCTAGGTAAATTCACCTCATATCAAATATGTAGATGATCATCCGTATATACTGATGGTTGTCTACATATCTACATATGTCGATGATCATACACATATGTCAATGGCTATCTGTATATGCTAAAAACTATCTACATCTATTGGTAGACATCCTCATATGCTAATATTCATACACTTATGCCAATGGTCATCCGTTTATGCCAACAATCATCTATATATGTCAATGGCCATCCACATATGCTGATGGATATTAACATATGTTGATGGCCATTTATAACCTAAAATGATATAAAAATACTCAAAATATAAATGTTATTACCTATTTAGATTCCTCTTAAAAAATATACAATTTTTTAAAAAATCATCTCAATCTGAGTCCATATGAAAAAGTTATGATCTCAAGAAGTTGGCTAGGTTATAATACACTTGTCGATGGATGTCCACATGATGTCGATAGACACCCACATGATACTGATGGATGTCCACATGTTTTTGGACATTCATCAGCATTAAATAATATCCACATGATGTCAAATTATGTTCATAACCATGTGTATGTTTGTCGACATCATGTAGATGTCTGTCAGCATCATGCAGACATTTGTTGGCAAGTGTATTATAACCTAGCCAACTTCTTAAGGTTTTAAATTTTGCATACAGACTTAGATTATGATGAATGTTTTCTTGAAATTACAGAATTTTTAGAGTAATATAAATATATAATAATATTTATGTTTATATAAGTTTTGTATTCATAAAATCTTGATTCGCCCACTCCATCTCTTGATTTTCCTATATAATTAATCACCTTCTAAACTGATTTGCCACCATTGTGAATCTAATTCACCTAGGAACCTCCAAGTATTTTTTAATATAGCCAACTAAAATAACCCATGATATATGTGACAAAGCTTGATATACTCACAACTTACACTTAAATTACCATTGTTGGAGGTCTAAAGTTGCAAAAAAATATGAGAAGACATTAATTACTACCCAAGATACTGTAAATATGGCACAAGCAGGACCCTCCACTCCAAGTAAGAGAATTGCATTTGGGAATGATGATTTTCTAATTCAATATGGTAATTTAGTTGTGTTAAAAGATAAAGTTCATCCCCAAGGCCATAAAATTAGGGGACATGCATTAGATCAACATCTATTAAAATGTTGTGGGAGCTAAGGATTTTAATGAGGCTAAGACCATGCCCCATATTATTCAACTAGATTTAGATATCCTAACAATCCAATATTATATTATCCATAAATGTGTAACAAATCCATAGGTCATGTCATACACTAACCTAATATATGGTCTCTTTAGGAGGTCAAAATGTGAAGACATGTTACTCAAATCTATTAACTAAGGGATCCCAATCACCTTCATAGTAGGACCTAGTTTGAAAAATATTATGACCTACCTCTGCCATAGTTAGACTACAACTAGAGCATTATTGATAACTAGTATTAGGTGTGTAAACCTAAGACACTCTTGGAATCATGGGTTACAAACCCAATTGGAGTGGTCTTCATAGATGACCTAGGAAACATACCTATCCATCATTTTAAAAAAAGGGTCAAGATTGTCCTTTCTCTTTTTAATGGAGTATTTAGTAGTACACACATATGTTATGTGGAAATAAAAACTACCCTACTATTACAAATAATCCTAGAGGATCAACAAATTCCCTCACTTAGAGATGTCATTATAAATAACCTGGTCTCTACCATGCATGACACTTGCAAAAATGGTGGTCCATTTTACATGATGAGCTACCTACTAGACACAATATACAAAATAACCCAATTAGGAATCAACTCATGGTCTTCTATTTGAGATGAATTTATGCTCTAACTATTATATAAAATACATGTCCACTATTTTAGGTGCAATATAAAGGTAATTATAAAGTACTTTTACCTTTTTTTAATAATTTCACTACTAAATGTGAAATGCCAAGAGTTCCCTCAAAGGTTAGATAAACATTGAAGGATATGGGAAGCTTATAGATATATCTAGATTGCACGGTCATCAGGGTGGAAGGGGTGATGGTGGATCCCCTTAGGTTGCTAAGATATGTACCAATGAAGCTAGCTAAAAAGGAGATGGCCTATCAATTACTCCATGGATTTGATGGCATCTTCAAGAGAAAAATTAATACTACCCCCCAAAGGTTCCTTACAATCTAGGAGAAACTAAAATCACAAAGTGGTAGGATATTGTAGTAGCTACAAGGCATAGGGAATCCTACCTATTTCCCAAGGATGACTTCAGGGCATGGGACCCCAATAATGTCATTACAAGACACCTTTTCAAATTTAAAAGGGATGTGACTATGGAATATAAACACCAAGAGGATGTCCATGAATGGGTTTTATTGGCCATTTTTGGGCCCACATACCAAGATTTTGTCTAGATGAATAAGATGAGTATAATTATAAGGATTATAGACCTTGAAAAACCCAAGTACAAAACCTTATGGGCCCAGTATTTACTTTGGAATTCTTTCAGCCTTTTCTTTGTTCAGATAGTTTCTTTCAGGACCCTTTTTTTGGCTAAGTGTTGAATTATTTCAGACAAGTTTTTTGAGACAAAGTTTTTGAGGGATAATTATTTTAGACAAAATGTTCGAAGTAAAATAAAAATATTGAATTCTTTCAAGGAAATTGTTATATAAAAATTTCCCTGAAGACCTATTTATTTTAGGAGATTTTTTTAGGTATTTTTATCTAAGTATTGAAATTATTTTAGACATTTTGTCCAAAAAAAAGGCCCAAAGGATTTTTTTATCTCATTAAGTATACCAAGCAAAAGTTATGAAGGGTATCTTTCTCAAAACAAAGTGGCCAAGACAATTTTATAGAAGGGATTTTCTCAAGAAAATAGTCTGAAACAAAATTTTTGAAGAATACTTAGTAAGAAGTCTGAAGGTACTTTTTTTGGAAAAGTCCCCAAGGACAAAATTACAAAGGAAAAAATTCTAAAGAAATTCCTTCAGGAAGAAGTGCTGAAACAAAAAACTTGAGAAACCATTTTCCAAATGTTGAAGGGTAATTTTGTCACAAAAAAAAATTCAAATTTTGAAGGGCCAAAACTCTTTCTTGAAGAGTCATTTCCATGCCAATGTGTCTTATGTAGTAATTTCAAAGGGTATCTTTTAGGGAAGTGGACCTTTGCAAAAGTCCCAAAGGTACCTTTTTGGAAAAGTACCCAAGTACAAAACATTGATGGTTCATTTCAAATAACCGAAGGCATTTTCAAAGTGGCCAAAAGATACTTTTCCTTCAAAAAGGTCACTTCTCCAAAGGACTTTTCAAAATCTGAAGGGTCATTCTCAAAAAGTCCAAAGTTTAATTCCTTCGAGAAAAAAGTCCACAAAAATTATTCAAGCAAATTGTTCAAAAAAAAAGGCTTGTAGGAAAGTGTGTAAAGGAAACATGAAATTCATGCCAGTGTCAAAGTTCAAGCTTAGAAAATAGCCATTGGGATTCAAATATCCCATGATAGGCCTGAAAATGTCAAAATCTAAACCCCTATAAGTAGCCATTTAGAATTGAAAAGCCAATAACATTTACATAGATGTCAAATATGGGTCTCATGAAATATTCCTTTTAGACCTAATAAAGATTAAAAGAAGCTATGAAATCTAAGAACTTACATTGACAAAAATGGAAAACCAATGTCCTTAGATTGATTTTCCACCTATAGAAAAGATATGGCCTAGGTTTCAAAGTAGGAGCTGGTATATGCAATTAATGAAGAGGCTCTCATCCTTTGACATGGACATCATCTCCAATAGATAGTTGCTCAACATAGAAGTAACATGGCTTAGTCCAAATTCAGAGTTATGGTGATTTTATCCTTATACATGCAAGACAAGTGAAATATGGCATGGGGATGAAAGGTGAAGATTAAGTGATTAGAAAATGTAGCTTGAGCATTAAAGATGTTCTTGGGGAAGTTATTATCTTCTTGTATGTTTTTTAATCAATGAAGAATCTCGAGGTTATTATAAAAATCAAAGTTTCATTTATACAAAGCAAAATAGTTCCCTAATTGGTTAAAAAGATGGTGAAACATTCATTACAGTAAGGTTGCATCTTAGTTATCATGTCTCAAATAGGATCCCTTCTTCCTTCCTCTTTTGCCCTTTTCTCTCATCCCTTTCTACTATATATACAGGCTTTTGAGCCTAAAAAGAGATCCCTCAACTAGTGATAGAGTTACTCTATCAAAATTACCTTGCAACACTCTTGAAGTAATAAGATGAATTTTTTTATTCTAGTTTGAATTCAATAGTAAATTATTGGAGTTTAACTTGAAAATTTATGCCCCTTTTGATCATCTTTAGGTTCTCTACGTATCTTTATTTAATTCTATTGGTTCCTTACAGATTGTATGAAGTGGCAAACATTTGTGCCTTCTTGGAGTGTCACAAGTTATAGTGTCTCATTCAGACCTATTTATTTCTATCCTTAAAATCTTACGGTTTCCCCTTGACCTTCACACAAAATACTTATGCTTATGGCCTTGATATAGGATCAGAATAGATTATGTCTTGGTTAGGTTCATTAGTAGTTGTTAAGGTTTCCAAACTAAAAGTGGATCATTTCATTTTTTGGTGCATCACCATCATTAGCTTAGGTTTCCATTTAATGTTATCCTTTTCTCCCTTTACCTTAGTCAATAGTATATTCTAGTGTGGGAAACAAGCCAAAGTGAAGCATCTAAGGAGCTAGCATCATAAAAAATCCTATAGGTTCAAACTCACTACAAGATACCCATAGATTGAGGTTATTCTAATATTATAGCTAGGAGTGAGAGATCTTGAAAAAATCTCCCACAAGGGTGAAATTATAACCTAAAATGGTTTTATAAGGATGTAATGAATGATGAGATGGTCCTCAAAAACACTATATGAAAAAAACATAGAGATTGAAAAGAGGCTTGAAAGATATAAAAAAAAAGGAAGACATCATAATGCCTCAACTCCCACTAACTCATGGGAGCATGTTTGACATAGAATATGAGGAAAAATAAGAAGAGGAGGAATAGGGTAGCATTCCTCTCATTAGGAATAAACCCTACAGACCTCTAATGGAAGCTAGTCCAAGTGGATATAACTTACCTCTAAGATCTTAGCAAGGAGAAACCAATAGCCAATAGGACCTCTCTCAAGGGAATATATTTATATTTGCATCTACTATGGGAGATACCATAGAGAGCTTGAGTCAGCCTAATATTGATGTCATCAATATTGAGGAACTATGAAAAAGTATTGAGGTTTCAATGAAAGAGATGAAAGCACTATTAGGGAGAAATATAAAAAAAGTTTACAAGAGGAAAAAGTCTCCAAATACTATTATGATAGGTTCATAACTCCTCCATTATCTCATTAAACTTCCATTATAAGTATTTCACCACTACCTTCATTCCCAGTTGTTAGTACATTTATAAATGTTCCTACTTCTATTGTTACTCCCAATTTTATGTTTACATCCCCTACTATTAATTTCTTTTGGTGATTCATCGCCCACTTTATCTCTAATTCCACTACCAATGTTCCCCCTTCATCAATCTCCCAAAGCACTAATGCTGGCTAATCTATGGGTTCTACTCCTTCCTAAGCTACCACAACTAGTGCATCACTTGCCCTTGGCTTGCCTACATCCAGTAAACCATTAAAACCCATTCCAAAGCCATTCACCTAGTAAAGGCCACCTAACATCACCATATTTGCTAAGGTAAGTATTCATTCAAAAATCCCTTCATTTTTTCTCAACATGGGCCCTACCAAATATTTTTTTGACCCACTTGGGAAATTAGACCCAACCAATTTATACATCCCTCCATCAAGCTTGACCTCTTCTTCTACCCAAACACTTACATTGTAACCATATCCCATACATCTAACATCCACTGATGCCTCAAATTAATTTAGAGACATCACTCAAGTAGCAAGGTAGGAAAATCCCCAAGTAGCCCACTTGACCTCCCAAATTGGCATGAGGTTTGATGCTAACATAGGCATTATGAAGAGGATGGTGAGAAGATAGGTTGAGAAACCATAGTTTGGCTCAAGTATGGCCCATGAGACCTAAGATCTCCTCTTCACTCTGATAAGATAGAGGAAGGTCAACCCTAAGGAGGAGAAATAATATGGAGAGGATCCAATATCCTCAGTTTAGGGCCAAGTAGAATCTATTATTACATTAATGAAGGGGATGTAGCAAGAATTGAAAAGGTTGAAGGAACAAAGATTACCAATAGTGTTAGATGACATTATAATTTCAATAATAAATGTTGTGATCAATTTATTCAACATGTATAAAGTGATGAATAAGAGGTAGGAATATGGGATATAGTAGGCCAAGGTAGTCATTAAACTTGACCAAAAGCTTGCACTCTATGACACCAAGTTGGAAAACTTGGCTAGAGTTGTAAGAAGTAATAAATTCCCTGACCTTATGGTTCTACCACTTAAGTACATTATTCTTGCATAGACCATATTAATTAACATAAGAAGAATATTAATGATATGGCTCGATCAAGTCAAGGATGTAAACACATCCTTGGAGAAGATTGAGTTTAAGATAGACTTGTTGTTGAAGGATGCCATGGTCACCAGGGTGACTAAGCCTAATGGCTCATTCATGGATGATCAAAAGTTTAGAGCCCAAATGAAGGTATTTGTGGTGAAATTCCAATAGGGTGTAGCTAGTGCAAAGATTGCTATTGAGGTAATGGGCATTATAGCATTTTCCAATTAGAGGCTAGAGAAAAAGGATGCAATTAAGGAGGCACTGAGGCTAGTATTCATAGATCATGGTAGGCTCATCCAAGACATTCCATACTTATTTCAACCTATGATCTTAGACTTAAATCAAATAGATTAGGACTACCTAGCCTATGCAGAGGTATGGATTAAGGAAGAATTAGATAAGAATTAGAGATAACAACAATAACAAGCATTACAATAACCACCTCTAGGGACTTAGAGAATATTTTATTTCATCTTGTAAATTCAAATGTAGAATGTTCCATTATAATGTAATATTTTAAGCCACTTGGATGTATTTAGGTTCTTTTTTTGGGCCCACTTAAACCTATATTATTAATTTTAAAGCCTATAAAGAGGGATTTTCCCCTCATTTGTAAATTATAAATAGTTGTTGTAATAATTATTACAAAAAAGCCAAAGAATTCGTAAGTTTGTCTAAAGTGCTTAATTGTTTATTTCTATAGTTGTTGTTCCTCATGCTTTTAAATGACTGATAGTTTATTTTATACAAGTTAATTTTTAAATTTCACTCCATATTTTCATCTATTTTTTGAGTTTGACACTAGGCTGACTAATCTATTAGTATATTTGCTTTGTTACTTT
The DNA here is from genome assembly GCA_037957365.1 of Torreya grandis. NCBI lineage: Eukaryota > Viridiplantae > Streptophyta > Pinopsida > Cupressales > Taxaceae > Torreya > Torreya grandis. The sequence continues at coordinate 224,437 of JARHVA010007717.1, read as the reverse complement.
CTCATTTTAAACTAAATTGTTATGGAATTTACTATGAATGAGAAATATTTATGTAATATATGTTTTTAGATATATGCATTTATTTTCCTCTAATCTTAAACTACTATATTTATCTTTTATCATTATGCTAGAGTTGGTAGATGTAAGTTACATGAGTTTTGCCTTAGAAGTTAGAAGAATCAGTGCCTTAGATTATCTTAAGCTAATTCTCTTTTCTGCCCTACCCTACTTACTCTTGGATCCACCCATGACTCACTTTATCTTAGTTTATGCTATAAATACCCATTTTTTGTTTACATTTAAGAAATAATTTTCAAATATTTAAATAATTCACAAGGATTAGTAAAGTAAAGTGTCATTGTATAAACATATGTTATCCCTATAGTAGGTCTACTTGTAGACTTCTAAGTGATGACCATATCTCTACTATTTATGATATTTTTAGTAGTGATTGTGTTAAAAACTCAATAATTGAGTCTTCCAAGGCTCAAAATTAAGTTTCTTACTTTCTACTTGTTCCCTAATGACACAAGGAGCACAATACATGCATCAACAATTATCAAATAGACTTGTGATTTATCTAGTAGGCAAAACCCTCATTTTATATAATTATTAGGCTAGATGCTAGGTAAACTGGGCAAAATAGCTATTTTTACCTTCATTTAATGTTTCTAATCATAGTTACCTACCATTATTTCCCTTTTGGTCTTAACTATTTTTTAATTTTATATTTCCTCTTCTATTTGCTTCCTTATCTTTACATCATCACTTTCTCTTTCTAACTATTTTTTTATTTCTATCCATCCTCCTATTTTTGGTTAATTTATTTTTCCATTTAGTTAAAATAATTTGTGAGTTTTATCCTTATAAATAAATAATGTATCTACAATTTATTCAAAGTGAACATTATTCATTTCTTTTAACTTCACATTTTCACTATTCAAATATTCTATTAAATTCCTAATTTTTTTTTACCTATGTATTTTCATCCTTGGGGTCTTTTTATCCTTTACTTCTCTCTCTCTCTCTCTCTCTCTCTCTCTCTCTCTCTCTCTCTCTCTCTCTCTCTCTCTCTCTCTCTCTCTCTCTCTCTCTCTCTCTCTCTCTCTCTCTCTCTCTCTCTCTCTATTGTGTGTGATTAATTGGTTAAATAAAATAAATCAAATTAATTAAAAAAAAATAATATACTAATTCACCCTCCTCTCAGTATATTTCATGCTTAACAATTAGTATCAGAGTGGGTTCCTTTTTAAAAAGTTTTATACCTTGAAGCTAGATCACCCCTTTGTTTTATTTATATTTTTAATTTATCCTTTATCTTTTTACAAGTGACATGATCAACAACCACAACATAAATTTATATCATAAGATACTATACCATATTTTCTCAACTTACTCAACTAGATTTACAATATAATGTCACTTCTTATCCTCCCCTAAATTTTCTTATTACATTTTATTGTATCCATATTTGGTGTAAAATTTTAGCAATGATCCATTCGAAAATCATTTCATTAATTTGTATATAAGTGTTTTATATTTAACTAATATAGAATCTAAAATTTCATAAATTATGTATGGTCCTAACCATTTTATCTTTAACTTCCATGGTGTTTTAAATTTTATTTCATAAACTAATAATTTACCTTGTTTGTGGAATTCCTTTTTTGTAATGTACTGGTCATGCTAGGATTTTTTATGTCTCTTTTCTTGTGTTTGATTATAGGTAGATAAAAATATAATTTCATCCAGTTTTTAAAATTTTATAATTCTTACTTGTAATGATTCTTTTTCATTCAATGACAATGTTACATCTAGTATCATACTTAAAAAAAATGGTATTTTATTGGAACTGTGGCATCCAACCCATATACTAGTTAAAATTGGAAATATTTGAATCAAATTTTATATGTGGTTTGGTAAGCCCAATGTAATGTAGGTAACTTTGTGTGCCATTTAGTAATCTTCATGTTAAGGATTTGATGCTTTCATAGTTCATGCCAAATTTAATATCATTTTTTGGATTAACTATGTGAGTTTTTTCTCTTTATGTTTCAATTCACTCCCCTGATCCTTCATAAATAGATAATACATTTAATTTGAGAAAAACATAATACCTTCTTAAATAACCCAAGATATCAATAAAATAACTGTTTCAAAAAAATGAAAAGTTTCCAAGATTCTAAAAATAATTATTGCCATTGGTTTTTTAGAAAAGGAAATTTTCTATTTTAATCATTCATCCAACAAAATGAGTGATTAAAGGAAGTTTTAAGTTTATAAAGTATAATTATATTGATTTCTCCATTTCAATTTTAGTTTAATTTAATTTTATGTTTCTAATTTCATATTTATCTTTCTCCATTTCAATTTTAGTTTAATTTAGTTTTATGTTTCTAATTTCATATTTATCTTTATTACTCATTAATTTTAATTAATGTTTTTAATGTGTGTGTGTGTGTGTGTGTGTGTGTGTGTGTGTGTGTGTGTGTGTGTGTGTGTGTGTGTGTGTGTGTGTGTGTGTGTGTGTGTGTGCGTGCGTGCGCGCACGCGTGTGTGTGTGTGTGTAATTAAAAAAAAATTAATTTTAACATGGACTGAGAGAGACTTACTCTATAACATATCTAATAATGGTTTCCAAGCATTACTTATATTTATACCATCATCCCTATTAATATTACTAGGGTGATTATAGATTTCTATGGCCTCTCTTAGTTTTCAGTTATTAAAATGGTTCTCAATAGGTAAAAACTTAGTTTGGTCAATGTTAATGGAATGTTAAGTTTTATAGAAGTGATCTACAAGATCAAAGTTTTCTTTTCTTTCCATTCAAATATCTACAACATGATCCTTGATTCTGGTTTTTATAGATCTACCAATTTCCCTAATATATGGGATTCCACACGAGCATTCTACCATGTAGACAACACTATAAAGGTTATGATCATGAGGATCCTTAACATAATTAAAGGTTGACCTTAACTTGTTAACATGAATTAAGGTAGTATTGATGATGTGATGTTTGAGAATTTTAGATACCTTTTTATAAATACCTTACACATAAGGTAGAAAAGATATTGGGTCTTCATGAGGAGGTTCTTTATGGCCTTTTTTTAATCAATTCTCATTTTTTCTTATTTAATAACTCTAGTTATTTGTTAATTTATTTAACCATTCATTTTAAAAATATATATTAAGTGCTCAATCTCCTAGTTGATACTATCATTATCACAGATCATAAAATCTCTAATGGCTAAAGTTTTTAGAACCCCTACTTTTTGTGTTGGGTTGTGATGAGAAGAGGCATGAAGGTAAAGGTTAGTGTGGGTTATTTTTCTATAGACCTTTCTCACTAGAGCATCATCATCATTTTTGGAAAGGAGGATGTCTAAGAAAGGTAATATTTCATCTATACCAAATTTTTTTGGTGAATTTGATTCTAAGGAACAAGCTTTTGAGGTAAGAGTGGAAATTTTTCAAACTCTCCTTTCCATGTTGCCAACAAAAATTGCTATCATCAACATACCTCTTCCACCATTTGGGCTTCAGTGGAAAAAAGTGAAGAACTTGCTCTTCAAACTATTCCATTAAAATATTGTCTATCATAGGGGAAAGGGGTGAACCAATCACCATGCCTTAATATTACTCATATATTATACCTTAAAAGGAGAAAAAATTGAATTCAAACATAAAACTACAAGGTTTGAAGTTTCTATATCTATGAGTTTTAAGACTATCTATAAAGAATGACTAACAAGAACTTTTGTAAAGATGGAAACAACATCAAGCTAACCAATAGTTCATTATTATCCACCTTTTTATCTTTAATAAATTATAAAAAATCATGAGAATAAAAATGCCCTTATTGCTATTTAAAATGATCATGAGAATGATCTGAAACATAGAGAGGAATAACTCACATAGTTAATCTAAGAAATGATATTCAATTCAACATGGGCTTTGAAAGCATCAAATCTTTAATATGTACACTTCATGGGATGGATCTATATTTTAAGACAAAGCTTATTAAGAAGCTGTGGATAAAATTGGTGAAGAGAACAATAGATTTGACCTTCTTAAAGTGATGTAGAGATCATTAAATCCTTACGACATGGATTAAAATCAAGAATTCACTAAATAGTAGTGATAACAATAATATATTTTGATAGAGCTAGTCTTAGTATTCTACAGTTTATCATAGGTAGGATGAGAGAATCATGGATCACCTAAATTTTGAATTATATAGATTACATCTAAAACTGACATACATTTTGAGGTATGATTTTTGGACTAGATTTTATAGCCTTTTTACTGTCAAAGGTAGAAACTACTCAAAAAAAGAAGTTGGAAAAGCTCTACTGGTAGAAGAATCACATCTGAATAATTTGTAAACCTGAGTTTTACATAGGCAGAGTAACTCTAAGTGAAGATCGCATATGCATAAAAAGTCTTAATAAAGAGCATGGTATTTCTATTGTGGCATCAACCCACAACCAAGATGAGCAAAGTATATATATTAAAATTAGAAGATATGAGGTAGAAGGGGGATGTATGTGATTTATTTGCTTCAAAGGGATGATATGAAGGTGATGTTGGAAATAAACTATAATACTATTGGCTATGTAGGAGAGATAAAATCACAAAAACTATAGGTACAAGTGGGCAGAAAATAGATAACATAAAATAGAAATAGGGGAGGAGGTAAAATGAAGAAATAAACACTAAGACTTGCATATATTAAATTATGTAAAAAAAAACATATAGTTTTTGTTGTTAAAATAACATACTTAAAACATCAAGCCATTCATTTACTACTTCTCCTTCTTCTTTGCTATGGACTGCTATTTTTTTATAGGCTACTACTACATATTCAGCATGGTACTCCTCTTTCCCTTCTACTACATACTCTATAGGCTATTGCTTCTACATTCTCTTCTCTACTACCTAGAATATCTCCCCTTTTTGCTATTGCAAAATTATACCTTACTATTGCTACATTGAATTCTATCTACTCATTCCCTTTTTAATTTTTGTCTTCTTCTAACTATTGCCTACAACTATCTCACCTACCCCAACATTTCCCCTCAAACTCCAAGCAGGATCCAAAAATTCAAAATTTTAAAGAACTACATTAAATGTTGTTGGTGTTCTACATATGTCATGTTTTGGAGCTAGTTGAGTTAGGTAGGAAGTAAAAAAATAGTATTTTAACACTTCCCCTTATTTTTGATCTTCCTACCATGGTTAATTAGACTCTTCTTAGTCTCTAAAACCTCTTTATAAATTATTTTTAACTTACCAAATGCTTCAACACCTTTTTTATGCATGTCTAGAGTTTCATAACTAAACTTTGTAGCTCTAATGATGGAGTCCATAGTTTATTTGATGGAGTTCATAGTTTTTATAATGGAGTTCATAGATTTGCTATAAGAGTCTATAGTTTTGATGGATTTCATAGATTTATTGTAGGAGTCTGTATCTGGAGTGATGGAGTTCATAGATTTTCTATAAGAGTCTGTAGTTGGATTGTTTGAGTCTGTAGCTCTACTGTATGACTCTAGATCTAACATAACACTATGTAGGCCTAATGATGTTACATTTATGACACCTAACCTTTCTCTTTAGGTGCATAACATCTTACTTAGGCAATATCTTAGTAAAAATATCATCTAGTTGTTGATCAAACTTGAAAAAACTAAGCTCTATGACATGATTTTCAACTAACTCTCGAATGAAGTGATACTTGATTGTAATGTGTTATCTCCTTCCATGAAACACGAGGTTATTTAACAATGTTATGGATGATACATTGTTACAATAGACTATAAAATCTTCTTATTGATCCTCATGCAAATATAAAATTATCCTTCTCGACCATATAGGCTGACATGTTACTGCATTGGCTACTATATACTCTACTTCAACTATAGAAAGTAAAACTATCAATTATTTCTTTGAATCCAAAGACATGGATCTTGAACCAATATGAAATACATACCTAAAGTGTTATTTCCATCATCAAGGCTACTTGCCCAATCACTATTCATGTAACCAAAAAGCTGAAACTCATCTGGACTACATTCAAAACACCATAATCCCTTGTTCCATTCATGTAGCTCAATATCCTCTTGCTTGCTTGCCAATGTGTCTCCTTTTGCATCTCCATGAATATTGATATAAAGTTGACTGCATACATGATATCCAACCTTGTTGTAGTCAAGTATAGTAAGCTTTCCATTAGGCTCTTATAGTGTGTGGGGTTTACATTTTTGTTGCAATCATCTTTGCATAACTTAAGGCTTGTCTTAGTTGGAGTGAATATAGGCTTGCTATCCAGGATCTTAAACCTTTCCAAAACCTCTTTTGCATATTTATATTGGCATATGAATATGACTTCATCTAATTTTTTGACTTTTATCTTGAGAAAGTACTTCAAGAAGCCCAAATCAGTCATTTCAAACTCAATTTTCATGGTTGTTTTTAAATCTTCAATCGATTGATTTACATTAGCGGTGAATATTAGATCATCCACATATAATACAACAATCAACATACCTTATTTACATGATTTTATATATAATTTTGGCTCACTTTCACTCTTTCTATAAATTTTTCTCAACAAATATGAGTCTATATGACTGTACCATGCTCTTGGGGCTTGCTTGAGCCCACATAATGCCTTATTTAGCCTATACAGTTTTTTATCATGCTTGAGAATATCATATTTGGGTGGTTGTCCCATGTAGACCTCTTCTTCTATCACTCCATTCAAGAATACTAACTTCACATCCATTTGATACACCTTCCATTTATGTTAGGCAATAATTACTATGATTATCTTTATAGTTTCAAGCCTTACCATGGGTGAAAATGTTTCATTGTAATCACATCCAAGATTTTTCTTGTAGCCCTTCACCACTAGCCTAGCCTTATTCCTCTCTATCTTGCCTTTAGGATTAGTTTTTGTCTTATATATCCACTCAAATCCTATGACCTCTTTTCCTTTTAGTAGGTCAACTAACTCCCATGTATCATTTCTTTTTATGGTGTGCATTTCTTGGTCCATAGCCTCACACCACTTATTGTCCTTGAGTTATTAGTCAAAGTAGATTGGATCAGCTAATAGAAAGAGTGCATAATTCATTATTTCATCCTAATTTTGACCATACATTAACTACTCATGAACTTATTTTAAGCATCTTGTCCTTACTTGATGTTGACTTGAGTTGGAGGAGGAGGATGTAGACTCTTGAACATCTCCTTGACCTCCATGATGGATACTACCATTATATGAATTAGCCTTGTGTGAAATAAGGGTCCATGTTGGTGCACTGGTAGCTATACTACCTGCTATTTCATATTTAATAAAGGGTCCACTATCCCTTATTTCAACATGTTCTTCTCCTTGTCTCTCTTCTTAAGCTTCATGCTCAATGAATTGAACATCCAAATTAATTATGATATCTCTGGTGATGGGATTATATAGCTGGTGTGCCTTTGATTTGTCACTATACCCTATGAAAATTCACTTCTCACCTTTGTCATCCCATTCCATTCTTCTATGCTTGGGCACATGTGCATATGCTATACAACTGAACACTCTAAGGTGTTCAACACTTGCCTTTTGATTTCTCCATTCTTCTTGAGGGATTACATCCCTTACACTCTTTGTTGGACAAATGTTCAACAAGTACATAGTTTTTACTATAACCTCATCTTAAAAATCATTAAGCAAACATTTTTCCTTTAGTATTCTCCTTTCCATGGATGGTCCTATTCTTCCTCTCAACCAAACCATTTTGATGTGGTTTATACCTAGCTATAAATTGTTTCTTTATGCCATGATCCTTTAAAAAATTAATGAACTCATTGGAGATATAATCTCCCCCTCTATCTATCCTCAAAATCTTGATGTAGTGGCCACTTTGCTTTTCCACCATGGCCTTAAAATTCTTGAAGGTCTCAAATGCTTCTGATTTATTCTTCAATAAATACACCCATATCTTCCAACTATAATCATTTATGAATATCATGAAATATACATTCTTGGATAGGGAGGGGGTCTTTATGAGACCACATAAATCTGAATGGATCAGCTCTAATGAAGCTCTATCTCTCCATGCCTTACCCAAAATAAATGCACTCCTATATTGCTTTCCCAATATGCATCCTTCACACACCTTGTTTGGATAGTCTATAAGGGGAAGCCCCTTCACCATGTGTTTCTTATGAGGAAGGTTCATCCCTCCAAATCTCAAATACCCATACCTAAGATACCAAAGAGTAGGTTCATCTACCATAATTTTTTTGAATGCTTCTACGAGATCACTTTGAATTCTCAAAAGAAACATTTGATTGTTTGTCATCTTGACTATTGTTATATTCCTATTACATCCAATCCTATCAAAGATGATGTACTCACCATTATAAAATCTATCATTTTACCCCTTTTTTATAAGCTACCCTATGCTAATAAGTTTATGTTTTGACCCATGTACATAGTAAACATCATGAATTTGACTTTTGTCACCTTGATTGGTATGGATTGAAATTATACCCTTACCCATGATGGGAACTTTATCATTATTTCCCATCTTAACCTGTAATTTTATTTTCTCATCTATGTGACTGAACATCTCTTTATTTCAACTCATGTGGTTGCTAAAACTACTATCCAAATACCATGTCTACTTGCCACTTTATTTGACAATGTTTCATGTTATAAACAGGTTTCCTCCTTTCTCATTCCTATTTGGTTCAGCCTCTTGTGTATGAGTGAAATTATAATTCTACCTATTCATGTCATACTACTTTCTACACTCACTAGCATAATGTCCATACCTCTTGCAATAATAACATTAGATGCTAGACTTATCATACCTTTGTGTAGATCCACCTCTAAAAGTGTTGTTTCTCCTTCCTCTTCCTCTTCCATGTGACTCTTGATGGCTATGCCTTCCACCTTCTTAACTACTACAAGTTCTTCCTCTTCCTCTATTATTTTATCCACTCCCCCTTCCTTTCACATTAACATTGGTCTTGAATGCTTGCTCATGGGAGGAGGTGGCTGACCTATCTAGCCTTTATTCATGGGTTTGCAAAGAACCCATTAGCTCATCAATCATCATTTTCCTCAAACCATTTAACTCTTCTATAGCAACCACTATAGGGTAAATTCTAATTGGAAGGCTCCTCAACACCTTCTCAATGATCCTATGGTCTTCAAGGGTATTACCACATGTCTTCATTTAATTTACTATGTTCATAGTTCTTGTGAATAAGTCATTTATTGACTCATTTTTCGTCATTTTTAAGGTCTCAAAGTCTCTTATTAATAGCTAAAACTTGACAAGTTTCACCTTGTCACTCCCTTGATATGCATTTTATAGGATATCTCATGCTTCCTTAAAATGGACATCTATTGATATCTTAGGAAATATTGAGTCAGCCAAAGCTATATGTATGTAGCTAAGTGTTTTGGTATCTTTCCTCCTATTCTCCTTCAACACATTCTTTTATCCTTGGGTCAAAGCATTGAAGGTAGCCATGTTTAAAACCTCATTGTACCCAGCTTCAACCAACTCCCATGCTCTTGAGAGTTGAATATTATCTTTATTTTGATGCTCCACGCATCATAGATTTTCCCATCAAACATGGAGGGCTACTGCCAAGACCCTGAACTTCCTACTATCATGTTTGAATGCACTCACAACCTGGCTACCCTTCACTAATGGCTATGATACCAATTATTTAAAATAAACTATAGCACTATTAGCTATGTAGGAGAGAAAAAATCACAAAAAAGATAAGTCCAGGTGGGTATAAAATAGATAACACAAAATAGAAATAGGAGAGGAGATAAAATATAGAAATAAACACTACGACTTGCATATATTAATTTCTAAAAAAAACATACAACTATTGTTGTTAAAATAGCATACATAAAACATCAAAACATTCATTTACTACTTCTCCTTATTCCATGATACAGACTATTTATTTTCTATAGGTTGATATTTTATATTCCCCTATTGTTGCTCTATTTTATCTTACACATTTTCTTTTCGCTACTCTATTTTTGACTACTACTACGTACTCCTCTTGTCCTTCTGCTACATACTCTACAGGTTGTTACTACTAAGTTCTCTTCTCTACTACCTAAAATTTCTCCCCTTTTTGCTACTACAAAATTCTACCTTAATACTACTACATTGAATTCCATCTGCTCATTCCCTTTTTCATTTTTCCCTTCTTCTGACTATTTCCTACAACTATCTCACCTACCCCAACATTTCCCTTGAAACTCCAAGTGGGCTCCAAAAGTTCAAAATTTAAAATAATTGCAATAAATGTTATTGGTGGTCTACATATGTCACGTTTTAGAGATGGCTGGGTTAGGTAGGAAGTAAAAAAATAATATTTTAATAGGTGACTCCAAATCTAAGCTTCTAATGTGAGGTATTAATAAAGTTAGGTTTAAATATTAATCTTTTTTTATTAAGTAGGAAGCTTGGAGAATATGGATGGGGCATGATTTTAACTCCCATTCCATAGAATTTTAACATGTTTATACCATCTAAGGGATATATATCAATATATGGAGTCCATAGCATTACAAGAAATCTTGAGATGGAGGATAAAAATTATGATGAGGTTGGTGACTCTAATTTGTTTTATAATCAGGATTATGACTAGGTCGATAAGATTATGGAAAACTACATAAAAAAATAATTACCTTTAAATAAAATTATGACCAGGTCGATAAGAGATGATTTTATTTATATCATGTCATTGGCTCGCTACAAGGATAAACAAAATCTTAGAATTATGGGTGGGTGGGATCCGGGTGTAGAAAGGTGGCATATTAGTGATTTCCTCAAAATGTCTCTCCTAATACTATTCATAGGTGGCATTTCAGATGTGAGGAAATGATTAAAATTGGTTTCAATATTAATTTTATTACCCTATATAGGAAAATTGAAGAAGGTTGGAAAAATATTTTATCCCCACCACTTAATTTTTTACTGACTAAAGCATCTATGGATGAGGAATCTATAACGAAGGATGTAGGAGTCTATAGCAGGATTTTTAACATCATTCTTATTAAGAGGAAAAATGAGGGAGAAGGTTTTCCAAAAATGAGTTTGAAAAATCATGTATCACTATAGAAAAGGATAAAAAGGCTAAGGAGCATAACATCCTTGGTGTTTGCAATAATAATTTATTTCCTATGTAATTTAAAATCTAACTAGGTTAAGGTCATGCTTATTGTTGTTGTTGTTGTTATTGTTATTTTTTATTATTATTATTATTATTATTATTATTATTATTATTATTATATGGTAAAGTAAATAATCTTTCTAATTTTGAGAATAAATTTAATGACCATAATAATTTTGATTTATTTAATAGGATGGATGGTTTTACTAATAATCAATGTTACACTAATAACAATATTATTGAAACCAATTCTGGATTGATCAAGAAAACTAAAAACATTAATAATATTAATAATTTTTTTGTTAAGTTGTTAATTATTGGGAGGATAAATTGGTCGTTAATCTTTCCAACCATCCCATTAATAAACCCACTTTAAAAATTTTAAACAAGGTCTTAGGTTTTGAAATAACCCCTCCCTTAATTCTTAAAGAATATTTTATCATAATAATTGATAATGTTTTAAAATGTATTCCTTTGAATAGTTTGAAAGTTGTGAGACAAGATTATATTGTTGCATTGCACAAAGCTAAACCTCCTTCTAGTAATATATCCAAAGCCGAGTGGAGGGCGATTAAAACTTTAAATAGAAATAGTGACATTGTTATTCTCAAAGTGGCCAAAGGGAATGCAAATGTCATCTTAAACTAATTAGACTATAATTCAAAAATGATTCATCATCTTAATGATAGTGGTAGTTATAAGAAACTTGACAACAACCCTGTTTCTCACATTCTTAAGAATGTAACTAAATCCATTAAATCATCCTCTTTAGATGAGGTAATGAATAAAAATTTGATCCCTAAAAAATAATTGACTCCTCAAATCTATGGGGCACCAAAAAATGATAAGGATGGTATTCCTTTGTGACCTATTATTTAAAAAACTGACTCTCTAATTTATAGTCTAATAACCTTCCTAGCTAATAAATTAGATTCTCTAATAGGTAAATTTTTTTGTTTTTTCCAAGACTCTAGTGTTTTTCTATAATTTATTAAAGATAAAAAGGTGGATAATAATGAAATTTTGGTTATCTTTGATTTTGTTTCCATCTTTACAAAATGTATTATTGGTCATGCTTTAGAGATAATAGTAAAAATCATAGATATCAAAACTGCAAACCTTGTAGCTTTATGTTTTAATTTAACCTTTTTATCCTTTCAAGGTAAAATATATGAGCAATGTGAAGGCATGGTGATGGGTTCTCCCCTTTCCTCTATGGTAGCCAAACTTTTCATGGAATAGTTTAAAGAGTAAGTTATTCACTCTGTTCCCCTGAAGCCCAAATAGTGGAAGAGGTTTATTGATGATACCAATTTATGTTGGCAACATGGAAAGGAGAGATTACAGAATTAAACTCTTACCTCAATAGCTATTTACCTACCATCCAATTCACCAAATAAATTGAGATTACTACAAGATTACCTTTCTTGGACATCCTCCTTTCCAAGAAAGATGATGACTCTCTATCAAGCAAGGTCTATAGAAAAGGAAACCACACAGATCTTTACCTTCATGCCTCTTCTCATCACCACCCAAAAAAAAAAGAAAGGGTTCTAAAAACATTATCCATTAGAGATTTTAGGATCTGTGAGAATGATAGCATCAACCAAGATATTAAGCACTTAAGATATGATTTTAAAATGAATGGTTACACAAATAAACAAAACACTAGAGATATTAAAAAATCCAAAGTGGGAATTGATAAACAAGGCCCTAAAGAACCTCCTCATAAAGGCCCAATAACTTTACTACCTTATGTGGAAGGTATTTCTAACAAGGTATCCATAATTCTCAAACATCACAACATCAATACTACCTTCATTTCAGTTAATAATTTAAGGTCGACCCTCTATTATGTCAAGGATCCTTGAGACTATAACCTTCATAGTGGTGTCTACATGGCAGAATGCTCATGTGGAATCCCATATATTGGGGAAATTGGTACATATTTAAAAACCATAATAAAAGAGCATGATGTAGATATTTGACTTGAAATAAAAGAAAAATATGCTCTTATAATACACTCCTACAAAACTAAACATTCCATTAACATCGATCAAATTAAGGTTTTAGATATTGAGAACCATTTTAATAAGAAAAAACTAAGAGAAGCCATAAAAATCTACAATCACCCTAGTAATCTTAAGAGGGATGATGGGGTAGATCGTAGTAATGCTTGGAAACCATATATAATAATAATAATAATAATAATAATAATAATAATAATAATAATAATAATAATAATAATAATAATAATAATAATAAATAAATAAATAATTCATAATAAAGATAACTATGAAATTAGAAATATAAAATTAAATTAAACTAAAATTTAAATGGAAAAATAAATATACTTATAATTTATAAACTTAAAACTTCCTTTAATCACTCCTACTATTGGGTGAATGATTAAAATAGAAAATTTCCTTATCAAAAAAACCAATAACAATAATTATTTTTAGAATATTATAAGCTTTTAATTTATTTTCAATGGTTATTTTCTTGATCTCTTGTGTTAATTAAGAAGGTATTATGTTATTCTCACATTTAATGCATTATCTCCTGATGAAATATCATGAAAATGATCTGAAACGTAGAGAGAAAAAACTCACACAGTTAATCCAAAAAAATGATATTGAAAACTTCATGTTATATACCTTAGTTAATATTTTTCCAATTTTTTTTAAATGACTATACTATTATTTTTGCATGTGGATGACACAATTAATTCAATTATGTTGTATTAGTAAATACTTAATTAAATTATAATCTGTATTATTAATGAAACATTTGACTTGGTCACTTGTTATACTAAGTGGGTATCCAAATGACATAATAATATTTTCATATAAGAATTTTTGAGATGGTTTTTATTTTGAAATATTTTGTAGGTATAACCTTGGCTCATTGGGTTAGGTACTATGTAATTTTGATGAAATGTCTTACATTATTTCTCCATGAAAAGGGTTTGATAGGGTTAGGTACGATGTAATTAATTATCCTATTTCTCAAATGGAACCAACACTAATATTGGTCGTAATAACATATCATCTTGTGTGTAGGATTTTCTTACCCTTTAAAACATTTTGTAATTTCAAGCATACTTATGGGCATCTTCAATTTTTTTTCAACCATAGGATGTCTATCATTATATTTTTATTAGTGTATTATCTATAATTATATCCTCTTATTATGCCATCATTTATCACTCTTAGGATACTCTCACACTCATGTGGTAATAATACACTTATCATAACCTCATCCCTTCCATTTTTATAGAAATGTCCATAAATAAGTGTAAATGTGAATGACTATATCATATATATTTTATGGTAAATTTTAAAATCATATTTAGGAAATTATCTAATTGAAATATCTTTAGATATTTCCTCTATGCAGAAAAGATGAGCTTCAGAAGAAACTCATCTCTAATTGGGCCCACATCCTCTCATGTGGTAACCCTTGATAAATAATCAAGTCCATTATTTATTTTCATAGGGTTTATTATGATTTTAAACTAGAATTAATAAAAAATAATTAATTAATGATGTGTTCTCCCTTGTACAATCAATTTATTTATCAGGTATTTTAGTGGTTCATGATCATTAAAGAATATAAAAGGCATGGCCAGTAAATAATGCTAATTTTTATATAAATTATACCATTTCTAATGCTTATATTTTTTTGGTTTCATAATTATATAGGGATATTTATGGTAGATGTGTTTTCATTGATTTAAAGTGGCATTGGTGATGAAAAAGTGGTCTAACAGGTCATAGTGATGGAACATAGTGGTTTAATGTACTTGGAGCAATGTGATACTTGTAAAGTATGCATGGGTGTCCTAGGTGGATTTTTTTATAGATGAATGGATCTTTGTATGATGATGTTTAAATTTTTCCCAATGTGTTCTACTCTCAAGGGTTGACTTCATGTGGCCTTCATGAGGTATGCAAGTTAGTTTGTGCCTTGTAGGCTTGATCATGCATGGTTGCCTACAATTTTTTTAGTCCTATGGATTGTATGCCATGGTATGGAGATTATTATGTTTTGAATATGAATTTTTGACATGTATAGGATGCTAAGAGGATAGATAGATGTTTTTTAATAGGTTTCTAGTGGTCTGCAAGATAGTTTGGCCATTGGCCTAGTTGGTTGAGGTGGGCTTATGAGGCCTTGTGAAGGGTCAAAGGGTGTTTGTAGGTTGGTGAAGCTTGTATTTGCATGGGAGATGACCAGATAGGTGTGTTAAAGTTTATTGACCAAGATATAGGTAATTATATTATAAATAAAGTCAAAATGACTTCATGTTCTTCAAATGGTGCTTGAATGGTGCATTTTGAGCTCGAGAAGAAAGTTCTCACATTCATTAGATCATGTATAATTTGTATCGGGATATTATCCTTTTGAATAAATTGAGTAAGGTTCCTAATAAGGTTTTTAAATCATTATTTCATGGATTAAAGTCCAATTATAAATGAATGATTGCTAATAAGGTAAGCACATTTTTATGTGCAAAAAACCTAGTCTTAGACCTAATTGGAAATATATTTATTATAGATGATAAAAAAGATGGTGGGTTGATAGTATGACTATTGGAATATATATACACTCATCCAAGTACCTCTAGGTGGTAGTGTTGTGTCAAAGTAGTGAGAAAAAGGTACATGAAAGTGATGGTTTCTAAAGATTTTAATGCTACAAGAAGGGTTGACTGAGTCAACACATGAAAAATATTTGAAGTTAAATTTAAATTTTTTTATTTATGTATATGTATTTTTTTTGGAAATTTTCATATTCTATGCCAATCATTTTGAGCATATAAATTTACTAGTCACTAAATCTGCAAACAATGAGTAAAAGCTAGTCAAAGTGAATATGTATTTAGGGAAGTATTCCAAGTGAGTAAGAATGAATCCAAAGGATTTTGGGTATTTTTTTAATACCAATTAATTATGTTAAATTTATTTTTATGTGAGTCTAATTAACATACATAGTAAATAAGGTGCCTTCAAGATGACTTGTCTGAGTAATGAAGATAGTAAAAGAGTATGTCTCATAGAATGTTCTATATGTTTCATTTATGACATTAGAACTCTATATGTTTGTGATTAAAATTTTTATAAGGATGTTTTAGGATAACATGAATTAATCTTAAGATCAATGAGGTTCATTCACAAGTGTTATATATCATGTTCACTATGACTATGTTTTAGGCCAATTTGACTTCTACAGCCATGCTGAGGAAAATGAAGTGTTTAAGATCTTATGACAGATGGTGACGAATAAAATGAGAATATTGGTGTTTTTAAATATATAATTTATCTACTAAACCTTTTTTTAAGCTAGTGAGTCAATTTTGATGTGTTTAAATATCAAATCAAAATTGGCTTGTTAGACTGTGTTAAGACAATGAAATAGAGACCTGAGTGATTGGTCTGTAAGACTAATGAATGATGATAAAACATGAAAAAAACATTTGGAGGTTTATATATAAGAAATATATAATTAAATAATATTATTTATAAGTTTTTAAATCATCCTTTCATGTACAAGATATAAGATTTTATATGATTGTACTTTGAATGAGTATGACCACTCTAAATGGTCATCTTAAGAGAGTTAGTTTGAACTATTTTGCTTATGTGATGGTGACTAATAGATTTATTAATATTTTTTAGGTCATGGAGAACCTATCCATGTGATTTTTTTGGTATGTTTTTTGATAAAATCATATGTGTGCTTTAGTTCTAGAAGATAGTGTTTTCTATGTTTCTAGGCCTATTGGTTAGTAGACTAGAATTGATTGGTTCAAGGTATGAATTGGGTTTCAAGTGTTTTGGAAAAATTTAGGAGTGAGATAATATATTGGAGGCATGATTTATTTTTTTAATTTTTTTATAGAGGCTAAATATGATTCAATAGTTTCAAGGTGTAACGTGTACTAATGAAGGGCTAATGCATTAGGCCTAATTGAGATCTAAATGAGGATTAAGCTTGTTTTGGGTTATGAATAACATATGGAGAGATTTTCAAATTAATTTAAAGTTTATGAGGATATATTTTTAGGGTAATAAAATTATGGTAAACATCTTGGCTGACCAAGATGGGTTAGATGAGAGTATCATATATATACTAGGCCTAATTGGCCTATTTGTTGGAGAGAGAGTGTGTGTGGACTAAAGCAAAAGAAAAAGATCAGTCAAGGAGTAGAGATAGTTATTTTAGGAACATAAGATGGAGAAGAGGATAAACCATGTTTGTCTTATTAGTTTCATGATCTAACAAGTTATTATGCCTAATAGTCTAAAGGGTGACTTGGTTGAGCGAATGAGCTAAGAGTGCCTACCTAGAGAAGAGAAGTAGATTTCAGGTGTTAGAGAAATATAAAATCATAATTAGGTGTATCAGACATCAAAATATGGTGGAAATAAAAGATAAGGTGGTTGAGTGGGTGCTTAATCACCTAGGGGGTTATAGCCTCCTTGATAGTTGGAGCTATCTAAAGGTCTAGTACGTGCTAGACTAAATTGAGGGGTGGATGCTCCTTGATCAGTTTGTGTTGGTCTAAAGTCTCATGTTTATGATATATTTATAGGAATATAGTCCATTGTTTTCTAGGATTGAGAGTTGGTTTTCTTCCCCTAGAGGGTTTCCCACATAAATGATGTGTTCATATGATGTATGCTCTCATTCATGCTTTTGATGTATAAGCTTTCATTTTCATGTTACTAGATCAAATTGATGTATGATGAATGGGTTTTGGAATTTAATTTTAATTTTTTTTCTAATGATTCACCCCTGCCATCTCTCATTAGCTGATTCCAACAAATTCATCTTGGATTTTAATATTTTCTACTTGTAAAGGAAATAGGGTGGTCAATATTACTGTGTGGTTTTGATAATATCATTCCTATTTCTATACCTAAGGCATATACATGGACATGAAGTGATACCTTCTAGTTGGAAAAAAATAATATTGGTTCATTAGCTATTTTATTCTTTAGTTTGTTAAATGATTGTTGTAAATGCAATGTCCATTCTATATGTTTTTTA
Source organism: Torreya grandis (assembly GCA_037957365.1). NCBI lineage: Eukaryota > Viridiplantae > Streptophyta > Pinopsida > Cupressales > Taxaceae > Torreya > Torreya grandis. The sequence continues at coordinate 206,161 of JARHVA010007717.1, read as the reverse complement.
TTCCATTTATTCAGTAACTCTCCTTTTGGAGAGATAATTTTCATATACTTCCTAGTGAATATCTAGTGGTAATCCATATACCCTAATATTATTCATTCTTATTATTCTATTTTTGGGGGGTATACCATAACTCCATCCTTACATATAATATGTCCTAAGTGTGATCCAAATGGAGTTGAAAAACAATAAATTTTAAAGATATGTTTAGTTGTTTCCACCATTCAAACATTAGCCTTTATGCTTGGACATTATTTTTAAACATCATTTATACCATCTAATAATTTAGTTATACTTGTAAATATTCATCATACATTCCATAAATTTGTATACCATTATCTAGATAAATACACTGAGTGTATTCTTTAACCCAAATGACATCACCATATAAATGAGTGACCCTTTTTTAGTTACAATGTTAACTTAGGGTGGTATTCTAGTTATATATATACACACCTAATGGTAATGAGAAAAACCATTTGTAAATGAATATATTTCCCTACATGAAACACACTAATATTCCATCAATAAATGGTGTTGGTAATGGGTCATGTAAACATGCCTTATTTTGCTGACTATAAAAAAATCAAATATATATTTGTCTTGTTTTCTTATATTTTATGACCATTGGGTTGATCCATTTAATGTCCATGATTGGGATATGAATACCACCTACTAACATTTTGTATTATTCTTATTTTACTTTGGATTTAAGATTTGGGTTAATCCTATATGGTCTATCATAAGGGTTTATTATCTTCTCTTAACTATGTTTTCATTGTCTTGACATATTATTTGATTGCATTTAGTTCTATAAATGTGCATGGAAATAAAATCTCATATTCTCATAATAGCTCAATTATTTTTTCAACTTCTTCTTTATCATAATAGTCATACTTTAATCTATTTTAGGGTTTATTTGTTTGGATATACTTTCTTATTATATCTTTATAGGTTTATGTAAGTGTTGTTTTCGATATTTTTCAATGTCAAATACTAACCTCTCCCATTATATTTCCTTTTTTATAATTTTTAGGTTTATCCTCATTATGATCTACTTATTGCTTAGTTAGTTTTCTACAATATATTTTGTTTTCAACTCCTCTATTATTTTTCTCTTCCATATATATATTTATTTTATTAGTGATTTTTGTGATGGGTTCCTAATCATATATGTGTCCCATTATTTTAATTATGTACTCAATCTACTAAAGTTTTATTTTCTGATACAATCTAGCATGAATAAGAATGTGTTAATTTTTGCATGACATGATATCTTCATGCTTTTTGGTTCCAAAATTTGAAAACCCAAAAAAAATTGACTATAAGTTCTTCCGAATTAAGGGTCACACTCCACATTTATTGGTCAATATACCAAGTCCTTTGGTATGATTCAAGATTCCAATAAAGAATTTGCTCTTATCATGTCCATATTGTTTCATAATTTCTAATGTGTTCTAGGGTTAGTTGTGCTTACATATTTTTGTATCTTTTAAAATTATCTTTTTTTCTTTGATGAACCATGTTATTATTAGGATAATAGAAAAATATAATTCAGAATCATAGAATTATGTGTGTTGCATCACCTTAGAATAGTGATAATCATTATATATTAAATATCCCTCATTATTATATGTTCTTAGGAGAAAAATATTATAATTTGGTGTATATTATCTTTGACATATTTGATTAAAATAAATTATGTAATTTCACATGAGAAGTGTATACACATAATATTTTCAAATTTTATCAAATATTTATGCTTTACATCATGAAGGAACCTGTCAAGACTCAATCTCTCTGAGTAGACATCCTAAGGGGTACACCGAGAAAGGGCTAGGTAGACCATTGGTGGTTCATAGGATTATTTTCCCTTATAACCACATATTATCAATATAAATAGCTCATAAAAACCATTCCTTAAGCTATTACTCCTCTATTACAAACGCCATTATTTTCCCAGTTCCCATCCTTATTTTCCTCACCTTAATCCCCTTTTGTTAATCAACTATAATAGGTTGACTTGGTTGACCCTATTAGCCAAGATTTTTGAAAGGGTTTAAGGTAAAATATACCTATATATACAAGATCATTTCATCATTATTTAATATGCAATCAAGATTTATTATTCACTTGTGCTTCTTTATAATCTGCTCTTCCACCGTTCTACTTGAGGAGTCTTAGCTTAGGGTTTCTACTTCGAAAGTATAGTCTTGTGAATAATTATTGGAGGCTTTGGCCTTTATCAGTGATCCTTACAAACCACAATAACTTATTGTGAAGCTCCTGTATCCAAGGAAGAGATTGAGTCTTGAAAGGTTCATCATTAAAGTAAGTATTCCCTAACTTTGCTCCTCTCTTTAGTAGATAGAAGTAGCATAAGTATTGGATTTAAATAATATTACTCTTATTCTCCCATGTATCAAGATTTTACTCATACATAGATTAATTGAGATTCTCTTATACATGTTTTTATTGTTTACTAACCCCTCATATTGTGCCACAAGCTTTGGTGAGCACTGTATTAGATTTAATTTACTTGTTATTAATTTAGGTAAAATATCAAAACATAGGGCTCCCTTAGGGTTATTTCATGATTGTGTTTTATTGGATGCTTTGAAACCCTCCCTATAACTATGTATTATTATAAGAGATCCCCGAATTGGGTCTAGAAGATCTCCATATTGGTCATGTTATTTATTAATAAATGTGTCCCCAATCAGAAATGTATAGTATGATCTATCTTCTCTGAGTTAGGATTGATTTATATACATGATGCATTTTTGATTGCATACATTATAGTGAACCTGACATGAACCTGACAAGTTTTATTTCACATATTTCATTATTTTATCATTTTATTTTTATATATCTATGATATTACATTGACAGTAGTGACATAGTTTTAAATTTTATGCACATGTTTAATACATAAGTGTATCAATATGACTTTGTTCTATCTGTGTAGGTTTTTTATTAGGTACAAGCTACTAGGTTGACCCAATCAACCCTGTACACTTTCAAACATCTAGTTCAGCCTACTAAGTCGACCCTATCATCCTTATACACTTTTAAACATCTAGTTCAGCCTATTAGGTCAACCATATCAACCTTGTACATCTATAGACTCATAAAAACCATACTAGGTCAACCCTATCAATATAGTACATTTTTAAAGGTTTTCAACAAATAAGATTCATAGAGCTAAGTTGACCCAATTGACATAGTTGGTATAATTTGTAAGTATAAATCAAGGTTCTTTAATAAAAATCTCACTTCTCTACATCCTCCAACCCACCAAGGTTCTTTTCTATCCTTCTTTATCATTTTTGTCTTTCTTTACAATTCTATTTTTCATAGTTTGTAGTCTTTAAAACTATCCCTATACAATTAATTAGGTCAACCCTATTGACATAGTTATATATTCTATATTCTATCTAGAAAGTTACGTCAACCTTATTGATGTACTTCTTATTTATACCCTTGCTTCTACAGTATAGAGGTGACACTATCGACCCTATTTTGTATTCTCTACATACACTATCAATTGAAATGACATTTTATTATGTTTCAAAGTTATAATTAACCCTCATATGATAGTAATTACCTCACACTTTCACTTATTATTTCTTGCATGCTTATAATAGATCACATGGTCTAATCAGGTATTTTTCAATATACCATTTAGTTTTACTATTTTTTTATTTATGCACACACTACCAAATCTTAAAATTCACTTTAACAATTGTCTACCCAAGGCCTATATATGTGGATTTCATCACCAAGGGGGAAGCTAACTTGGTTTTCTAGCCAAGTATAAACACATAATTAATGGTATATTTTGGCTAAGCATCAGACACCCTTATCATTATGGTGTGTGAAGTAAGGGATAGGCCCAAATACCAAGCTATTACTATTGCCACTATAGATCCCTTTCAACCTAAACATCCTAAAACCATCCTTAGATTAATTTATAGTTAATTTATTACATCCAACTTCCTATCACATCTAAAATCATACTCTAATAATCTAATAACATTCAAGATGACCACTTAGTTATCATTTACTTTCTATGTTGATTACTTGCTTTTTACTCAATTATATGTTGTATTATAAAAACTTGCATTAGCCAACATTAGTACAAGGTTTTATGTTATGTGACTTAATTGGATCATCTTTATTGACCCAATTAATTGTGTGTTTACTTCTATTTCCTATCTTTCAAATGTACTTGAATTTTTTTTTCTTATTTCAGTACATAATCATTTCTATTGACACAATCTCTTATAGACTATCTATTTTCCATAACCCACCATACTAGGTCAACCTTGTCAACTCTATATAATTTTAAGCCCATATTTTCTATACTAGGTTGAATCTATATAATTTCCATCCCCTATTTTCTATACTAGGTTGACCTTGTTAACTCTATATAGTTTTTAGACCCTATTTTCTCTACTAAGTTGACCCAGTCAACTCTATACCTATTTTTATTTATTTGTCTACCGACCTAGTTATCTATTTATCTTTCTTAGAATTTAGTTCATTTCTCTCAAATCATTATGAAGTATCCTATCAAAATCTTCTTGGACAATTTAAATCTATTTAGACACTATATTAGGTTCTCTTTACTTATCTTTTCCTATCTTTTATTCCTTTTTTTAGATTGTGGGCCATCTTGTGATGCCCATCCACACATTTTTATATCCTTTGGGGAATATTTTGATGCCCACCCACATATCATTTCAAAATTTGGGGCATCTTGCAATGCACATTATTATTCTACCTAGAATGCTACAAAACTCATTCAACTTTAATAAACTTACTTAAACGCATAGGCTTGTCTCTCATGTGTTCATCCTTGATATTAAAATTAGTGTAGGATACTTCCCTTCTTTTCATGATTTATATATTATATATATCTAGCACTTTTTTTAGGTTACTTATATGGGTCCCTCCCTCTGTAGCAGTTTTTTTTCGCAAACCTTTAGTCCTTCCTTTTTGGTCTTTTGGTTTCCTCTTTCTCTCATGAGTTTCATTATAAAACCATGGATAGGACCCAATCTTCCTTATGATGTACCATAGAATTATTTATTTTCATATTCTTTTTACACACTTTTTACACCCCTTGGGTTTCTCTTTTTATGATTTGCATTATAAAATCATGGATAGGACTTGGCCTTCCTTACAAAATACCATATTCTTCTCATTTATATTTCACATGATTTTTTGAACCCTCATGGGTTTATATCTTATTATTTGGAGTGTAAGACCATGGATTAGACCTAGTATTCCTTATAAAATTACCATGTCATTCCTTTTCTAGAATGTGTTTTACAATAGTGACAAGTTTTTGATCCTTGGACTCAACTTTAGCTTTTTCTTGTTTTGATAGATGGAATTTGCATAATAATATATGTTAGCATGTTTTCCTCCATTTCCCTCATTCTTATGATAAGTAATAACACTTTAATATCATTGTATATTTTTTCCCTTTGTCACATTTTTTATGATTTGAAGTAATTCAAATTGTTCCATGTGCCATTCCTCTTGATTTCCTTTCCTTTCACTCCACATTGGATAAAAAGGTCAAAGTCAAGATAAAACTTTGATTTCACCTATATTTATGAGACTCTTACACCCCATGCTCTTTTAATTACTCTCTCTTAGAATCCAAGTCTAAATTATTCAAATGAAAGTCATCTTTAGCACCCATGTTTGGTTTTATGAATCCATATGGAAGAGAAATAGAAAAATCCATAAAAAAAGTTAACATCCAAATCATTTGAAATAAAAGGCAATGCTATACAAAATTCAACACATAAATTTAAAAATTAAAAATAAGACCAAAATATGTGATTACAAGCACAACTCCTATCTCTAATTGAATCTCAAGATCCATAGTTGGCCTCATATAGAGCTAAGGTCCATTGGGTGCGGTAGGCTAGTAAATTTGAATATGAGAATTCAAAAAACTCTATGGTGATACCTAATTTCTCATGTAAGTACCCAATTTTCATAGTAGACTGATGGATTTGTAAGGGGTCCTGTAGAATAGGGAACACATTGTGGGAAGGTAGGTCCATTTTACTTTTAATACATATAACCTTCATGGGATGATCTATATACTTCATTTGTTGACCAAATATTTGAGTGGATAAGAGAAGTTATTCAAAGTCCTTAATGTTGAATGTCCTCTTATTTTGAAAAACCTAATTTGAGTGTCTTGAAATCAATAAATTATTCCTCTACCTTGTTTTTTCCTTTATTCTCCCCTCCACCCACTTTATTTCCCCCCTTCATAGGTAACTTGTGATTCAAAACCTATTTTCCCTTGTTTCCCTCTTCTTCACCTCTTAAAAACATGCTAACACTACTTTGTTTCAATTATCTATCCTTAGAGTGAAAAAACATGTTTGAGAAACTATGGATTACTTTCTTTATACCATCGAACTACATTTCTAGACTTGTTTTGCTTCATTTTACCATTTATCATTTGTTGCACTACCATTATATTATGAGCACCTGTGTTCATACCTTTTTCCATTATTGAGTGAGATAAGTATTATTACTACTCACTCATCAATATTTTTTTACCATTTTTTTTCTTTTAAATTTGATGTTTGATTACCATCCTCTTTGACATGTATCCTTGGTTTGACTTGGTGAGTTTGCCTTTCTTACTTAATGTTTACTTGTTTGAGTTTTTTAGTCTTTAGTAGCCTTGGATTTTTGGTTACCCAATTTACTCTTGTTTTTTACTTAGTAATTTATTCTAACATAACACTTATCACCCCAGCTTACCAAATTTCCAAGCACATCCCATAAACATAGCACTAGTTATCTTGGGTTTCTTACATTTATTTATTTTTGCTCTTTAGTTTTGTATTATTGGGTTTGTTGAAACTAGTCTTTATGCCCTAATCAAAACTAACAACACAATAAGAAATAATCCAACAATGAAGATGAATCAAGGTATGCATACATTTAATTTTTACTTATGTCCCTTTTTTCTCATTTAATTTTAGTTATTTTATGATATAAAATATTGCAAATTTTTTAGCATTAGCATTATGTGTTCTTATGTTCTTTCTAAAATCACCATCCCCTGTTACACCTTAGTGACACATGATGAGATTCAAGTGGGGCATATGTATACACATAATATTTTCAAATTTTATCAAATACTGAGTCAATAAATCTTATAGGAACCCATTGAGACTCAATCTCTCTAAGTACACACCCTAAAGTGAGCATCAAGAAAGGGGTGGGAAAACCATTGGTGTTTTTAAAGATATTTGTTCCTTATTTCCAGATATTATCAATTTGACCAGCTCTTGAAAATCGTTCCCTAATATATTACTCATCTATTACACACTCATGCAATCTTTTCCCACTTCTCATCCTTATTTTCCTAACCTTAATCCCCTTTTGTCAGTTTTATTGGGTTGACTGTGTCAACCCTATATAGTTTTGGGTGATTTTCACTTAAGAACTAGTTTGGCATTTAGTTGACCTAGCTCATGACCTAGTGAATAATTATCCATAATTTTGCTAGGTCAACTAGGTCATCCATGTCATTTGGGATTTTAAAAAGGGTTTAAGGTCAAATATACTTATATATACAAGATATTTTCATCATTACTTAATATGCAATCAATATTTATTATTCTCTTATGCTTCTTTATAATATACTCTTCCACCATTTTACTTGAGAAGTCTTACCTTAGGGTTTCTACTTAGATAATCTAGTCTTCTGGATAAGTCTTGGATGATTTAGCCTTTCTTAGTGATCCTCATAAACCACAATAACCTATTTTGAAGCCCCTTTATCCAAGCAAAAGATTGAGTCTCCATGGGTTCATCATTTAGGAAAATATTCTCTAACTTTGCTCCAATCTTTAGTATATAGAAGTAAAATAAGTATTTGCTTCAAATAATATTACTCTTCTTATTTTATGTATTAGGGTCTTACTTATACATAACTTAATTAAGATTTTCCTATACATGTTTTTATTGTTTAATAAACCTTCATATTACACCACAAGCTTTGGTGATCACTATATTAGATTTACTTGTTATTAGTTTAAGTGAAATATCAAAACACAAGACTAGCTTAGGGTTATTTCATGATTTTGATTGATTTGAATCTTTGGAACCCTCCCTCGCACTGTGTATTATAATAAGAGATCCGTTAATCAAGTCTAGCATATCCAAATATTGGTCATGTTCCCTTTTAACAATTGTGTCCCCAATTAGAAGTGTATGGTATGATCTATCTTCTCCAATTTAGAATTGATTTATAGACATGATGTATTTATGATTGCATACAAGAACTAGATCAATATGATATGCTTTTCTTAGCTATGGTGTCTTATCTATTGTTGTGGTAAAATCCTTTCCATGGGATTGTAAATTTAACACATGACACACTTTATTAACACTTATCTCTAGTTCTCCATATAACTAGGACTGAATGTTATCATCAAAATTGTTACTACTTCCTCAAATTCAAGTATTACCTTCCCTTCCTCACTTAGTTTGAGGTCATCATCAATTTTTTTCATTTTTTCAAGCATATATAGTTTAGAAAGCTCATCAAAGTCAATCTCACCTTATTTTGGGCATAAGTATTATAACCAAGAAACCCATATACCTATTTATAAAGGAAATTTAACTACTAAACCATTAACTTCAAAAGTTATTTCTTCTTTTCTCAAATTTAAAGTACCATTATAGTCTACAAACCATTCCCAATTTAGTAATGTTGGGTAACCTATACAATACATATCAATTACCTCAAAATAAACCATCCTTTTAATGCCCATATTATTAACCTTGGAATTTCTTAGTGTCCCTATTGGTTAATGTGGTATTGCATTATCCATGGTGATGTCAAACATTACCACATGCAATTTTAATTTACCTAATATTTCCTAGGTATTATGGGGTAAGAAATTTAAGTTTTCCCCTAAGTCTAATCATTTATTTTTAACTTGATGGTTGTTGATTTTAACATGTAGTGGTATCATCATATTTTTCATTTTAATATTAATTAAAAACACATTATTTTTTTCTTTTGTTTGATTATGTTGAATCTTCTCACCTGATTTCCTATTATTTTTTATTTCAATATTTAAAAAATTAAGTGAATTTTTATAAAATATTGGTTTCTAATAACATTAAAAATTTCTCTAAACTTTCAATTTATTTCTCATTAAATAAATTCATCTTAATTTGGTGTTTATCTTGATTATCCAATATAATTTCCATACTATTTTTTACTATTATTTCATGTTCATGTGTATTGGGATAATCAATTTCACTAATCATGTTTGTCTCATATTCAAAGTCTATATTTACTTCCTTTATTTTCCCCATTTGTATGCTATTGATAGTAGTTACCACAACACTTTGTTTTGGTTTATCTATCATTACTATTGACTATTTATTTCTTGGGGTCCTTGTGTTCTTTTTATCACTACTCTACATTTTCTTATTTTATAAAAAAAAAAAAGTTCATTTAAGTGATCCTTTTTATTTATCTTTTATTTTACTATAATAATTTCCACACCTCACTTTTTTTCACATTCCTTTGGTCTCTTTTACCTTTTATGTTTTATTTAAGTGTTTTGCACCTTTTTGTAAAGGGAATCCTACCATTTTATCCTTTTTTGTGCCTTCATTTTTTTAAAATTGTGCCACTTTAGGGTAAGAAAATTATTCTTGTGCTCCTTTCTTGTGGAAAAAACCACATTCAACTTGTGGTTCCTCAATATAGTTTATCATAATGTTTCCAATCATACCAAATTTGTAAAAGGTAGGAGGTGGTCTCTCCTAGATGAATATTTGGTTATATCCTTGGTTATAACCTATACCTCATAGATAATTCCCTCTTTCTCTATAGTATCCACCTCTATACCCACCCTATCCTCCTCCTTGATACCTACCTTTTTTGTGTTTATAATATTATGCTTGGGGTGTTTAAAATGTAAATTATTATATTATTTTAGGGATTAGGTATTTATTTCTAGGGTGTGGTATACTAGGGTTTCCATTTTGATAATATGGATATGCCATCTATTAAAATTTCACTTCCTTTATTATATTTATCACATGTTTTTTTGGCATTGCATCATGTTTGGGTCATGTGTGATTATATTAATTAAACAACCCACAAGTAGTATAATAAATAAATTCATTTGTCAGTGGTGCTACCTCCATCATTAGACAAAATTATTTTGGGTGGTCATAATATGTTTGACATATGCCTCAATATATCATATTTCCATAAATTGGTTGCTAAATTAGGTGAACATAGCCACTAGTGTATGATATACTCTTTCTACTTCTACTTGTTTTACCATTTCTTGGTGTGGTCACTCTATATATGAATGCCTTTATTCAAAAAAATGGTATACCATATTTGATCCTTGGTGGGTTATTTTTGGCTAGTGGTGAACTACAATCATTGCCCTTCATTTGAATCTCATGTTCCAGATGTAAATGATCTAAATCTTGATATAATATCTCCATATTATATTTCTAAGGAGAAATACGTTTCTTGCCTCCATGATTAGGCTTATAAGCTTGATTCCATATCTAATGTCTCCATGAAAGTGTTACATATATTTTCATCCATATTGTCTTGTAGATATGGTATTAAGCCTAAAAGAAACCATTCAATCCTCTATTTATTATTTAGAGGTTACCCCAATTTTATCACTATTGTCTTATACATTTGGTAATATTATTTCATATTTTCCTTTTATTTATGTATTAGTTATCTATTTTATTTACACTCTCAATTAAAATATCTAGATAATGTAAATATCATTTTATTTTATTTTATTTTCAACCCATGGATATTTATTTCCGACATTGTTTATCATGTGCCACTTTAATTCATCATCATGTAGCATCTAAATAAATTTAAATTTTCATTGTCATATGTGATGTTATGGATTATCTAGTATGAACATGTGGTCCTCTGCATCCTTGGAATATTTTCTAAACAAGGTAAACTTAATTCTATTACATGTCATCTTTGAGGTGTTGTGTTTTGTATTTTCAATCCAATTATTGGATGTTATTTTTATTGAATCACTACTTGATATTCTTGGTTGATTATATTTTTGTTATATAAATAATGTTTAACTGTGTCCTTTATATCTTCTTTATGAAAACATTTTTTTCATAAGACCTTTGCCTTATTCTCTTAAAAACCCTTTTGTTATCTAATTATTCACTAAAATTTTTAATTACAATGATAAATTTTTATCATATACATACCTCATCTTGTTTACTAAATGGATTTTTGTGTCCAATGTGAAGTGGCATGGGGATGGTGATTTTATCCAAAGGGTTCATCTCCTCATAGAGTCTCTTTTAGTTAGGGTTTTGAAACATGTCATCGATGCTAGTGTCCTATTCTTAGTATTTTATCTCTACCCTATCCTCTTCCCTAATATTTTCATTAACTAATCATTTCCATTATAAAATTATTCCTTCCTTATCTCTCTATATTGTGTCTCCTTGATATTACTAGTAAGCTTTAATTTTATATAATTTTCTTTCCTAAGGTTTTTATCCATCCCAACACCTATTTTTCTATTATTTTATTACTATGTATTATTTATTCTTGATTATCTCCTCTTATAATCTCTTCTTAAAATTCTAAAATATTTCATCTTGGATCCATATTATAACTATATTATCCTATAATTATTTTATATTATATCTTATCTTCTTCATCTCTTCTCTTCTTGATATCTATGCCTCATCCATTATGGGTCATACTTATCTCCATTAATTGGAATTCCCCACCTAGGAATAGTTTTAGGATTACTGTTAGAGGAGACAAATATAATAGTCCCTACCACATATCATTCATGATATTTTATAGTGTGTGTTAAAATATCTTTTTTATATTATTTATTTCACTAGATTATTATATGCCTTAAAGTGGTATTAATGTTAAGTCATTTGTTTTTGTTAGAGGGGTAACATCTTGATTTTCAATATGAATATATTCACTAGTATAATCTATATTGGTATCTTCCATTGTTCTATTTCTCCTCAATATCCTATCTTTTCTTTCTTTCTTCTGTGATTCTCTCCTAGTCTCCATTTTAGTAATGTCTTCTTCAACATGTATTTTTATGTCTTTTTGTCCATTTTAATCATATAAAACTTATTTATTTTACTCTCTTACTAATATATTTCTATCTTCCTCTAAACTAATGTATTCCTAAGTCGATACTTATCCTACTATCCCCCCTAATTCTTATTTAACCTACCAAAATAGTTTAGAAAAAAAATGAGTAAGTCACATCTCTTATGGATCCCCCTTCTTTTTTAACTATATTTATTAGGTGTGTATCCCCTAAAGGAATTGTTTCCCTTATTTTTACAATTCTTTATCCATAAAAATATTGTAGATTAAGATTGGTACCCTATTCAAAAACATTTATCTTTCCCTTTCTAAAAATTTGACTTTCTTGGTGTCAAATATTGTCTAAGCTCAAATTTCACAAACTATGAAGAATGAATTGAGTGTGATATCAAACAAAAATTGATTTATTTTATCTAAGGTTTATCAATGCTAAGACGAAATTCAACTTTTCCATAGTTGACTAAATTAGTTTATTCATCTGAATTATATATTTTTATATTTGTTTATCCTATTATCAAATCCAAGAGTACATTATATTTGAAAAGGTGATGAAAAATTATTCCTTTTATGTTCTAATAAATGCTTCCTTTACTTTAGGAAATGAATCATCTATTTGTTTGGTTTAGGCATGGAAAAAATCAATATTTATTCCCACCACTTTTTTATTTTGCCAATATTGGCCTCTAAAAATACAATGGATACCTCATAGACAATAGGTAGCTAAATTCCATCTATCACCTTCAAATGTTGACATTTAATCATTGACAAGGTTACATATAGTTATGTGGTTTAAGTTAACTCTAGCTAGGTCAAATGGATTTCAAATGTTTGTATTATGTATAAAAATTTATAATATGCATTCATAAATAAAAAATAAGTATAATGGTAGTAAATATAAGAGTGAAAAATCACAAAGTATGTATGACTGACAAGTGTGTGATATGTAGTATTTTGTATACTATATATCATTTTGTAAATATTTGGTTCATGGTTGTATATCAAAAGTTTGAAGAATATGTAAAAACAGATTTAGGAAATAAATTAAATGTCTATAATGTGAAGCAAAAAAGGCTTTGTAAACTCTTAAAATATTTTTCAAGTGTAAAGGAAAGGAGTTCCAAATATGAGAGATTAATATATAGATCTAACATTGGTTCTTCCAAATGTATTTATGTATTTATTTCATTCACATGTATAATCTATTTCATTCAAATTTGATTCATAATATAAAAATAATGAATGTTCTCTATTATTTAGTATATGTTTATTTATATACTCACTAAATATGAACAAAAATAATACTATATATTGTTATAATCATATTATTATTATTATTATTATTATTATTATTATTATTATTTAATTCACTTTACACACATACACTCCCTAGCATGTTTTAATTGGAATTTAAAATAAACTATACAAAAATTTTGGGTGTGCTCATTCAAATTACATAATACAAATATGTTTCTTACTCTAACTCTCCTTATTCATATAAATATAATTATAAAAACATTTAAAATTCCACATATCTCTTTACTCTATAAATTTATAATCTTTAATTTACTATCATTCTTATCTAAGATATTAAAAAATACCCTATACTTTGTAACCTTTTATCTCACTTTATTTATCTCTATCTATTTTTATTTATCCTATTAGTTTTATTCCTATCATATTAAAATATTGTGGTATACCCATTAGATGTGCATTAAAAATCAATGATAATGTCCTCATAAGCCATTTATTTTATTCATATATATTCTCTTGTGTTATTACAAGTGATAAAACCATATCAGGTTACCCAAGTCAATAGAAGCCTCAGTCGAATTGGATTGGAGATGTACTCTATTTTTATGATAGAGCTAAAAGTTTTTTATCCAACATATATGTTATGTAATAATCCTACCAATAATTTCAATAGGATTACCATTAAATTAATCCTTATGAATAATTTTATTCCATTTCCTATAGGAACCCAAATTGTATCCTTCTAGACATAAGCTCCAGTGGATTCAAACCAATCTCTTCTTAATGACATTAAATAATTAGTAGGAAATTCTAAATCTTGAGTTTTTATAATGTACTTAATTCTTCCATCATGTTCCAGCTTAATGATGACAACCAAAAACTAAACACTAATTTTTTGTTTGATGAGAATCAAAACCAGTAAGTTTCATATTCATATGGAAGGCCTAATTGATCAACAATTAAATTAGGTATACTATTTTTAGATGTTCCTATGTGAAGAATGAAATCATGAATGTTTTATCACTAATTATAAAAATGCAAAAAACATAGGAATATAATTGAAGGGTTGGTCAATGTATTCAACAAACACTTATTCAGATTTTTCTTCATCAAATTCTTCTTATAAACCTAAATATTTTTAGATCAAGATTTTTGACAATTTATTGAATATTTTTAGTGAAGATGATTTTGGATATCACTAAGTGAGATATTTTCAATCAAATTTAGGGTCATTCTTTGTGACCCATCATCAGGATGAGAATTTAATGATAGGTTATTCCAAACTTGGGTCTATTTAAAATATGTTAGGGTGATAAAATAAGAATGATTTCATAAAGTGAAAAAAAGTATAATAAAAGATTAAAGATTATGAATAAAAATAATAAGTAAAAATTAAAATATAATATTAATAATGAAAAAATCCTAATTTTATATTTAAAAATCAAATTTAAAAAAAATTGAAAGCAAATAGTAGAAAAAGGTTAAAATAATAGACTGAAATGAAATAATAAGAGAGGAAACTAGAATGATTACAAAATAAACTTAATGGCAATAAACTATAAAATTATATTAATTATTAAATTGGGGAAGTTCATGAGTGACTATGAATAAAATATGTTTTCAAATCTAAACAATGACCATGAGGGTAAGTGCACAAAGTTGGGGGACTAAAAGTGGCCTACCTGTGGACATGATTTTTCTGAAATTTCAAAAATTTGAACTTTTGTAGATAATTTGACATATCTAAACTCCAAATTTGAAGATGGTGTAATAAAATTAAATGTATAATTTATACTATAGTTTCCAAAACACTATTTTTTTTAAAAAATGGTTAAGCATAACTAGATCAGACATCTAAAATTTGAAGAGGAACTCCTATTTTTTTAGAAAACATAGTAGATAGATGGCCATGATGTGCACCATTTTTTGAGAATTGTTTAATATTATTTAAAACCATATGGTGAAAATTTAGATAAGATATTATAGTAGTTCACCTATGTTTTTTTATATTTTTCCAATGAATACTTTTTTTTATGAATTTTACAAGTAAATAGATCCTTAAAATTGACAAAGAAATTGTTAATCATCTATGCGACACGCTTAACTACTTAAAAAAAATGAAAATCCATTTTTATAAATGTATGTATAATTAGGCCTACTTGGTCACCATATAATTTATTTTTCACTTGGATCAATGAAAGACAAACTACATGAACATGTGTAGGAATGTATGTTTATGGCATGTAGTGGCATAAAAAAGTATAGTTAGAAATCCACATAGTATGAAACCTTAAATTAGTCAAAAATTATAAAAATCATGTTTTTGGAAAGATGAAAGCATGCTCATTAGGATGATATCAAGTTTTTGAATTTCTATATTGAAATTCTTAGTGTATTTAGCAATCAAAATTGAAATTTATTGTTTATTTTCATACCTTTCAAAACTCAGTTGTACATTGACAGTCCAAACCATTGGCTTGGGAATCCAAGCCATTCTTAAGGTAAAAGAAATGGGAATTGAATTCAAATTCAAATAGCATGATTATGTTAATAACTTAATTGTGTTACTTAATAAAATGATCATGTTAATAACGTAATCACATTACTTAATAACATGATCATGTTATATATTCTCAACACCCTAGAACATGTGGGAGGTGCACATGAAGGCAAGTTTGGCTAAAAGATTATATTTACTTACAAAAATATAAATGTAAACTTATACTTTAAATTTATTTTTGTAAATGTAAGAATTTAGGGTCACTCAGCATCTAATAGAGTTGGTCTCATAGTTACACACCTTATGATGTGGAAATAGTTTTTGAAAATCCAATCAAGTCAATACTTAGGAATTTTCAAGGTCTAAGTATTAAACCTATGGATTTTAGGACATGGTTTTTGCAATTGATGTCCATTTTTAGTAAACATATAGTTATTTTTTAGTTTTTTATGCTTTCTAAGTTGATTTTTGGAAATTTTAAGTCTTATATTTATCAAAATTAATTTTTTCAAACCACTCACTTTAAAATTGATGCAAAGTTATGTGATTGGGGTAGCATAGGTCACATTGATGACCTGCACACATCAAATTACCACTTTATGTTAATTTCACTTATTCATTGCCCCTTCTTTATCCTTGATCACTTCATACTCATGTCTCATCACCCCTAATCACTCTCTCATAATTATTCATTGTCCTTAATCATTCCCTCATTAAACCTCACTATCCCTAGTCATTTCTAATCACTCCTTCATCATCCTTGATTACTCCCTCATTGACCCTCACTATCCCTCATCATTACTAATCACTCACTCTTTATACCTCATCTTCCCTCTTCATCCATAAGAAAGTAGGGTCACTTTGAATTTGATAGATTTGGTGTCATAGCTGCACATCTTATGACATGGAAAATAATTTTTCAAAATTTAATCTAGATAATACTTAGATATTTTTAGGGTCTAAGTATTAAACTTAGGGATTTTAGTACATAAATTTTGTAATTGTTGTCTATTTTTGGTAAACATATAGTCATTTTTTAGGTTTTTGTGCCTTTTAGATTGATTCTTGGAATTTATAAGTCTTAGGTTTGTAAAAATTGAAGTTTGAAAACTACTCACTTTGAACCTAATATAAGTGATGTGATTTGGGTAGTGTAGGTCATATTAATGACCTACACACATCAAATGACCACTTTTTGATAATTTGACGTGTTCATCATCCATCCCTCATCTTTGATCACTTCTTATACATCCCTCATTACCCCTAACCACTCTCTCATCATTATTCATTGTCCCTAATCACTCCCTTATCATCTATAATCACTATTTTATTTACCATAACTATCCCTCATCATCCCTAATGACTCCCTCCTCATCCCTTATAATCCCTAATAAATATTTCTTCATCTATCATCATCAATAATCACTCCCTTATTAACCCTCACCATCCCTCACCATTCCTCATCACTCCATCATCGATGTTTACCATCCCTCACCATATCTAATCATTCCCTCATCATTTGATGTAATTATATACTCTAAAGATATCTTTTATTCTAATAATATATTGTTTAATCTATTATAGTATAAATTAACTCTTTTCTAGGACTTGTGTTATTAATAACCATTTATGATAGTTAATTTTATTAATGAATGAATTAGATGATCTTACAAATTTATAATTAATTAACATAACTACCATCACAAAATAGAGTCTAAATTTTTATTCATCATTATCTTTACTATGCAACTAAATTGATGAAACCTTATTTAGTTTCACCTTTGGTAGTTTGGTTCAAAAGATAAAAATTAAACACAAATATCTTGTACAATTTTCTAATTATGAGAAGATTTGAATCAGATGCAAAGTTATTTAGTGTTTTCCATTCATGTATGACTTTAATCTTTGTTTGGTTCACACATGAACTCCTTGTGTGTGTACTATGTCCAAAATATTTTATCTTGTGCATGAGAAATGAACATTTATTCATGTTATCATAGAAATATGTTTCTAAAAATTGTGAAACACTATTCAATCATGGTGTAGATGTTCATCCCATGTTTTATAGATAAAGATATCATCAAGGTAGATTAAAAAAATGACATAGGTAAAGGGCCTAAGGACGTCATTCAACATCTTGAAATGAATGAATTCATTACATGAGTTAACATAAAAGGAATAATGGTAATTACATGGTTGACCACATGTAAATCATTACACACATCTAATGGTGAGATGTCATAAAGGATTTCATCTTTAAAAATTTTGATTTTGTATACCAAGTGACACTACTAGGTGATCCATTTCTTAAGGCCTACACTATACCATACACTAGCATATGGTTATGGATGATGTATAAATTTCAAGTTTAATTTTTTAAAATTTGATTTAGGATAAATTAAATTCATCTGACTTCCATTGGAAATTATGAAGTGTATTAGCTCATCATTGATCTACATTTATTAATGAAATAATATTTTTAATTCATATAATTTCTAGTTGGGGGAAGCAGATATATTTTTAGTGCTGACCATATCATTGGGTTCATAATCTATTATCTACTTGCCTTTTTATAATGATAGATAACTTGTACCCACTTCTCAATATGTGAAATTAGAGAGATCATAGTGTGACATTATTTATTGGATTGACTATTAAATTTATGAATTAAGAACAACTTTCTAATCTTTGACTACTCATTATAATCATTTGAAAATTATTTTCCAATTTCTAGTATGATCACTTAAAAATATAGGCCCTTCAATGTAATTATTCATATCATAAAATGTCCTCATATGGAAAATAATTGATTGGTTCAAGAAATCACATATCTTGGTGATACTCATGTATTTACTACCCATTTCTGGTGCTATGTTGGTTTTGATTTCTTCTCTTTTTTTGGTGGATTTTCAAGTGTGAATTACATCATTTATAATAGGTGTTAAATATTTATGTTTCAAATTTGCCTCCACATAATTTTGATCATTATGTCTTATATTTTATGCTAGCACTTAACTCTCCACTCATAACTCCTAACATTATTAAACCCAAAATAAAAACACCATCAAGGTATTGGATTGAGTGATTAAGGATGAAGAGGGATGAGAAGTAATTGATTAGAGATGATGAGGGAGTCAATAAGGTTGATGAGGGATGGTGAGGGTCACTGAGGGAGTGATTAGGGATTATGAGGGATGGTGAGTATTAATGAGGGAGTGATTAAAGGTAATGATGGATGAGGAATGAGTGATTAGAGATGATGAGGTATAATAAATTAGTGATTAGGGATAATGAGGGATGGTTAGGGTAAATTTTGGAGTGACTAGGGATGATGAGGGAGTGATTATAAATGATGAGTAATGGTGAGGGTCAATGAAGAAGTGATTATGGATGATGAAGCGGTGATTAGGGATGGTGATAGCCAATGAGGGAGTGATTAGGGATGGTAATATCCAAATAGGTATGGTGAGAGATAATGAGGAATGATGAGGGATAAGGATGGAGTGATTATTTATGATGAAGTAGTGATTAGGGATGGTGAGATAAAATGAGGGAGTGATTAGGGATGGTGAGAGATAATGAGGGAGTGAGTATGGAAGATAAGGGAATGATTAAATATAATAAGGGATGGTGAGAGTTAATGATGAATGATGAGGGATGAGGAGTGAGTGATTATATAATATGTGGATAGTGAGGGTCAATGAAGGAGTAATCAGGGATGATGAGGGAGTGATTAGAGATGACTAAGGATAGTGAATTTTAATGAGGAAGTGATTATGTATAATAAATAATGATGAGATAGTGATTAGGGGTGATGAAACATGAGTAATAAGTGATTAGGGACGAGATAGGGATGATGGACAAGTGAAATTAACACAAAGTGGTAATTTTATGTGTGCAGGTCATCAATGTGACCTATGCTACCCCAATCACAACACTCTACATCAATTTTGATAAACATAAGGCTCCTATAAATGCCAAGAATCTATCTAGAAGGCACAAATACCTTAAAAATGACTATATGTTTACCAAAAATGGACATCAATTGAAAAAATTATATCCTAATATACCTAAGTTTAATACTTAGACCCTAAAAATGGCTAAGTACTGACCTCATTGGATTTTCAAAAACTATTTTCCACATCGTAAGGCATGCAACTATGAGACCAATTATATCAGATGTTGAGGTATCCTAATTTATAACATTATTAATAACATGATCACATTATTAATAACATGATCACATTATTAATAATGTGATTGTGTTACCTATTAACTAACATTCACTTCATTTATTTAAATGTGCAAAATAATAGTAACATGACCATGTTATACATTAATATGATCATGTTATATATTAACACGATCATAATTTTCTTAAAATAAAATGATCATATTATCTATTAGTGAGATCATGTTACATTTATGCTATATAATTATTAATAATGTGAATGTGTTACCTATTAACTAACATTCACTTCATTTATTTAAATGTGCGAAATAATAGTAACATGATTACGCTATATATTAATATGATCACATTATATATTAACACAATTGCATTTTTTTTACAATAATGTGATCATGTTATCTATTAATGTTATCATGTTATAAATTTACGTAATCACATTATACATTAGTGTGATCATGTTATACATTAACACAATCACATTATGGCTCAATAATTATTGATTCATTATTTAAATAATATTATCATGCTAATTAAATAACACAATCATATTATTTATTGATGCAATCACATTACATAAAATGTACATGGAATTATCCCCCAACTCCGTGCACTTACCCATGAATTATTGTTCTTTATCCTTCTAATTATTGATTTTGAGTTTTTTTTAAAATATACTAGTAGGGTTTAATAATTGTTAATTTTAATTTTAATTTTTAATTATTAGTTTGAATCATATTATTTAATATTTTATTATAATTTTTTTACTTTAAGAAATAATTCATAATTTCTCACCCTTTCATCTTTCAAATAGATCCAATTATGAAATCACCTATCATTAATTTCTAATCATGATTATGGTTCATAGAGTGTGACTCAAAATGTTGATCCAAAATCTCTCACATAGTGATATCTAAAAGCCTTTACACTAAATTGTCATGGAGTGTGGAAACACTATTACTCTTATTGAATATTTTCAAGTTGGCTAGGTAAACAAACAACTTGAATTAAATAAAGCCCAATTTTAGTATCAGCTAAATCATCGATAATATTATAAGGTCCAAGATTAGTATTTATTTTAGGATAATTTATATACCTATAGATTAGTTGATATTATGTATTATTATCTCCTTTAGGAAAATCATTTATTTGCTTTGGATTATTTATAAATGGAACATTTTATAATGTAGTTTTGCCTTTATCTTGTGCTGAGGGTTTTGACAAAGATGATTAGTTATTATCATATTTTTTTGTAGTAGCATTATCCTTAGGAAAAAAATTGTAATGTTTTATTTTTTTTGGATAGTTGATTTTTCATAAAGGATCATCAAATCTACACATGTTTATATTTCATTCCAAGTTGATTAAATATTATGTTTTACTTGAATAAAATGTCTAATTTTCTAATAATAATACATGTATTAATATCATGATCAATTTCAAAAAAATAAAATATGTACTTTATTTTAAAAATTATTCTTGTGAATATTTAATGTCTTACCTAAATTGAAGTTAGTCATTTAATTTTAATTTTATTTAAATTAACTCATTTACAAATTTGTTGATGGTTTTCATCATTTATGTATTGTTATAAGTTAAACGTGTACACACTCTATTATTGAATCCAATACATTTGAGTTTTTTGTCATCATAAATAAAAAAAATTAATGGTGGAATAAAATTATATAATGTATTTATCTTTTAATTTCATTTTTAATTTAAGGAGAAATACATTATATCTATAAAACATTACTACTTTCTTATGATCTCTTATGTTGTGTCAAAAATTGTAGCCCAAGACTATTAAATCTAGTAGAGAAAATATAGATTGTTTCACTTAGATTGATACAAATGTTTGTGAGTTCATTATCCAATTCTATATATTATTTAGGTTTTTTTAAACACAATTACATCCATTATTAAACATATTTTCATTCACAAATGACTTTAATAAGTAAACTAATAAATGATTGATATGCTTTACATTCTTAAGTTTTAGAAAACAACCTAAAATAAAAAAATCATTAGTAATACTATGAGTTACACAAATTAACTTAAAATAATCAATATGATCCTCCCATGAACCACATATATTAACAACAAAATTATCATTAGAAACTTTTAATATATAAATTTGGAATGATGATTCCTATTTTTTAGTCCAAGATCTCAATCCCATGTTAACCTATTAGGTTAGATGCATTGAACAAGCTTAGGGAATAATTGAAGGACTTATATCATCTAGTTTTAGGATTTCTACTAAGACAATGAAAGGCACAATATGAAGTTTTTTGGATACATTAAATATAATTAATGTAATATATATATATATATATATATATATATATATATATATATATATATATATATATATATATATATATATATAAGAGATGTAGGGCTTCCAATAAAGGTACAATACCATTTTAAAAACTAACCCATAGAACTTATACACATCTAACTAAACCAATTATAGTATATTGAATCAATATTTCTATTTTAATTTAATTGATAGTTTCTAAAGAAAAGGTAAAAATCATTTGTTTACAAATAAACATAAAAAGAGATATAGGTTTATGGCCAACAGACCCCAATCCTAATTTATTTAGATGGGGACCCTTTGGATTCAACATAGTTGTTTCATTCCTCTTTATTTCTCAATTTGTCATGGGTTTTTTTAATCTTTAAATCTGAATGTTTGGACTATGTATTGATCTAATCTCTCTGTTATTTTTCATAACATGTTGATAATTTAGTGACTAAATGTCTAAGATTGATAAACTAATAATTGGGGCCTTCATTTGTATGATCTTTTGAATTGTGTGCATTTCATGATTATTTTAGCTTTAGGCCTAAGGAAGTGCTTTCATCAAATTTGGGTATTTTTTTATTTTTTTTGTTAGAAGTGTTGGTATAAAATATTTTTGAATGGTCCATAATTATTATTTTTTTAAAAATGATTAGTATATTTAAAATATTTTATTCTCTCATTTAGTCAATCTTTAATGCTGTCGACTCTTATACTTATAAAAGCGTTAAGTTTAAAGTCACCCTTTCAAAATGTTTTATTTTATGAGTATTAGGATGATTTATCAAAATAATTAGGCTATAAAAATATATTCATCCATGTATTTTTGATTTAAAATGTGTTTCTTAATGGTTTAAAACTATGAAAATTACTTTTTGTACTAGTCAAAGTTTTTGCTTAATTTGTGAATAACCAGATTTCCTTGGTCTTTTATTAGATTTCAATTTTGGGATTGACTTATTAACTCATGTTTAAAGTCATTTTTACTTGTTTTATTTTATATAAATCTTACAATGATCCTATGCCATTGATATTTTGATAGGTTCCTAGATCACATTCTCCTTTCATTTAGATCCCTTTCAAAAAAGCTTTTAAGTTTAAAATTTGCCCAAGCCCTAGAATCGTACCATCTGGAACCCACCCATGGAATTCAAAGTTAGTCACATTAAATCCAAAGTATTTTGATTCTTTGAATATAAAATAACCATATGATCTCCTAGATTGATTACGTAGAGAATGTGGTCATTATGAGGATCCCAAATTTCAAACAACTAAGTCTAAAACTATTTTAACCCTCATAATTGTGACATGTGTTACTCCATTATAATACTAGGCCTAATTAAAACAATGCCAAAAGTATCCTCAAAAATAAAAGGTTGAAACACTATAATCATACCATATGGTATGATCACATTTAATTGGGGCTAAATGGATTAAGTAATGTATCTAGGTGTTTGAAGCTAGATTTAATATGGGGCCACCATGTGGTAAAATCCTATGGACTCTTGGTTAGATGTAAAATCTAGAAAATCTAAAAAATGACTAAGTGTAGGTGAAATTTCAAGGGACCTTGATGATTTTACATGGCATGATCATGGTAATAAAGAATCAAAAGGAATTCATGGAGTAATAAGTGAGGACAAAATGACCCCAAGCCCCAAAGGCCCATGACTTTTCCATGTGGAATAATCATGAGAACCCAGGACTCAAAAGGCATATCAAAATATAGTAAATTACCTAAAGGCCACTAACCATCATTCTCCTAGATTAACAAAGTGTAGAAGTTAATCATTAATAGATCTAGTAGTAGTGGCCCCAAGTTCTGAAGGCTCATGATGATGACACATGGAATAATCATTGGAACCTAGGACTCAGATAAAATATCAAGGATATAAGAAGAACTATATCATCATAGAAAATCAAATCTCTTATGTCAATAGATCATAAGATCTCATCATATAGGGAGCATGGCCACTGTAATGATATGAATACAATAAGAACTCTAAAATCATGTCACATGGCATGATCATGTTAACTATAACCTCATAAATAATAAAAATCTATAAAAATGTTAGAGAGACCATAAATTAGAGCTGAGGTAGTGCCAAATGACACCTCCTTGTGAAGCTATGAAAGCATAGAGAAGCATAGGTCAAATAAGGAGATAGGAAACATGAAATAGAGCATAATTTAGCACAATGAGTATAAATAAAATTTCCAAAAGATAAAATTGGATCTTGATAGATGTATTCAACATGCTAAGTTACGAAATTGATAATGAGACACAATTAATTCTTGTTTACCTACCAAAACTTTCAAGGCCAAAAAATAATTGTCATCTATGGTAAACATAAAAACATAAATTTAGGCCATGATTTGATAGAAGTAGCATAATTAAATGTGAATTAATCTTTAAGATTAATAAAATAATGGTTTAATTAGTGAATTAGGAATAGGGTATGGCATGCATGTTTAAAGGGACATACAATAATACTCATAAAAATATTTATCTTTATGAGGCATGGCATATAACTACATAGACTGTGATTGTAACTACAAAATCATGGGTTATAAATTAATTATGGAAAAATATTATGGAAATTCCAATGAAAATCCTAATTGCACTCTATCACACTCAACCACATTTCCCAATTATAATTGAATTCTTATAACTACACTAATAGTGGGTCGAGTTTAAACCTAAGTGTGTTCCATGAGCTTATATTATCTATATATAGAGAGGTATATTATGTAATAAAGGTTCAACATTTATATGCAAATAAACACTACCAAAAATATTACAAATTCATTTCCATTATGATTAGATCTATTTTTTTGTCTTGAGTTCATGTTTGTGATAGAGAATACAAATTGTTCGATCATAGAAATAAATGTAGTAATCAAATTATGATCTTGATATTCTAATTCAATTATCAATTATCCTTGTTTTATTTAGAACACTCTTCATTTTATATTCTTAAAAATATAAATTATTTAAAAACAATTGTGTGTAATCTACTATAGATTTTTTGTGTGTGTTTACATTTAGTGAATTTTTTATAAGTTCCATCATTCAAATTTATTTCCTTAGAATATTTCCCACTAGGTGGTTAATATTTTTTGCAATTTTTGAACCAACCATTGAGTGGTATAAATATGAATTTGTATATTTTATCTCATGAATAATATACATTATCATGATCAAAGATATTATTTTTTACCCTCTTTTCCCTTCTATTTTATGTTTGTTTTCAGAGTAAAATAACTTTCCCTTACTTTAGAAAATGGTGAAGTGGAAACATAATAGAAATTCAGAATCAAGGCCAAGTTAACAATTAGGATATTGATATTTTAATGGCAATGTTAATCTCACTTATAATTTATTAAAATTAATATATATCATGAAGCCCCATGAATGTAACACATGTCCTAGATTAAATTATAAAATATGAGGAGGATAGACCTTTAATGCCCCCCACTTTTCTCTCTGAGCACTTAATCTCATAAGTGTTATTGGAATAGAATTTTGGAGTGAACAACAACTAGTTCTATAAGGAGAAATTAATTTAAATTTATTAAACTCTAGTTCCTCTCCTTTGATATTTTACCATATATTATTCATTTAACATGAAAAATAATTGACATTAGAAGGAGAGCCTTTCAAATTGATTTTTTTATAACCTTTTAAATTGTTATATTTTACAACAAGATGGGCCTTGTTGTGTGAGTAACTAGGTCCTAATCTATCCATGGGAGATTTATCATTTCATCATTAAAAATACATATAAAAACATGAAATGGTATAGGTATGCCTATGCCAATTTTTACCTTCACCAACTCATCTTCTTAATCTATCCTAAATAAAACCTTACCCATGGTTTCCCTATGGCTTGTCTTATTAAGTCTATTGTAGATGTCCTTAGAGTTTTCCATGATTTTCCTAAAAATACAAAGAGGTAATTATAAAGATTCACACCTAACGTAGTATGGACTACCAAATAAATAATATCTTATAAAACTTATCTCTAACTTATGAATGTTGAACATGAAGATGTTTCATGTATATTGTTCCCCTTCACACTTATGTATATAACTTATCACTATTTTCTAAAACTACCTAAAGACTATATCACAAGTTGGGATCAATTTAAAAATAACTTTTTTACTCAATTTAGACAGGTCATAGATCTAGTCTTTTACCAACATTTTGATTGCATTAAAAGAGAACTAAATGAGCATATTAGGAAATTTAATGCTTGTTTCAAAAAAATGTACAACTAATTCACAACTCTTTACAAACCTAACATTCAAATTTTCTTATAAATGTATAAGAATTCATTGGACCCATGGATTTCCATGTTCTTGAGAATGGATCATTTTGTAATGGAATTTCATCTAGCTTATGCTAAGGATATAAAATTTTATAGGTTGTTCAACCCACAAATTAAAATGGTGTTTTTCATTCTTAATCATTTACTAGACATGTTGGTCTTGCATTTTTTTCCTAATGCAGACCAATTTTTTCCTATCTCAACTATTGACCATAATTAATTATCTTACCTTGAGGCATGCCACACATAATAAATACCCATATTTCCTTAATATAGTAAATAATGAAGTAGTATCCCAAGAAAACAAAAAAAATTTGTAACCTCCTACTATGAACAATGTCAAAAACATATCATAGGTTTATACTAAGAATGAGTTGGATGCCATGCAATATATGGTGCAATGGCTGAGTAATAACTCATTAGGATTGAAAAGATAAATTGGAAGCTTAGATTTGAGATTTACAATAGGAATTTCACTTATCAGAGGTAAAACTAAACCTAAAATCATACCAATAATTAGTCAGAACCCTTACCCAATAAATTACTTAGGATAAACATTTGCAAAATAACTCTCCTAGATTGGTGTTATGTGCATAACATAGACCAACATGAGGAGATCAATTTCATTATATTTTGTAATTACTTTGAAATTTTTCAAAGAGAAATGGAATAATATGAGGTAATTCCCAATCACCTAGAGGCATTCAATGTGGTTATACCTTGTAGTATAATTATTATGTTAAAGCTAAGGAATTTTCTAGATAAGAAGACAATGAGCCTAAGTAAAGCATTAGTTACATGTAGGTCATTCATAAATTATAAATAATAAGTTAGGACTTAAGAATAAGATGTAATAAAATCCCCTCACCACCTTAAATCTTCCCAACATGATGCAACTCTACTTGATCCTATGTCTAGGAATAATCCACCACATCCAAATCCTAGTGAATCCAAAATTGTTTCATGAGATTCACAAAATCACAAAGTAAGATCATCCTTTGTTAAAATTACCTACTAAAAAAATAACTCAAACAAAGATGAAAACTACCC
Source organism: Torreya grandis (assembly GCA_037957365.1). Classification (NCBI taxonomy): domain Eukaryota; kingdom Viridiplantae; phylum Streptophyta; class Pinopsida; order Cupressales; family Taxaceae; genus Torreya; species Torreya grandis. Next base: position 178,360 of record JARHVA010007717.1, on the reverse strand, counting down.
ACAACAATGTTCTCATTTACAAGAATAGGAATAAAGTTCCTCTATTTATTTTAGCTATGAGACTATTTTGTAAGAACCTATATAATTTATCAATATACTTAGGATATTCAATCAATATGATGCCTACAATAACTTGTGAAAAATTAGGATTAGCCTCTGTCAAATCATACAAAGCAATGGTTCAACTCGATAAGTATAAGGTTAATATGGCTGTTAAGCTATCAATGTGCACATGTAGTTGGGATTAGAACATAAGATAAATTAATTCATAAATATTTAGGTTGTATATATTTTTGAATCCTATGAGATTCTCCTTAACATGTATTGGTTTAAATCCTTAAATAAATACATGGATACAAATTTATCCTAAATGTGGTTACCTTGGAGATGTGTATTTAATTAAATCAATGTACATAGGGAACCTAGGATGAAGCACATGAAAATTGAATAAAATTTAGTGAATGATAAATTTAACCTAGGGTTATCTTAGGAATTTAAATGATGTATACAAATCCTACTAAAGACAAAACTAATAATGAACTTTAGCAGCTAGGTTTATGGTCCCTATACATTGATGGGGTCCATTATAAATAAGGTAGTGGGGTAAAAGTTATACTGATAGACCCATAAGGAAAGAGATATATATTTTATTAAATTTTATAACTTCACTACACTAAAAATATGGTATAATATGAATAATTAATCCTTGGGATATAATTACATTGAATCATAAGGATAAATAGCTTAGAGTGTTTAGTGAATCTAAATTACTTATGAATCAAGTTAAGATAAAATTTCAATGCAAATTATCTTACCTTAAAAATTAAAAATATAGGGCATGTTATTTAATTGATATTTTCATAAATTTTAACATTATTCCCATTCCTCAAGAGGAAAACCAAATTATTGATTTGTTGGTAGCCTCTGCTATGAATATAACACCTCCAGCTAACAAGAACTATATGAATTTAATATTTAGTTAGTCCCTTGTCTTTCCATCCTAGATAATGTATAAAATCTCAAAGTATTTTAAAATTACCAACATATCATAGATTTAATTTATAATTAGAGGTTTTTTAAGTCTTAAATAAGTGATGAAGCAAAAAATGGATAATGATGGTGCTATGTAGATCAAGGGAAATTGAATTCTGAAATAGATGATCTACCTAGAAATGAATTTTGATGCTGACATCCCTATATACCCACTTGAAAATCCAAAATATGAGCATAAAAAATGTTGAGCCACTAAATTTGGATCCCTATAAAATCCCCAAAATGTTAATATTGGTCTTAATTGAATGAACATAGAGGCATAAAAACTTCAAAAGTTTTCATTGAGATGTATTGATAGTATTGACTAGGCCTATGGACATTGCAAAGTATTTGACCTAAGGATAATAACCCACACCATTCCTCTTAAGCCAAATAAGAAACCATTTATGTAGATACAAATGTATATGAATCCAATTCTAGAGCAACTAATACAAAAATAAGTTCACAAGGTTATCTTAGATAGGATACTCTTTTCATTTCACCACTACACTTGGGTATAAATTTGGTGTCTGTTATAAATAAAAATAGAGAGATTTAAATATGTATAGAATTTTTAAATCTAAATAGAGGCTCAAAAAAATAAAATTATCCATTTCCTTCCCTTGACAATGTAATCCATATGGATAGTGGATACCATATGATGTCCTTTCTAGATGGATTATCGACTAATAATGAAGCTTATGTAAATTCTGAAGATAGATCTAAGACTACATTCAACATGAATTTGGAACTTTTGATTAAAAACACATACCTTTATATCTAATAAATTTAGGGGAAATATTTAAAATTTCCATGTAAATTAGTTTCAAAGGGTTAATAGGAAAATGCATTGTAATTTACATGGATGATTTAACAATGTTTTCTAAACATAGGTTTACTCACATATGCCCCTTTTATAATTTTTTTGAATAATGCATAAGGAATGAAATTTATTTAGACCTAAAAAAGACTGTATACAATGTCACTAAAGGTAAAATTATTGGCCAAATCCTCATAAAATAATGTATTTATATATACGTTGAATGTGTTGATGTAATTTTGAAATTGACTCTACCTAAGAAAGAAATAATTAAAATCCTTATTTGGAAAAATTAACTTTTTCTATAAATTTATTTATGGATTTATTAAGATATTTAAACCTTTAAATGATACACGAAAATGGTACACCAAATTATAGTAGAATGTTGGATCCAAAAAGGCCTTCTAAGACATCAAAGATGCCATAATGTAGACACCTATGTTAATCATCCTAAATTATGCTAAAGGATTTTATCTTTATATTTTTGCATTTGAAGATACCATTATTGTAAATTTAATATAGAGGCTACAAAGAGAGGAGAATCTAATTTCATTTATGAGAATGACCCTAAAATATGTATAACTTAGGTATTCCACATTGGAGAAACACGCAAACACCTTGGTTAATGAAGTAAAAATGTTCAAGCTCTACATATTCAAAAATAAGGTGCAAACAATTTTTTTAGACCCAACCATCAATATCATATTGGGGTAAAATGAAATATGGGAATGTATAGGTAAATGGATGGATAAAATAAAAGAATATGATTTGAAAATCAACCCTTCTAGGGTTTCACTTAAATAACAATTAATATTGATCCCTAAATCATAGTGCACCAAGTTGACCAAACACAAATTCCTTATTAGGATTGGTATGCCCCAACCACTCACTATCTTATTTACAAAAATCTACCCCTAAATTTAACACAACATATAAAATGGATATTAGATTGAAATTAGATAAATACATGCTAAATAAATGAGTTTTATATAAAAAACTATGAATACATCAGATGATTATCATAAGATGAATCCAAATAAGTTATTGATAGTTTTCATGATAATCTAGGTAGTGGTCATCCTATAAAAATGCAATGTTTAAGATACTATGAAATGGATACTATTGGCCTCCCATATTAAAGGATGTTCATGATCATATTTGATCATGCTGTCAATGTCAAACATTTTATAAGAGAGAAGTTATATGTTTCCATGCCTTTATAAGACATTGTGGAGGAAATACCTTTTGCATGATGGGATTGGGTTTCTTAGGAGTCATCATCCCTAACCATTCAACATGCCATTAATTTTTATTCACTACCAAAAATTACTATACAAGGTGGACCAAGGCATAAATGATTAATATCACCACCGGTGAAGTGATCAAGTTCTTAGAATTAAACATAACTACCTAGTTTGGCATGCTAATTTCCCTTATCTATGACAATGGCCTTGAATTCTAATTAGCATAACTTACTAAATGGGATTATGAACATGGGATAATTTTGAGATAATCATCCAACTTCAATCTTTAAGGAAATGGATTAACAAATTAAACCAATAAAAATATAATGAATTCAATCAAGAAGTCACTAGAATAGAAATTAAGGGAATGGCATTCTGTATTAAAGTATGTTCTCTAGGTTGATAATACTAGATATAAGGAAGCTCTAAAAATCTCATCCTTGTTTCTAGTTTATGGTTTAGAAGCCATATTCCTAGTTACACTCAAGATTCCCACCTATAATTTCATGTATAAATACATGTAAGGCAATTAAAAGGTAAATTCAATACTATTGGACATTATCTAGCTAGAGGATGCTCAAGAAGAAGCCTTGCCAAAATTTAGTGAGCATTAAGGCACTATCAAAATATGGTTTGACAAGAAGTCTAAGGTTAAATATTTTAGGATTTATGGTCTAGTGTTTATGTGGGATAAATCCCGTGAATATAGAGGTAGACATTCCAAATTTGATCTACTTTGGATTAGCCCATACTAGATATCCTAGATACTAGGATAAAATGCCTTTCACCTCAAGCATTTATAAGGAAATGATCTTTGATTGTCTGTGAATGGATAGTTATTGAATAATTACTTATCATTTGTTCCTTCTAATATAAATTTTTAGTGAATTTTGACTTGAGTGTTAGTGATGTATATATTACAATAAATTTAATTTAGTTTGTTCTAGTTGTGTTTTTGTTTCAATTGTGTGTTTTTTTTTCATTTCTTGTTCTTTTGGTTTCTACCTTTTTGGCATGCATCTATCTAACCTTTGTTATAATTACATATATTTGTTATGAGCTTCCCTTTGCTAAAAATCAATCTACGTCCTCAATATAAGTAAGATTAAAGTATTATAAAGAGGAAGGTCCTATGAAGAAATTTTATTTCCACCTAAAGTGTGTTGGTCACCTCAATGGTTGGTCAGAAGATTTGAAAGTGCCAATAAAAATTTGGAGAATAAATGGTATATTTTTATCTAAAAATTGATATATTAAAATTAATTTATCTTGCATCTTCTAAACATTTTAAAGTTTAATGATTCATAATAGGAAAAAGTGGATTTTATAAGAGTTTTATTTTCTTTTTATAAGCTATTAAGAAGCACTTTATTGAACACCCTAAGTAATGTGAGAACATGGATTCAATCTAAGATTATCTAATTATTTAAAGATTTATATAAATCTTTTTACCCATGGCTTTATTCTCAACCCTTAATGGATTAAATAATAAAATCTATTTTAAAAGAGAATGATGTAATATCGATTGAGTTTAAAATTCTAAATCTAATGTCTTTCATCAAAATGGTGATTTAGGCAATATCCATCATATGATTTATGGCCTAGATGGAAATGGATCAAGACCTTGAGTAGGATCAAAGACACATCTATCAGGTCTATAGACACTTTGATGGAAGTAAATCAATACCCATGACATCCCCCTCCAAGCCATATAGAGTAATAATTACTTTAAAAGTTCTAATGCTTGGATTAATGTAAACTTATTAATGTAAATTCAAAGTATAATTAAAAGCTAATTTAACTTCACACAATGATATTCTTCAAGTATATGTGTAACTATTTTATTTTTTATTCCATAATTTAGTGCTTTCATCTTTTCTATGTTAGAGAAATTACTTATAGACTATGTTGTGTTTAGGGATACAAATTGTATTCTAGGTTATAAATGATACAAATTTTTCCCCATGGAATTAACCATTTATAGTGGAAAACATGACCCATTGTCATTCATTCATATGGGGTCCCTATTGATTTAACATGTGTGTTTAATTACTCTTTCTTCCTCAAATTCTTGTTGACTTTTTAAGCTTTGAATCTGAATGTTTGGACTATGTATTAGTATAATATATTTGATATTTTTCTCATAATAATAATTAGGGCATTCATTTGTATTGTTAGGAACTTGGAGTATAATTTATTACCTTTGTATAAGAAACTAAACATGGAATTAAACTAGAAGTAATATGTAACTAGAATTCAAAAATAGCAAATAATAGGAGATACAAGAAACAACCAATCGTGCATTAAACTCTTCCAGAATACAATGAAGAAATCTCACTCTTCCCACACCTCTTGGGTGTATAGTATTTCTCTCTCACAATTACAATCAACTCAATAACTGAGTTGTTATTCCCTCTTCTCTCTTTCTCTTAATTACAATACTGCCCCATGGGTCTCTTAAATAGGATCCAAGGCAAACAATAATTAGAAAAAAAGACTCAAGACTAAAATTAGTCTTTACATGCAAACCAACCATTCTCCTAAAATTAGAACAAATCTAATTCTGGAAATGCATGCAAATGCACAGTTGTCAGTATTGGTCTATAGATGATCGATGTCAACCGACCCCTAACCAATGTCAGTCAGTTCTATGTCTATGCCTGACCGATGTCAGTGTACTGATGATGCCAGTTGACTATGTAATTGATGTCAATTATTGTGTAAACTCAACAACCTCAATCTAGCTCATCAATGAAGCTTTTAGCTCCATAACTCAACAATCTTCCACTTGGAGATAAACAGCTGCACCTGAACCTATACAACAACATCCCCTAGCCTATTTCTCCATCTTCAAGTTCAATCTTGAAGACCAACAAAAGTTGAATGAAGATTCAACTTCTCCTTTGTTACCAGCTTTGTTAACATATCAGCAGGGTTCTTATCCATATGAATCGTTTCCAGCTTCAATTGTCTATCCTCCAATACCTGTCTAATGAAGTGGTACCTAAGCTATATATGTTTGGTTCTTGAATGAAAGGCTAAATTCATTGCCAAATGAATTACACTTTGACTATCACTGTACAATCTAAAACTCTCTTGCTCCTTTCCCAACTCTTCCATGAACTAAGTCATCCATATCATTTCCTTGCTAGCCTCTGTGACTGCAATGTATTCTACCTCTGTAGTAGACAAGGCAACAACCATCTAGAACTTTGAAATCTAGCTAACTGTTGTTCCACCAATAGTGAACACATATCCTATGGTGCTTCTCCTGCCATCCAAGTCACTTGCCATATCTGAATCTACATACCCATGTAGAGAAGTGTTTGACCTTGCATAGCATAAATACCTATTGTTGGTCCCTCTCAGATATCTGAGAATCCACTGAACTACTTTCCAGTGTTCATTTCCTGGATTGGTCATAAACTTATTGACAATTCCCACTACTTGGGCAATATCAAGTTTAGTACATACCATTACATACATCAAGCTCCCAACTACTGAAGCATATGGAACTTTGCTCATGTACTCAACCTCATCATGTGATTTAGGACACTGTTCTTTGCTCAACTTGAACTGTCTAGCCATAGGTGTGCTTACCGGTTTTTCATCCTACATATTAAACCTCTCCAACACCTTATTCACATAATCCTCTTGAGACAAAATCAAACTGTGATTTTTCCTATCTCTCTTAATACTCATGCCAAGGATTTTCTTTACTGCTCCTAAATCTTCATGGCAAATGTGTGAGCTAATTTTACCTTAAGCTCAGTAATTTCCTACATGTGTGAACCTATAACAAGCATATCATCTACATACAGTAACAGGACAATATAATTACCATTATCCAATCTGTTAAAATAAACACAATGGTCAGATTGACATTTACTAAAGCCTTGCTTTGTCATAAACCTATCAAACCTCAAATACCATTGTCTTGGAGCTTGCTTAAGACCATATAAGCTTTTCTTCAACCTGTACACAAGTTTCTCCTTACCTTTGACCTCAAAACCTTCCAGCTGATCCATATATATCTCTTCATCCAAATCTCCATGAAGAAATGTTGTCTTAACATCAAGCTACTCAAGGTGCAAATCCTCAATAGCAACTAAAGACAATACAGTCTGAATAGAAGTCATCTTTACTATAGGAGAAAAAATTTCACCAAAATCAATACCTATTTTCTATGTAAATCCCTTTACTACCACCCTGGCCTTATATCTCATTTGTCCATTCTCTCCTTCCTTTAACCTGTAAACCCATCTATTTTTTAGTGTTTTCTTTCCAACTGGCAACTCAACCAAATCCCACATATGGTTCTCATCCAAGGAATCAATTTCCTCATTCATGCCATGCTCCCACTGTTTCCTAGATTCTACCTACATTGCCTCATCAAAATTTTCTGGTTCTCCACCATCAGTGAGCAACACGTAGTATAAAGAATGGGAATAATGAATTGGAGGTTTACTTACCCTTTCAAACCTCCTTTTAGGTGTTTGAGACTCATTGATAGCTTGCTATTTGCCCAAGTTTCTTTTTGACAGTGATCGATCCCAGTCATCTCTAGCCGATGCCGATCTGAACTTGACCGACGTCGGTTCCTCCTAATCACCAATGTCAGTTTCCTGACCGATGTTGGTCTCTGCTTGACCAATGTCAATTCCTACCTGATTGATGTCAGTTTTTGTGTTTTCTTGTGAGTGATGATTTTTACCCACGAGCTCATTTTGGATCATAACCTTGTCCAAATCAAGATTGCCCTACTCAAAATTATTCAGCCTATTGAGATGATCATTGTACATCACCTTCTCATTGAAAACTACATCACAGCTTCTAATAATTTTGTTAGCTTCTAAATTCCACAACTGGAATCCAAAATCTCCAAAGCCATAACCAATGAAAGTGCACCACATAGATTTAGCATTGAGCTTATTTCTATTTTCTTTATCAATGTGCACAAAAGCTTTAAAACCAAAAACTCTGAGAAATGAAAGATCTACCTTTTTACCTATCCACACCTCTTTTTTAATTCCACCATCCAGTGCAGTAGAAGGTCCTCTATTAATTAGGTAAACTGGAGTATCTATAGCTTCTACCCAAAACTATAAGGGCAAACTAACATGTAACCTCATACTCTGTACACACTCCATTATTGTTCTATTCATCCTTTCAGCAACTCCATTTTACTGAGGTGTCCTTAGAACCATCCTTTCCCTGCGTATTCCACTCATAGAATAGTAACTATTAAACTTATTACTATAGTACTCACCACCATTGTCAGATCTAAGGCACTTCAATCTCAAACCTGTTTCATTCTCAACCAAAGCTTTCCATTTCTTAAATGTGTCAAAAACATCAAATTTTCTCCTTATGCAATAAACCCATACCTTTCTTGTAACATCATCAATGAAAGAAACATAATACTATGATCCTCCAATAGAAGCTACCTGAGCTGGTCCCCACACGTCTGTGTGAACAAGCTCCAACTTGTGCTTCTTCTTTATTGACCCAGTTTTGAGAAACCTCACTTTCTTCTATTTCCCAAAAATACAATGCTCATAGAAATCTAGATCTATGATTTTCAAATTTGAAAGCTTACCTTTTGACTTAAGAACATCCATTCCATTCTCACTCATGTGACCAAGCCTGTAGTGCCATAACTTTGCATCTAAATCTAAAGTAGATAAAATAGAAGGAGTATAATCAGTAATATAAGTAGATAGATAAAGTGTACCTACTCTCTTACCTCTAACTAATACAAGTGCATCCTTAGAAACTTTCCAAGATTTATCTATGAGAGTTACTATGCAACCCTCATCACCCAACTTTCCTATAGAAATCAGATTCCTCTTTAGGATGGGTACATGCATGACATCCTTTAGCACCCATGTGTTGCCATTCTGCAATTTCAGCTACACTTTTCCTTTGCCAACAATTTGAGAAGGCTCATCATCCCCTAAATAAACTTTTCCAAAGTCTCCATGGACATAATCATTGAAAAATTCTCTATTTGGGGTTGCATGGAAAGAGGCACTAGAATCTAAAACCCAAGATTCTATTTTATTATCCAAAGAAAATATAAGAGCATCTTGTGTAACAATACCCACAACTCTTGCTTCTTTATCACCTTCATGCTGATTTTCTTTGGTATCCTTCAACCAACAATCTTTCTTTGCATGCCCTTTCTTTCCACAATTCCAGCAGGTTATTCTTCCATTTCTGGATTTGGATCTTCTTCCCATCTTTGACCTTGATTTCTTTTTCTTGCCCTTCTCTCTTTTCTTTCCCTTGCTTTCAATACTTAAAGCATTACCTGATGTTTCCCCTATGCTTTTCCTACAAATTTCTTCATTCAAGATTACACTAACAACATCAACTTTCAAGATATTTGAAGCAGATGCAGTATTACTAACTGCCATTACCAAGCTATCCCAGCTTTTAGGTAAAGAGCATAAGAATAAAAGAGCCTTAATTTCATCATAAAAAACTATTTTGATTGAATTTAGCTGATTTACAATTCCATAGAAATCATTAAGATGACTAGATACATATCCACCTTCCTACATTTGCAAATTAAATAATTGCTTGATAAGATATACCTTATTCGAAGCTGAGGGTTTTTCATATAAATTGGCCAAAGTATCCATTAGCTCTACCATTGTCTTTGCCTATGATAGGTTTGAAAACACAAAAGCTACCAGGCTCAACCTTATAGCTCCAAGAGCCTTTCTAGCAAGAACATTCCATTCTTCATTTTCCATATCTGTGGGCTTGCTTGAAACCCCACCCAATGATAAGTACAGATCTTTCTGATATATATAATCTTCTATTTGCATCCTCCATAATTGATAATTCTTTCCATTAAATTTCTCCATTCTTAGTTTACTTTCTTCTGCCATTGCTTTGCTCCCACTCAATCAGAAACCCCTGAGAGTGAACCTATAATCAACAAAACACTAACCTTGCTCTGATACCACTTGTGAGGAACTTGGAGTATAATTGATTACCTTTGTATAAGCAACTAAACACAAAATTAAACTAGAAGTAATATGTAACTAGAATTTAGAAACAACAAATAATAGGAGATACAAGAAACAACCAATCTTGCATTAAACTCTTCCAAAATACAATGAAGAAATCTCACTCTTCCCACACCTCTTGGGTGTATAGTATTTCTCTCTCAATAGTTCTCTCTCTCACAGTTACAATCAACTCAATAACTGAGTTGTTATTCCCTCTTCTCTCTTTCTCTTAATTACAATACTGCCCCATGGGTCTCTTAAATAGGATCCAAGGCAAACAATAATTAGAAAAATAGACTCAAGACTAAAATTAGTCTTTACATGCAAACCAACTGTTCTCCTAAAATTAGAACAAATCTAATTCTAGAAATGCATGCAAATGCATAGTTGTCAGTGTCGGTCTATAGATGACTGATGTCGACTGACCCCTGACCGATGTCGATTAGTTCTGTGTCTATGCCTGACCGATGTCAGTGATACTGCCGATGCTAGTCGACTATGTAACTGATGTCGGTTACTGTGTAAACTCAGCAACCTCAATCTAGCTCATCAGTGAAGCTTTTAGTTCCATAACTCAACATGTATGATATTTTAAATTATGATTTCCATGATTATTTCAAGTTTAGGCCTAAGGGGGTACTTTCATCAGATTTAGTTATTTATTCCTTTTCTTTGACTAGAAGAATTGGTCTAAAATGTTTATGAATTATCCATAATTGTTTATTTTATGAAAAAATGAATAGGATATTTATAATGCTTTATTTTCTCACTTAGTGGATATTCAATGTTATTAAATCTTATTATAATTATTTAAGCACTAAGACAAAAGTCCCCCTTTCAAGAGATTTTAATTTATGAGGATTGGGATAATTTATCAAAATAATTAGGCTTTCACAATAGCTTCATCCATGTCATTTTGATTAAAAATGTTATTGATTGTTTAAAAACTATGAAAATTACCTTTTTTCTAGTAAAATTTATGCACTTAATTAGTGAATAATTGGCTTTCCTTGGTCTTTTATCGGATCTCAATTTTAAGACTAATGTATTAACTCATGCTTAAAGTCATTTTGCCTTATTTTATTTTGTATAAGTCTTTTGATGATCCCATGCCATTAATATTTTTCCATACTCCTAGATCATGATATATTGGCATTTAGATCCCTTTATAAAATTATTCTAAGTCTAAAATTTTCTCGAGCCACATGATAATGCCACATGGAACCCACTTGTATAATATTAGGATGGTTGCAATGAAGCCAAAGAATTTCAACTCTATGAATATATATGAACCATCTAATATCCTAGATTAACTATGTAGAGAGTGTGGTCATTATGAGGATCCAAATTTTCAAAAAACTAAGTCAAAAAATATTCCACCCCTATTATTTCAACATGTGTCATTCACATGAAAACTTGGGCCTGATAAAGACAATGTTGAAAGTATGCCCAAGCCTCGAAGGCCAAGTCACTATGATCACACCAGGTGGTGTGATCACATTAAATTAGGACTTAATTTATCAACTCACGTAGTTGGGCCTCCAAAAGATATATTTACATGGGGCCTCCACATGGTATAATCCCATGGACTCCTAGTTAAATGTAAATTTTAGAAAATATGAAAATGGATAAGTATTAGTATGGTTTCAAAGAATCGTAATGATACCACATGGCATGATCATGATATACAAGGACTCATAATGCATCCATATATAAAGTAGCAAGGATAAAATGGCCACAATCTCCTAATGCCCATGATGATACCACATGGTAGCATTTCAGGAGGTTAGGACTCAAAATGCATAATAAAACATAATAAAAAACCTGAATGATGCCAACTATTAATCTCCTAAACTAATGAATCATATAATTTGATCATAGATATATCCAATATTAGTGTCCCCAAGTTCCAAAGGCCTATAATTATGACACATGAAATAATCATAAGAACCTAGTATTCAAAGAACATAGTGAGGATCTAGGAAAACCCAAATCATTATGGAACATTTGATCTCTTAAATCGATGGTTTATAGGACCTAATAATGTGGAGGACATGGTCACTATGAGGATCTTGAATATAATAAGATCTCAAAGAGAATGCCACATGGCATTATTATGTTAATTTTGATCTCACTAATATCCAAAAATGATTAAAAAAATCATGAATATCATAAAAAAAGAGTTGAGGAAGTGACAAGTGGCACCTCAATTTAAATCTATGAAAACATAGAGAATCCTAGGTCAAGTGAGGAGATAAGAAATATATAATAGATCCTAATATAACCCAAAGATCATAAAATAATGTACTAAAAGATAAAAATGGATTCTATTATACTTAGTCAATGTGTTAAGTTAGCAAAGTGATGGTGATTTGGAAACTGATGCCCATCTACCCATCAAAATTTTCAAACCTAGAAAGTGATTGTGACATATTGGTGAACATAAAACATAAAAATCATCCCAAATATGGAATAAGTGGTAAAATTTAATTAAAATTCAATTAGAGGCATTAATAAAATCATGGTCTATGTAGTAAGTCAAGAATAGGGTGTGGCATGCACCTATAAAGGGACATAGAGGGATAATATGAAAAATATATATTTATGAGGTATGGTGTCTAACTAAAAAAATGTGGTATAAATTAAAAACATGGGTTTTATATTGATCATAGCATGATATGATGGGTATTCTAATGTAAATGCAAACTGTACTCGGTCACCCTAAACCACATTCCCAATTTAGAATTGAATTCTAATAACTACCCCAATAGTGGGTTAAATTTTACTCTAAGTGCGCTCCCTAAAATAAAATTCTACACACACACACACACACACACACACACACAATTTAAGAAAGGGTTGACATTTATATGTATAGAAACTCTACAAAAATTAAGGTAAATTCCTTTGCATTGTGATTAGCTATGTTTTCTTGTCCATGAGTGTTTCCATTGTTTTTTATCTTAAGTTCATGTTTTTGATAGAGAATTTAGTTATGTTATAACATAGAAATTAATTTAGTAATTATAATGTGCTCTTGATAGTCTGATTCATTTATAAATTATCCTCATTTTCTTTAGAACACTCTTTTCTCTATGTGTTTATAACTATAAAGTGTTTCAAAATATTTCTATGTAATATACTACATATATTTTTTGTGTCTTTACATTTATTGAAGATTACTTAAGTTTAAAAAATTAGATTTATGTCCTTGAAATCTTACCCACTAAGTGGTTAATAGTTTGTGTAATTTTTTAACTATGCACATAGAAATATAACTGTGACTTGGCATATTTCATCTCATGAAGCATCAACATTCTCATGATCCAATATATTATTTTATGACCTCCTTTCCCATTTTTTTTAATGTTTGTTTTTATAATGAAATAAATTTCCCTTTATTTATAAATTGGTGAATCATAAACATAATAGTAGTTTAGAATTAGTGCCAAATTAACATGCAAGAATTCCATTCAATCAAGATATTGATCTTCTATTGGTAATGGTCAAATCTCTTGGAAGTTAGTTCAATTAGGATATATATTTGATATCCATAATTACATGTTCCCTAGATTGATTTAGTGTCAATCCTAGAACACAAGGACCAAAGTCTCTTATTCTTCCCCATTTTCTAATGTAAGCACTTAATCTCATAAGTGTTGGAGTAGGATTTTGGATTTAATAACAAAGAGTAAGGTAAGAAGAAATCCTTATAAATAAAGGACCATATTAATTTCTTCTAGGACCAAAATGTGCCTATCTAAATTTTCACCAATGTATTCTAAATTTCATCATGGATCAATTTTTAGTCATATATGGAGAGTATTCGAGGAGAAAAGGTAAATGATTTATTCTAATAATTCTTTAATGGATAAATTATAAACAGGTCTATATTTAATTACATAAATCCATACAAACTTCACATAAAACCAAAAGGATCAAATAACTTGACTAAAATATCAAGAAGCACATCCTATCTAATGCATGAACTCTACAAAAAACCAAAAATTACATTCCTATAACATTAGTTTCAATCTCTTGGATCAGGTATAAATGGAAGACCTTGAGGACAACCATATGCATTTACACAATTTTAAATTTAACATTAATCCAATAATGTTTTTTTTTTAAAAATAGAGTCGACCATTATATATTATTTCATAGTAGTATATATAGAAGAGAGATATGGGTCTTATTCCCATGAGGCATGGGATCTAAATATTGGCCATCATGACCTGAAAATAGTAAAATAAAATTATTTTAAAACATTTCCCATCCTAAAATAAATAAGATAGACTCTTAAGGACCATTGATAAATCATTAAGAAGAAGAGGTATGATGTAGACCACTTCCTCATAGTTTTAGTATGATTCATTGAGCTTCCAATTATTAGTTGACACGGTCAAACATATACAAGTTTAAAAATGATATTCAAATGAGTTTTTGCTTAGGCTATTAGGTGCAAGGAGTTTTAAGAGCACATTCCCATCTTCCTTTATGGAACTATAAACAATTCAGGGACTAGAAACATGGCACTTTGCCAATGTTTTTGACTACTTAGTCATTTTAAAAATGAAAAATGTTTCTCTATAATGATTTTAGGGCCCAACTTTACATCTTTCACTTATGTGTTGAAGTTAGGAAATATGTCTAAGTCAAGATTCTTAGGATCATGCCACTTGTTAATTTATCACTTGATCAAGACCTATGTGTACCTTGACTTTAGTTTTTACACTAAAATATATCTAAATGCTAGGTAATCCTTAAAATTAAATATGTATATTTATAGTGTTCTTGGGGCCCATTTTTGTATCTCAAATATGCTTTGTCCCAAGGGAAACACATGGCATAATGTTATTGATTCTATTTGACAATCAACTTCTAGTCATCTAATTTACCATATGTAAATTTAATGTGCATTTGGACGTTAATTTATTTGTCCATGCCACTTTATTAATAGCATGACACTTAGATTGCTCTTATTTAACTTTTAGGATTGACCTATATATTTTGTACCTTGGGTTCCCTATTAGTAAAAAGTGAGCAAGATGCCAACTCATGGCATGATTTTACTCTTTTGTTTAGTCATTGAGATTTGGAGAATGTACCTCTAGAGATTTGGCCATGGTTTAACAAGATGTAAACACATGAATAAATACTATTAATTTAGGTTTTCATAGGGTCTGTATTATCTTTTGCTCTATTTACAGGCTATGATTTAATAAGATGTTACCACATGGACATCCCTAACTTGTCTAAAGGGTATTTAATATTTGAATATGTAAACATGTATGAAAATCAACTAATGAGGGAGATCATTCCAAGTGGCATGATCCCACTTATCTAAATGGTTACCTAGACTTGAAATATGTATCTCTATTTATGGGCTCTAGATGAATAATATGTTTCCATGACAACCCTTGCGTGTCCAGATGATCACCTATCTTGGCGTATGTTCCTCTTGCTATGGGATCTAAATGACCATAATTATACCATGTGGATAGTAATTATTTGTCTAGAGGGTATTTAATATTTTATTGATCGATGAGTCATTTGTTTCATTGACAAGTTTTGGGTGAGTGAGATCTACCACATGGATGGTCCTCCCTCATTCAAATACTTAGGGATGTTCATAAAATTTACCTACTCTAGTCACTCTTAGATGAGTGATATCATTTCACATGGAATTATATTTCTTATGTATATTCTTAAATATCCTTGATAATTATGCATCTACCTACAAGTAGTGGATGAGTAAGATGGTGACATGTGGAGGGTCCTCACTTGTTTACTTACCTAGATGACTTCATGAACTACACTTGTTTCTTAGGTTGTGGATAAGTATGGTTGTGACACATGGATCAAACCTATTAACCATGTGTTTTTTTACTTAGCCATTGGATTCAATATCAATGAGTGATTGATTTGAATACAAATGGCACAATCCTAATTTCTTGTGTGAAAATGGCTTGGAAACTTATAGATAAAATGAAAAATAATGAGATAAAGACACATGTTAAAATCTTGTGAAATAATAATATCACCAAAATAAAAGTAATTGGTCACTACAAAAATCATTTTTGAGTAATTTAAATGTGAACATGTGGAATGTCTCAAATATTATGACCTAGCCATTGGAATACAAACTATCAAGACCTATCTATTAGAATACAAACTTCTAGGACTTAACCACTGGGATTTAAATTAAATTGATGCTATTAAATTTTAAGGTTTCTCCAAGTGCAAGAGAGATGTGTGGTGACATTTTGTGTGAGGATAATTTTAGAAAAATGACTAAGTATAAAAGCTCATTCATATTGTAGATGATATTTCTCTAGGGAATCATGTAAGCTTTGGCAAGGTGGCCCAATGAAGCTATAACAACCATAAAAATAATTAAAAACCTTGGTAAAATATTAAGTTAGTTTAATTAGTCCATAAATCCAAAATATTAATTTGATGAATGTCATAGAACTAAAAGTGAAATAGATGAATAGAATAAATTCAATAAATGTGTCCATTTATACCTTTAAACACCTATATCAATCAAACTAATAAATAAATTTAAGAAACACCTAATAATATTCATTAGCCTATAATCAAATCAAAACATCATTCAAAATTAAAAAACTTAGACTTTAGAAAATGACTTCTACCTTAGATTTGGACTAATTCATTTCACAAGTCATGAACATCAAATTTAAGCTTATATTGGCTTCTCATTTGAAAATTTGAAAATGGGTCATGTTTGTCACACCAAATATTGAATAATATCAGGAAAAAATTGCCTCATTGTTTAAAATCCAAACTAAGAGCCTCCATTATTAAACTGAGAGATAAGAAATTGAAGCTTATTTTAGATGCACTTATAGGAAAATAGAGTGATAAATTATACTTCAACAACTAACATATGGGGCCTTAATTTCCTCAAAGGGTAATTTTAAGTAAAAATTGATTTTATTTTTATTTTGATTCCATTAGGAAAGCTTAGACATATCTTAAGTACTTAGAGCTTCTTGAAATAATTTATTTTCAGAATTTGACCAAAGAAAGGAAGGATTTGGCATTTCTCTTATTCCATCTAGGAATCTATAGCCTAGATAGATATGCCTTTAGTCATAGTCAAAGACTTGATATAATGTTATTTAGGATGTAAATACTATAATGGAGACTAACCAAATCACCTTTTCTTAGGAACAAACTTACATTTTTCATGAGATTCAAACTTATTTTTATTTTGATGTTTATTTTTCTTAACCTAAGAGTTTGGGGACCAATATAGCCAAGGTGTAGGAATGGTTAAATGAATTATTTTCACTAAGAAGGTCCTTTAATTTCTAAATATTATTTTTCTATGATTGATATGTTCTTTTTATGTGTGGCGATGAAATTTTTAAAAATAGGGATTTCCATAATTCACCTATTTAGTTATAAATTAGTGACTCCTAATAACTTTAGTGTCTCAAGAGTGATTCATTTGATTATCAAATTATTTAATAATGGGAGCTATCCTTCTCCCTTCCAATTTTGGGATTATTTTTTTAGTGTCGTTTCAACTTTGATGTGATCAAGCATAAGGATAAATGTCTAGATTTGAATCTTATCTTTCCATAACTATCTTATATGCTTCTCAATCTGAATCATGAGAACATGAAAAAATTGTTGTAAGGTTAGAAAAGGAAAAAAAGGGTCCAACAAGAGAAATTGTTGAAGCAAAAAAAAAAACATAAATTAAGAAAAAGAAAGGAAAAAACACAACAAAATAGAATAAAACACACAACTAAATTTAACTACCTAACTTCAATCTAATATTTACATCACCAAAAATTTCCAAAAGGGACATTCTTAAATTTCATTGGAAGGGAAAACTAATTAGTGATTCAATAAATATACATTAAAAATAAATGGGAGATCATTCCCTTTAAGGTCTTTTAATCAAAGTGTATTTTTCCCTAACAACTTAAAGATCTGGTATGAGCCAATTTATAGTGCATCAAGTTTGGAGTCATACCATTTCTTATCAGGTGCTTTGTCTCATTATAGGATTAGGTCTGATATATAAAATAATATGACCTTTACCCACTTATCAAACCATATTTTAGCAATCTCTTATTGTCTATTGATGTTTTATAGAGCCTCTTCTTATGCATCATCTAATTCAACGTGTATAATAACTTGATTTTATCTTCTTAATATATTACATGTACTCTTACATAAATTTTTAAGTTGGTAACTTGAGGTAACTGGAAAGATTGGCTCAAATCCATAGACTAGTAGAAAAGGTAGGATCTTTAGAGCTTGAATAATTTGGTGTGGTCAGCCCAAAGATCATATTTTAATAGTGAATCTCAATCACTAATATTATTTTCTATAGATTTATTAATGTAATCAATCATGTTATTATTGGTTGACTCCACCAGAACATTCCATTGTGGGTAGTAGTTTTATAAGAACTTTAAGGTTACCACATTTTTATAATCCCATTTTGTGAGCCTGATTGACTAGAATGTGGGTCTATTATCATAGACTAGTGAATCTCAGGTTCCAAATCTTGTTGTTATATTTTCCTCAAGAAAATTTATGACTTCTTTGGATATGTTATTCTTAGTTTCCAATACCTCTATCTACCTTATGCAATAATTATTGGTTTTATGTGTGAATCTATAGCCAAATGATGAGTCTAGGTTGATTACTCCAATGAAGTTAAGTCCCCATGGAGTGAAGCAATATTTTTATATCATAAGTTGAAGGAGCATTGATGCATGAACTTTATTCTTGGTGAAATACTATAATTGATGACATACATAGACATGAGCATGGTAATTATTGAATATGGTGGGATAATAATACCTAACTCATAACATTTTGAGTATTTGTAGTCCATGAAGAATGACCACTATAGAGTTTTTCTTAGAATCTAACCATGACTTCTTTAGATTTTTCTTCTAATAGACATAATATATATGTGTTCATACTTATTTATATAAAGCACTTGATTCCTCAACATGTAGTGGGATGATTTCATTTTGAGGGCTCTTTTTTGTGTCTGATTAAGTCCTAGAGTGGGATTTTTTATAAAGGAGTTGGTGGGCAATTGAATCATACCATTCTTGATGAACCCTTTTTTTAATTGTCTAATTACACCACTATTATTCATGGGTCAATTCTAGTTATCAATTGAGTAATACTTTATAATTAGACCAACATGAAGAGTTTTATCTAAAGGTCATAATATTGCATATTGACCACCCAAAAAACTTTACATTCTCCTAGCTAATTTTGACCCAAAATTAGCTTTACATCTACGTCTAAGGTGATAGTGTGCACTTTATTCCTGAGAATTTAGTGCCTAAAATTCTTTACATCCTTTACTAGGGAATATACATGCTTGTTCAAGAAAGAATACTTAATTTATGTATCCTTCAAGTTTGTTCTCATAAAACTATTTGGGTGCTCATCTTCATTTATTTTTGGGTGAGAACTATAGCTATGTTGTGTTTTGATGTGAATTAATAAAGGTAAAATTCATTCATGTAGTCAAGTCCAATTAATACCATTACCTACATGATGGATTCTTTGATTTATTATAAGTATTTCCAAGTATATGAGTCCACTCTACCATTGTTTTTAGCTTTAACATCACATTCATATATTTAATTATCTCAATGAAACCAAATATGAATTTGCATATAAATTTAATATCAACAAATAATGACTTTAATTATTTTTTACTATTAGGCAAAGATATCTTGGAAATCACACTAGCATACTTAGGGTTGATAGAAATGCATTCCTTTGTGATGACATGACTAACGAGCTTACTTATCATCACACTAAATATAGTTTTATTTGGGTTAAGTGTGATTTCATACCTCTTGTACATCTCAAATATATTTTTCTAACTAGTGAATGCAATCATACCTATTTTGAAAAAATAGTCAAGTTATCCATGCAAACAACATTGAATTTACCTATTAGAACCTTAAAATGCAAAGTCCATAGATCACTAAAAGGTGGATCCAACATTAATATGGCCAAATGACATTCATTTGTAATAAAAATATGTGCCCCAAATGGTTGTAAATGTAGTCTTGGCTCAATCTTCTAGGCTTACTTGAACATGACTATATCCTAAGAATCTATCTACAAAGGAAATCATCTAGGATCCACTTACCATTTGGATTACCTTAGCAAGGGATTGAAAAGGGTAGTTATATTTTTTAAAAGATAATGTTAAGTTTATTATAAAGACACAGTCAAATTTATAAATTATATTGCATATGGGCACCAAATTGAATACCCACACCAAGTGATGAATTGGGAAGATGATCCCAATTGAGAGGTGCTTCTAGATTTTTTTATGAATAAGTGATTATAAGATTGGATTCATAGATTCTTACCATTATCTAAAAGTTTTTTGGTTTTAATTTAGTGGTATAGTGTGGGTTATTACCTTTGGGTAAAATACCTTAAGGTATCTATAGTCCAAAACAATAATATATTGGTATTTTTTTGAATTGTTGAACTTTAGCATGATTATAATTTAGACTAGTATGAACATCTTGTTTCTAATTTGATTATCCCAATTTTTTAAAAAAAAAATTACCTTTAATATATGTCTTTTGGTATTTAAAGTCTATGTGTGTGTTTTACAAAGCCAAAAATTCTATCAATGGAGATCATACCTTTAAGAACTTAGTTTTCCTTCAAGTACATGATATCCTTCTAGTCATAGTCCTCATTTCTGAGGTAGTCTCTTTCCACCTCATCGATAACATGGGTATCAAATAATCCCAAGTTATTAATGTGTTGTAAAATATGGTAGATAGACTAAAATACCTGGAAGTTCTTCACATTGTCAAGGACTAAAGGACATAAAATGAGATCTACTAAAATGTTTTCCATCCCTAAGTTATCTAGGGGTGTCAAGCTTGTAGCAGTAGTTGCTAATGAATCAACCACATAGTTTTCTTCTCTAGGGATGAGGATGACATTAAAATCACTAAAAATTTATATTAAATACCACATCCTATGTGTGTATATCCTCAAATAGGATAATTTGCATTGGAACTGTACATTGACTTAGTTCACTACCAGTTCATACTTTACAAACAATCTCAATACTTTAAATTTATGTTTCAATAAGAAATATAGTCCTAAGATTAAGGCTACACATTCCACTAGGTTTTTAGTGCAATAGAATTATAGTCTATAGACATCTAAGTGTCATTTCCCTAATGGGTCAATGAGAATAATTATTGGTTCATAATTTTTTTTAGAATAGACCTCATCAAAGTATAAAGAACATAAAATTAGAAATTTAGGATCTTTATGAATTTGGTTTTTGGTACATTTTATAGATAAAGTATAAACATCTATGTCAAAAGATACTATGTTTAGTTATTCATATAATGCATTTTATTATATGAAATGTGTTTCATTTTAGGTTCTTTATAAACATGGATATTATTGGATAAACCTCTCCAAGGTAACCACATATGGGAGAAATCAGTAACTATGTATCCATTCAAGGTTTTAAATGAGTCTCTACTAATCAACATCCCATACTATTCCATAATTTATAATACTTGAATATCCATTAACTATTGGTCATTAGGCTCATATTTTAACTACATATGGAAATTTAAAATCTCACCCACTACCTTAAATTTAGACTTATCAAACTATACCACTATTTTGTTTAACCTAATAGGTGTTAGATTCAATTTTTGAATAATTTATACATGCATGACATTCACAAAGGATCTTGAGTCAAATAAATAGTTATGAAGATTCTTCTTAAATAACTTAATAGTATAGAGGAAAGGTGGGATCTCAACCTTATCATAGGATATTTAGAGCTTTATTATATTTGGTATGGTCAATCAAAAGTTCATATTTTAATAGTGAATACCAATCCCTATGATTATTTTCTATAGATTTATTGATGGCATTGATTAGGCTCTTATTTGTTGATTCTACCAGACTATTCCTATACAATTATTAGTTTGATGATAAACTCAAGGTGATCCCATTTTCATAATCCCATTCTATGATATCAATTAATTGGAATGTAGGTCCATTGTCAAAGACTAATAAAGCTTAGGTGTCAAATCATGTTATTTTGTTTTCCTTAAAGACCTTAATGACTTAATTAGATATGTTATTCTTTATTTCTACCACCTATGTATGAATATATAGATGAGTTTGGGTTGATGACTCTAATGAAGGCAAGTACCCATTAAGTGAAAGGATGCTCTTTTGTCATAGGTTAAAGGGGAATTGATGAATGATCTTGCTTCTTGGTGAAAGTATGGAATTGATGGAAATCATGGACATGATCATGGGCATTATTGAATATGGTAGGATAATAATATCTAACTCACAAGATTTTGTGAGAAGATATAGTCCAAGAAAGATGAATGTTATCAAGTTTTTCATAGAATCTAGCCATGCATTCTTTAGCTTCTTCTTTAGATAGACATCTAAGATAGATGCCTTGATAATTATTCCTATAAATCACTCCATTATTAAACATGTATTGGGTTTATTTCAACTAGAGAGATATTTTTTGTGTTTGATTGAGTAATGAAGGGGGATTTTTATAAAGGAGGTAGTAGATAATTAGATCATACCATTCTTGATGGACCATTTTTTGTTGGTCCAATTGGAACACTATGATTCTTGGGTTGATTTTAGTTATTAATTGAGTAATACCTTGGACATGAACTAGATTAACAAGTTTTATAAATATTTCATACTTTTGTAGCTTGGTCATCCATCAACCTCTACATTCTCCTAACTTATTTTTTCCTAGTATTAACTTTATATCTAGGTTTGGGATGATAGTATGCACTTTATTCTTGAGAATGTAGCACCTAAACTTATTCACAACATTGACTAGGGCATATGCATGCTTGTATAAGGTAGAATACTTCATCTCTATATCCTTCAAGTTTGTGATCATGAAACTAATTGGGTGTTCATGTTCATGAAGTTTTTGGGTGATAACTATAGAAATGGTGTATTATGATGTGAAAAAATAGTCATATAAGTCCTTAATGTAGTAAGGTCTAATTAAAACCAATGCCTACATGATAGCTTCTTTGATTTATTGGAAGGATCTATTAGTTATATGATTCCACTCCATTTTTTTTAGCTTCAAAATTAAATTTAGAGGTTTACAGATCTCAGTGAAACCAAATATGAATTTGCATAAAAAATTAATATTGCCAAAGAGTTACTTTAATTCCTTTTTATCTTGGAAATCACACTAGCATGCTTAGGGCAAACATAAATACCTTCCTTGGTGATGACATGATGAAGGATCTTACATATCATCACACTAAATATTGTTTTATTTGGGTTATGTGATATGTCATACCTATTGCACATAACAAATATATTTTCCAAGTGGCGAATGTGATTGTAATTGTATTTTGACAAAATAGTCAAGTCATTCATGTTAATAACAGTGCATTTACCCATCAGACCTACAAAATAAAAGTCCATAGATATTTAAATGGTGGATATTTTATTAATAAGGACAAATGACATTCCTTTATAATCAAAACATGTGTGCCACATGGTTGTAAATTTAGTCTTGTCTCATTCTTATAGGTTTACTAGAATTGGATTATATCCTAGGAATACATCTACTTACCATTTAGATTACCTCATCAAGGGTGAAAAAGGGTAGTCATATTTATCAAAATCTTAATTTAAGTTTTTGAAATCGACATATAATCAAATTTATTTGTTTTTATTGTATATGGACACCAAATTAGAAACCCACATTGAGTGATGAATTAGGAAGATGATCCTAGCTAAGTAGAACTTGTGGACTTCATTATGAATAAGAGGTTCTAGGATTAGATTCATAGGTCATTTCCTATATATAAATGGTTTATAATTATGATTGAGTGGTATATTTTAGGTTTTTACATTTGGTTTGAAGGCTTAAGGTCTCCATAAGCCAAAGCAATAACATATTTGTACTACAATAATAGTTTTATGAGTTTTTCAACTTTAGTAGGATTGTAATTTAAACCAATATGCAAATCTTATAAATAGTTTAATGATCCCAAATTAAAAAAATTAGACCCTTGATCCATTTATTTTGGTATTTAAAGTATATGTGTGTATTTTTCAAAGTTAAACATTCTCTCAAGGGAGACCAGACCTTTTATAATTTAGTTTTCCTTTAATTACATGATAACTTCCTAGACACATTCCTTTTTTCTAGTGTCACTCTTTTTACATTATATATAACTTGGGTATCAAATACTCATGAGTTATTAAGGAATTATAAAATCTAGCTATTATCTTCAAAGACCAAGAATTAGTCACATTGTTAAGGACTTAATTACAAAATATGAGATATGCTATAAATTTTTCAACCCTAAGTCATATAGGGGTGTCATACTTTCAAAAATAGTTGATAATGAATTAGACACCTAGTTTTACTCTCTAAGGATGGGGATGGCATTAAAACCATTAAAATTTCCTATCAAATCCCACACCCTATGCTTGTATTTCTAAAAATAGGACAACTTCCATTTGAATTTGCTCTTGGATTGGTTCGATACTAGTTAATAAATACTAATTTTTTTATTAATTTGAATCTATGTTTCAACTTAAACTACAATCCTAATATTAAGGATTCATATTCAACCAACTTATTGGTGCAAGGGAACTATAGTCTATAAGAAGTTAGGTTGTATTTCCCTAAATGGGTTAATGACAATCATTATGGCTTTAGAAACTTGTTTATAAATGGATCCATCAAATTACAAGGACAATAGACTTAGAAATTCAAAATATTTCTCAACTTGGTTTAAAGTACATTTTGTAGACAAAGTATAATCACCTATGTCATAAGATACTAGGTTTATATGTTCATTAAATGTGTTGTATTATATGATCATGTGTTTGATTTTAGGTTATTTATCAACATGATTCTAATTTAATACACCTCTCCAAGGCAACCACATATGGGAGAAGTCGATATCCATGTACCCATTAAAGGTTTTAGACCGGTATTTACTAATCAACATCCCATCTTCTTACATAATTTTTAATACTTGAATATCCATAAATTGTTGGTCCCTGGGCTTAGATTCTAATTACATATAGAAATTGAAGAGATCACCCACTACCTTAAATTTAGACTTATAAAACTATACCACTATTTTTTTTGGCTTAATATACGTTAGACCTAGTTTTTGATAAATTCCTATAGGCATGATATTCATAGAGGATCATGAATTAAATAAATAGTTATAAGATTCTTCCCAAATAGATTAACAATAAAGAGGGAAGGTGGGACCACAAAATTATCATATAATCTTTAGAGATTGATTATATATAGTAAAATCATCCTAATGTTCATATTAAAATAGTAAATGTTAGTCCCTAGGCTTCTTTTCTATAGATTTATTGATGGCATTGATCAAGTTATTATTAGTTTATTCTACAAACCAGTCCATTACAGGTATTAATTTGATAATAACCTCAAGGTGATCCCATTTTCATCATCCCATTTTTTGAAATCAATTGACTAAAATACAAGTCCATTATCATAGACTAGCAAAGCTTGGATGTCAAATCATGTTGTTATGTTTTCCTCAAGAAAATTTATGACTTCCTTAGATATTTAATTCTTGGTTTCCACTACCTTTTCCACCTTGTACAATAATTAGTTGTTGTAATTATGAATCTATAGCGATTTGATGAGTTTGGGTTGCTAACTCCAATGAAGTCAAGTCCACTTTGAGCAAAAGGATGCTATTTTATCATAGGTTTAAGGGGCATTTATGCATGAAATTAATTCTTAGTGAAATATTAGAACTGATGGCATACATGGACATGATAAAAGGCATTCTTGAATATGGTGGGCTAATAATACCTAGCTCATAGGATTTTATGAGTAGTTATAATCCATGAAGGATGACCGCTAGTGATTTTTTCATAGAATCTAGCCATGAATTCTTTAGCTTATTCTTTGGATAAACATATAAGATAGTTGCCTTCATACCTATTTATATAATTCACTCCATTATTTATAATGTAGAGGAATAAATTTAACCTTAGTGATGTTTTTGTGTTTAATTGAGTCATAGAGGTGGATTTTTATAAAGGGGGTAGTGGACAATTAGATCATGCCATTCTTGATGGACCATTTTTGACTGATCTTATTGTACCACTATGATTTTTGGTTTGATTTCAATTATCAATTGAATAAGACCTTGGCCTTGGACCATCTTGACAAGTATTATCTATATTTCATACTCTTATAACTTGTCTATCTATTAACCTCTACACTCTCTTAGCTTATTCTACTCCAACATTAGCTTTACAACTAGGTCTAGGATGATAGTGTGAACTTATTTCTAAGAATGTAGTGCCTAAAATTAT
Organism: Torreya grandis; assembly: GCA_037957365.1. Lineage (NCBI taxonomy): Eukaryota > Viridiplantae > Streptophyta > Pinopsida > Cupressales > Taxaceae > Torreya > Torreya grandis. The sequence continues at coordinate 151,826 of JARHVA010007717.1, read as the reverse complement.
TCATAGCCTTGATTAGGGCATAGACATGATTTTCCAAGGTAGAATATTTCATCTCTACATCCTTTAATTGTGTTATCATTAAAGTGATTGGATGCCCATCTTCACCTAGTTTTTGGGTGAATACTATAGTTATGGTGTGTTTTAATGTGAAAAATAAAGGTATAAGTTCATCATGTAGTCAAGCATAATTAAGACTCATGCCTACATGATGTATTTCTTAATTTATTAGAAGTATTTATTATCTATATGATTCCATTACACCATTGATTTTAGATTCAACATTGAATTTATAATGATCTTAACAAAACAAGATATGAATTTGTGTACAAAGCTAATATTATCAAATTATGACTTTAATTCCTTCTTAATAATAGGAAATGGTATCTTAGAAATCAAACTATCATGATCAAGGTTGATGAAAATAACTTCTTTGTTGATTATATGACCAAGGATCTTACCTTTCATCACACTACATACACTTTTATTTGGGTTAAGTGAGATGACATACCTTATGCACATCTCAAATATTTTTTCTAAGTGATGAATGTAATGAGACCTGTATTTTAAAAAAATAATAAAATCTTCCATGTAAATAATGATTCATTTACCTATCAGACCATTGAAATCAAATTTCATATATCTCTCAAAGGTGTATCCTACATTAATAAGGACAAATGACATTCATTTGTAATAAAAATGTGTGCCCCACATGGTTGTAAATGTAGTCTTGGATTAATCTTCTAGGTTTACTATAACATGATTATATACTAAGAATCCATATATAAATGACATCATCTAGGATCCACTTACTATTTGGATTACCTCATCAAGGAATGGAAAAGGGTAATTATATTTTTTTATAATCTTAGATTAAGTTTTCGATATCGATACACAATTAAATTTTTCCATTTTTATTCACAGGTTATTGCCTCTATCTAAAAGTTTTATGGTTTTGATTGAGTGGTATAGTATGGGTCATTACCTTTGGGTCAAATACCTTAAGGTGTCCATAGGCCAAATCAATAACATATGCAATAGTTTTGTAAGTTTTAAACTTTATAAAGATTATAATTTAGAATAATATGAATATTTTGTAGCTAGTGTGATGATCCCAGATTAAAAGTTTTAGACCCTTGATCCATGTGTTTTGGTATTTCAATTCTATGTGGGGTTTTCAAATTCAAACTCTCTCTTAAGGTATATGATACCTTTTGGAAAATAATTTTCCTTTGATTCCATAATATAATCCTTGTCATAGTCCTCATTACTAGGGCCATCTCTTTCTTCCTTATCTATAACTTAGGTCTCAAATACTCTCAATTTATTAAAGAATTATAATATGTGGAGGGAATATTCAAAGACCTAGAATATTTTCATAGTGTTAGGGATTGAAGGACATAGAATGAGATCTAATTTAAATTTTTTTAGAACTACTTCATCTACGGGTGTTATATTTGTAGCCATAGTTGCTAATGAATCAACCACCTAGTTTTCTTCTCTAGGGATGAGGATGGCATTGAAAACACTAAAAAATCATACTGAATCTCACATCCTATGATTTTATTTCCTCAAATAAGATAAATTGCATTGGATATTTCTATTGAATTAGTTTATTAATAGTTTAGAATTTACAAAAAATCTCACTACTATTACTCTATGTTTCAACACAAACTACAGTCCTACGATTAAGGCTACATATTCAACTAGGTTGTTAGTGAAAGGAAATTGTAGTCTATAGATAGTTATGTATCATTTCATTAATGGGTAAATGAGAATAATTCATATTTAATAACCTTTTTTATAATGGACCCCATCAAAGTATAAGGACCATAGACCTAGAAATTTATGATTTTATCAAATTGGTTTTTAATATATTTTGTAGACAAAGCATAAACACCTATGTTAGAATATACTTGGTTTATGTATTCATTGAATGTGTTGTATTATGTTATCATGTATTTCATTTTGTTTTCTATATAAAGATGGATATGATTAGATATGCCTCTTTAAGGCAACCACATATGGGAGAAGTTGATAGCCATGTACTCATTCTAGGTTTTAGATCAGTCTCTTGTAATCAACATCCCATATTATTATATATTTTATACCACTTGAATACACATAAATTTTTGAACCCTAGGATTATATTACAAATATTTTTAGACATTAGAGGGCTTACCCACTTACTTAGTTTTATAATTATCCAATTGTATGACTATTTTGTTTATTTTAATACATGTTAGTCCCGAGTTTTAAAAACTTGCTACAAGCATAACATTTTCAAAGGATCTTGAGTCAAATAAACTATTATGAATATTATTCCAAAGGAACTTTAATATGAGGAAAAGTGGGACATTGGAATTATTATTGTGTATTAGCATGCTAGTTTTTGTAGGCTTGGGTTTGGACTAAACTAGTTTTTTATGAGGGTTTTTAGGAAGAGATCTTCCTACTCAGTGATATAGGAAAGATCATACAAAGTGAGTTTTTCCTTTATATTTTTCATGTCCTATAAAATATTATACATAGTATTTATAGTAGCAGTCTAGACATATTCAAGTAGATTAGGAATATTCACCTTAGGAGGTGAAGGATCAATCCTTTCCCTTGGATCAGGAGTGTTTGCACCATTATTAAGAAGAATTGAAATGGTGAGGGTTTATTTTCATGTCTAGTTACTAAGAGCATAGTTACTCCTTTATAATTTTTAGAAACCCTACACCTCATTGGTGGCCTATTTTGGTTTATTTTCTTTATGGATATGAAAACATAATGTCTCTAACACCATAGAAGTGATTTGGGATATTTGAGCCTAAGAGGTTTCAATTTTATTGATAGACTTGGGGTAGTTTGGTAATACCTCATACTCTTCCATATATTTCTATAATATGTCAAATGCACTACATAATTTGATTCAGTTGAGATCATTAGGCTGTATTATGCACATGGTACCAATTTGGCAAGGCTAACTTAGATATGTTGATCTAAGGTAGTTTATTAGGTAAGGGATATGGTTATTTGTTATAATGGTCATGGGGATGATTTTACATTTGGTAAGTGAATTTTCTACTTAAAATTTCACCACCATTATTTCTAACTTACCTTTGGAGATACAATAAATCATTCATGAGCTTCTATGTAATGTTATATTTTAACATCTAACTCATTCTTGTTGTATTTCTAGGGCACACTTTGGACATTATTCAAAATGAGAACTAATGTTTGATTATTATCTTGAGGCACTACTTCATTATTACTTAGGATAAGGAACCCTATGAATTAATTAGGAGTAGTGTATCTCAATTGAAGTTGGCTCATCATGAGTACAGGATATGGAATGGGTATATTATGGATAATGGAAAAGAGGGGGTTTAAAGAAGTCACACTTGGTATCATGTTTGGGAGGGATGGTGCCAATATACCTTGAGGGTTCATTTATATGTCTACTTTGATGGATTTATCATAAGCTAGGAACAAATATACCATTAAAATATCTATGTGCATGAAAATAGTAGTCCAAGGATTTAGTACATTCTTATACATTTCAAGGGCTAGGTGGGAATCTATTTTATACAACATAGTGATTCAATTATACATCTTCTAAAACTAAGGATTGAAATTCCTTATGGGATTAGTGGGTTCCATTCTAATTTAGGTGAATTATTGGTATGGAAAACTTGGATCAATGACTTACCCAAAATTGGCAAGGAAGGTATTAATGAATTTGTCCTATCTTTTGATGGATCCTTTAGGAAATTTTAGGAACCAATCATACATCACATCCATTATAGTGAATGGGAAAAGCCTTCAGGTAATATCCTCATGTTCAACATTGATAAATTTAAGATAAATTTTGTGTGAGGTTACATGTTATTATTTAACCTTAATTTGGATAAGGATCCTATTTAGTGGTTAGGTTTAAGGATATAAAAATGATAGGGTACAAGGGTGAATATCATATATATAATAGGATAATTAATGTGTTAAACTTATATGTACCATATGTTTAATTTATAAAATTAAGATAAGCTATTAATGGAAAGTATAGTTTTGATAGATATGAAAATGATATAAAATAGTATGTAGTTGTTTTTCATGTTAATACAATGTTGGATCTAGTATATGCAGGAAGAAGGCAAGAAGTAGACTCTAGACAAATTTTCAATTTCTACATCTTTAGACACTTACATCAGCTTGGGACATTTAAGTCAATGCTAGTATCTAGGTTTAATGCTAGTGTCTTGTATGGAATATGCACTCAAATAGGATTTGATCACCTATATGCTTATCAATTTGGATTCATATTCACTCTTGTGAATTTAGATATGGGTTTTGAACTATCATTATTAGTGAAATGGAACCCTAGCTCTGTATCTTCAATGTGACCTTAGAAAAAATGAGTTAGTGGGCACATGATGTCAATCTGATCCATAATAACCTTTCAATAAAAGGGTGTTTCTTATATATCAAATACTCTAAAAGAGGGCCTCAAAATCATGTAGTTATTTTCTATATGTTATCTTGTGTGTGAATCATGCAATTTATGTAAAGAAATATAAATATGACCTCATGGTTGATCTTTTAGTACTTCATACCTATAATTGGGTTTTTTATTTGACTAATATCAAAATAGGGTAGAATAAGAAAGATTTTGATAGATTGAGAGCTTCTTAAGTGATCTTTTCTTTTAATTGCTAGGTGAGGAATGAGTGAGGGTTGAAATAATATTTATACCAATCTTATTAGAGATAAATCACATTAAATAACTTAGGATGACCATTTTGATACATTATATTTTAAAATTGGATGACTTGAGGGTAATGGAAACTTGTGTTAAGAAAGGATAGTAACATCAATACTACTTTTTGTCCCAAGTGTTAGTGTCTAGGGAGGAGAGTAGAAACAGGGTCAAAACTTGTAAAGGTGTAAGATAAGAACATTTTAAGCATTATGTGCAAGATGGGATGTCTTTGTCATCAATATATGGCTGGCCAAACTAATATATAGGCAAAGGGGCATCAGATATAGAATATGTGATGCTTGTAGAAGCAAGGCATGTGTAGAACTAAAAGGAAAAACCAAGGTCATGATTTTTCCAAGTGTATAGGATTGAGGTGATACATAATCAAAAAATATGATATACATTTTCCCGTATTTCATATAGTAATGAAATTACTAGTTTAAAAGAAAGGAAAAAGTACATGGGTGTGTATACACACCTTATCTTTTTTTGAGTTGAATTTTAGTAATTTTATAGTGAATAAAATATAACCAATAACATGTTATAGTGTATAATCATTGTATATAATTTAGGTCAAAAATACTTCAAATAGATTTAAATTGAAATAACAAGGCTTACAAGTACACTTGTGTGTTGATGTAACCACCTTGTTTATTGGAAAGTTATTTTTTCAAAATATATATCATTTTAAGAATATTAAGCTTAGATTAGGATAAATATATATAAATATTTAAAATTCATATATCCAAGGGAAGATACAGATGGATATATAGAGACAGATACATTGGAAGGCACATGCCCCCAATTTTGGAGTAAAAGTGAGTTATCACCTGGCATTTCATATTATCTCAACCATGCAACATAATGATACTTGTAATTTAGTGAGTTTTATTTATCAATCAAAAACTAAAAAACTTGGAAATATTGAGTGATTTAATCAACCAAACCATACCAAAAAGTGAACAACCTATTGTAGTAGACTGGTTTGCTAAAGTCTATAAAAGCCTACTAGGAATCAAGAGATGCAATAATTTTGGAATATGTATTTGATTTAGATTTTATAATATTAGGAACATGTTTCATATAATATTCACCTTAGATTTGTCTCATTTTTAAATTGTTTATAACAATGGTACCATGTATTAAATTATGCCACAAATATGTATTGAAATCATATAACTGTGTTCTTTAGCCAATTTGGAAAATTTTGTAGTGTGGAGGACATGATTCCAAAGGATGCACCCATTGTATATGGATAAATATGAAATTGATATAAGTTATAATGTTTACATGTTTCCAAAACATGCCCCCACTATAAACTAAAGATGTGGAAAACTAAGTAGGTGAGGTGAACATGATTCCAAAGCATGCCCCCATTAAATCTATGAATTATATGTAAAAGAATTAATTAATGTGAAGGGAATGTTTCCAAATCATGCCCCTACTAAATATAACATTGTGAATGTGTGTAATCCATGGCCATATGACATTCCCCCACTAAACTTACAAACTATTTTAAGTACCATATATTGTGTGAGTGTGGAGAACATGATTCCAAAGCATGCCCCAATTATAATATATAAACTATAAAAAATGTGGAATCCATGTCACTTGTCATGTCCCCACTAAGATGAACCATATTTTAGGTGAGTTAAAAATAGTTCCTGATAGTTATGTGACCTCAAAAGGGTAAGACAGCTATAAATTTACAATTGTAACCATGTAAGGGGAAGGCCCAACACCCATAAATGTATCATGTATCTATGTATGACTTTTTATGTTTATGTAGGATTAAATTATTTGATAGTCCTCAACATGGAACTAAAAAATATTTCCAAGGATATAATATAATATTTAGGTGCTAAAAGTGATTTTTTATTTTTGAAATATTTTTCTCTAGTATTTGCTCGGAATAGAAAAGGTCATCCTATGATCGCATCCAAAGGATGATCATAAATATCTCCCCACTCAGAACCTAGTTCAATAAAATGGTATAAATTCCAAAGAGCATGTATAGGTGTAATGCTTATCACTATTTTATTTCATGCTTGACATATGTATAATAGGAATATAGGGTCATGAATTACCAATAGAAGGAATAGGGGTTCTTATAACTCATATCTATGTATTCTATGGTTTCTTTGGAATAAGAATTTACATCATATCATTTGGGTATATGTCTATTTACATCAACCTATATAAGAGGAGGGATAGATATAAGATGAAACTCAAAAAACTATGAGAGTAATGAAGTAGGAGGATCATGTAAGTGTGTAAATTGTCTCCTTGGTAAATTAGATATGACAAGTGTATACACATAATAATTTTAACTTTTATTGATTATTAACACTTTGTATCTTGCAAGAACCTATCGATTTTTAATCTCTCTTAGTGCATGCCTTAAGGGGTGCACTAGGAAAGGAGTGGAAAAACCATTAGTGCTTCATAATATTGTTGTCCCTTTTTCCACTTGCCATCTACACACTCATCTCTTGAAAACATTAACCCTAAGTTCTTATCAACCTTACCCATTCTAGTCATTTTATTTTTTTCATCCTCTTTTTATTGCCTTAATTTCCTTTTGGATAGTCAATTATAGTAGGTCAACTGGGTCGACCTTATATAATTTAGGGGTATTTTTCACTTTTTAGATTTGTTAGCCTTTTGGCTGACCTAGACTAGACCTAGTGAATTATCCTCAAAAACATATAGGGTCAACTAGGTTGACCCTGTACAATGTAAATTTTTGAGAGAATTTAGTGCAAGATCTACCTATATATATAAGTTCATTTCCAATGATTTGTATGAAGATAAGTGAAGAAGAATAAGTGTGAATGAACATATTCTTAATGACCATTCTACTTGAGGAATAGAGATTAGGGTTTCATACTTCCTTTGGAGACATGGATCTTGTCTTATGGAGAAGTCTTTTGGATGAATAGATAGGTTGTGAAGCCTAGAGATGATTTGTATTTATTGTCCTTACATACCACAATAATCTCTTGCAAATCACCTTGTCTAAGGGAGAAATTGAGGATCAACATGTTCATCTTCAAAGGTAAGTATTCATAACTTTATTTTTCCTTTGTAAGAGTAGATAGATAATGTAGTTGTGCTTTTTCCCCATATATTAGGATTCCATAGACATTGAAATGATTATATTTTTCTATACATGTTTAGTTTAGTTTATTTTATTTATATTTTTATTAGAATAGAGTGAACATTAAACCTATGACTCTTTTAGGGTTGTTGCATGAATGTGTTAGACTATAGGATTTGGAATCCTTCTTAGCATGGTGTATTGTGACAAGTGATCCCATAATTAGGTCTAGCATATCCCCATATTTGTCATGCCCCAACTTAAAAAATGTATCCCCAATTAGAAGTGTAAGTATGCTCTATCTTCTCCAAGTTAGGATTGATTTATAAACATGATGCATTTTTGATTACATACATTCTGGTGAACCCAATGTGAACTAACCCTTGTAATATTTTTTCATCATATTTCATTTATTTCATCATTATTTTTATCATATAATTACCATATTGGATTGACTCTATTGACCTAGTATCTAACTTCTATACACAAGTTTTTAGTTACAAGCTACTAGATCGATCTTGTAGACCAAGTATAGTTTTTCATTTTTCCAAACATCTAGTCTAGACTACTTGGTCAACCTAGTCGACCATGTATATTTTTAGGCATCTAGTTCAACATTCTAGGTCGACCCTATACATTTTAGGCACTCAATAGTACAGTTTTGTAAAGCTTGATCAACCTAGTCGACCTAGTTAGTAGAATTTGAAAGTATATATCAAGGTTCTTGAATAATAATCTTCATTCTCTACATCTATGATCCACAAAATTCCTTTCTATCTATCTATCTCTTTCATTACAATCTTTCCTTTTATATTTTACAATATTCAAAACTACCCTTATATAGTCAACTTGATCGACACTATCGACCTAATTCTATGTTCTATGTACTATCTAGATAACTAGGTTGACTTTGATAAACCCATTCATTTTTAGACCTTGCTTCTATACTACATGTTCAACCCTATCAAACCTATTCTATATTTTTTTCACACATCATTGACCATATCAACATTTTACCTTGTTTCAAAATTGGAATTAACCTTATATGCTAGTAATTAATTCACACTTTCTTTTCTTGTTGCTTACATGCTTAGAATAGATCACATATCCTAATTAGGTGGTTTTAAATTAATAATTTAGTTCACTATTTTCTATTTTATGCACACACAACCAAAGAACATAATATAAATAATAATTTTAACATTTCTCTACCCAAGACCAACCTACTTGGATTTCATCACCAAGGGGGGAGCCAAATTGATACTTTGGTCAAATATAAATCATGGTTAATGGTATATTATAGCTAAGCACATGATACCCTTATTGATGTGGTGTGTGAAGTGAGGGGGAAGGCCCAAAAACCAAGCCTGTACCATTGCCACTGTAGTCCCTTTCCCATCCATAGATTTCCATTCTCGTTATTTATTTGCAACCAACTTCCCATAACATTTAAAATCATACCTAATAGTCTAATAAAAATTCAGTTTGACCAATTAGTTAGCTCTATACTTATCCTTATATTTCCATTCTAGTTATTTATTTGCAACCAACTCTCTATCACATTTAAAATCATATCTCAATAATCTAATAAACATTCAAGTTGACCAATTAGTTAGCTCTTTACTTTCCAAGTTGATTGCTTGCTCTTTAATCAGTTTTATTCTATATTATAAAAACTTTATTTATCCAATGTTGGTGTAAGGTTTTATGTGGTGTGCCTCAATTAGATTGGCCAACATTAATCCAATTGACTATTTATTTCCTTTTTGTCATTTATTTTCAAATAACTTATGAAATTTGTCTTGTTTTAGCCCAAAAATTTATCATAAGTTTCTTAAATTTCCCTCTCTACTGTAATAGGTTGACCCAATCAATCCTATACCTTTTATAGCCTTTTTTCACTATAATATATTGACCCAGTCAACCCTGTATACTTTTTAGACCCTGTTTCATCTTTTTTTAGCCTTTATTCACTGTATTGGATTGACCTAGTTGACCTTGTACAGTTTGTAGACCTTGTTTCTATGCTAGGTCAACCCTATTGAACCTATATTACTTCTATCATTCCCTATTTTATTTCTTTCTCATCTTTCTTTCCTACCCTTTGTCATGGATTTTCTCTTTGATGATAATTCTGAGCTACAATTAGCATAAGTGATGAATCTTACCAACCTTCATAGGGTCTCCCATAGATAGAGTAGGGCACCTCTCTTGTATTCTAGTAATGTTCATATTTCCACTTGCATAATGAACTATGGGACCTCTCCTAACACCTCTTCATAGAATAATCCCCTTTTTCATTAGAATACCAACTTGAATTAGAGTATATGCCCAAAATACTCTTCTTTATCTCTAAATTTCCTCAACATCAAGGAAAGGATCCTTCTACCATTTAAAATCTTATGATTAGTGGTCAAGTTGAATATCCTCATTCACCTACTCCTACATTCTCAATTGGATTTGGGGGTACCACTTTCTTTGATTCTCAACCTTTTCCTTTGATTATGACCTATTATCATATGATGACCTCTTCTTCTCTTACTTCTTCCACCTCCATGTTTAATATATCCACTAAAATGGTAGGTTATAAATCTAGTGGGCCTCTCATAAGATCCACTATCCTTAATACTTTCAATAGTGCATCTTTTGATACCCAAGGTAATCATGCTACTAGTGTTTCTTCTTCTCAACCATTCACTAGTCCATCTTTTGACACACAAGTAAATTTTTCCACTAGTGCCTCACATTCTCATACTTCCTTTCAAGCTCTTATTAACACCAATAGTGGTACCCAAGCCATGAACACCAATTCTAATGCTTCTAACAATGTTAATCAAACACATCAACTATTATTACAAACACCCAATCAAATGAGTACCTTTCAAGCTCATAACACAAATCAAATGATGAGAATGCAAAATCACCTTCTTCATCTTAAATCTCATCCTCAACCAATATCTTGGGACATACATAACCAAAATGTTCCCCCTCCCCCTCTTCAATATTCTCAAGTCAATTTCATTACTCAACTTCCTTTAATCAATAAAACCATTAAGTATCTCCAAAATGAATCTCTCACTACTCAAATTACTAGCATTAATATTGGAGGTATCACACCTACAATTTATTATAATGTATCAACCAATCCCATTATTCATATTATAAACATTTGTAAATATTTATAAGGATTGGATAAAATTAAACACCTTTGACGCTACCAAACTCTAAGCAAAAAGCCTCATAGGTGATGCCTTGGATTGGTGAAACCAACTTAGAACTCATTTCATTTCTAGTTTGGAGGATTTAGTGAATTCTTTAGTTCAATAGTTCCAAACTAGTGATCTTCCCAAAGACACTTTGGCTCACTTCATAAATTGCAAATAACTTGAAAAAAAACTACTCAAACCTTTGTTAAAAGGTGGAAAACTTTGTCAAACAAATGTGAACATAACATGGCTGATGATAATCTTTTCCATCTCTTTACCAATTCCCTTTTTCCTAAACTTCAATATATGGTCTGCACTCTCTCCACACGTACCTTGGAGGAGGCTATTGACCAAGTTAAATGACAAGATTTCCTTATGAATCAATTTAAGCCACCCTAAACTTCTACAGGTCCTCCTATCTTAAAAACAAAAATCTTAATGTTACCAATGATCATGTTACATATTATTATAACACCATTCATAATTTTTAAGATATCATTCCTACCCCTTCTTTGGAACTAGCCCCCCCTTCTCAACAATATACTAATCCTCACTTATCTTCACCAAAAAACATTAATGTTCATAAACCTCTATCCTCAACTAAATTTCTTAATTTTTTACCTAAGCCTCTTCAATGAGATCTTTACTCTACCTATCTTATGAAATCATGGTATGATCATAAATTTTTTTTTGGTTTCCCACTTGTTGGGGTCATTCTCGTGAGACCTATAGATAAATTCATAATTTAGCTATGGATTTTCTTCTTGGTCCTAGTTTTGATCATGATTCTATCATTATAAATCATCAACAAGCTTATGAAATTACTTATAAGGATTATAAATCACATTATAAAATTCAATCCTTAAATCAAGAAAATTCTCATTTATCTATCTACAAAGACCCTCTTCCTAATCATCAATCTATTCAAGACAATCAAGAAAAAGCCACGCCTTCCACCAATAATGTATAAATTCTTATTAAACCAAATTATAAAGATAACATGGTTAGCATGACTAATATGTGAAGGTTGGTTACTTTTTTCTATTCTCAACCTATATACACTCCATCTAAAACATATCATCTTATCCAAGATTCTTCTCCAACTCATTTAAATGAGTTGTGGCAAGATGACCTTATTACTTTTAATGATCCAATTTCTAATTCTCCCTTAGATAACACTTGCTTTTCTATTTATAACACTCTTTCATCATCTTCTAACACTAATGATAATCAAGCTTCTACTAACACTTCTACCAATTCTCAAAATCAACTTGAACTAGATACTGCATTATCTCAACATGATTTGTAACCTTGTTTTAAATCTTCTTCTTCCTATCAATAAAAATTCCAATGTACTTTAGTTCCTCCTTCTGAGGACCTCCTTATTTATTGTGCACATATATCTAACAAATTATTATGGGTTATGATGAGTAGGATCCCATCATAGAACTCACTAATCTCCCATACTAAATTCCATTTCTTGAGCTTATGAGGACTTCTCCCCATGATAGAAACCATATTATGAAACTATTATTCAAGATGAATGTCCCTCATCCTAATCTAGTAGGATGGGAGGAAGCCTTATATAGATTTGAGGATAGTTTATTAAAACAATGTGAAGAGATCTCTATCAATGTTGATAAAACTATAGACATTTCCATTTCCTTAAAATTTCTCATAGCTTCTATGATTCTTGATGAGATTCTACTCCTTGAAGATGATCCTCCCTTATTAATTAGTGTTTAAATAGGTGATATCCAAGTTAAGCATGCATTTATTGACAAGGGTTACAACACTTGAGTTTTCTCTCTCAACTTCATTAAGACCCTTGGATATTCAGAATGCAATCTGAAGTTTACACACAACACTTGCCAAAGATATGATAGAAGTAAAATGCCTCCTCTAGGTTTTGTATGGCTTACCATTACCATCCCACCTATAACCATTTTCAGTAAGGTGATGATATTTAACATTCCCATTTCTTATAACACCTTGCTTGGTAGGCCATGAACTCACCATATGAGAGTAATTAGTTATTCTACCTACCAATGTGCTAAATCCCCTCATCATGGAGTAATTTATAGCATTCAAGGTGACACTAACCCTTGGCATTTTGAATAATTCCAACACCATGGTGTATTCAATATTCTTACTCTTGAACCTTTTCCTATCATTCCATTCTATGAGTTTCAACATCATAATTTTATCATTAATTCAACCCAAGGTTACAATGGGCATCCCAAAATCATTGGGAACATTCCTCCTAACCTCTTAGATTATGATGATGATGATCCCAATGAGATTAACCTAAATATAAAAAAATTTGATCTCTCACCTCATCGCATCTTGTAGCTTCCTACTTCCTTGCAGTCTTATTCTCGTAAACCTCCTTATGATGATATTCTCATAGTCTTGACCAAAACTCAATATTATATCTACCATACTTCCTTAGATGACAAGGTTATCCCTACTTATATCATTTATATTCATACCTTAGATTATGATGATGGTTATTCCCTAGATGATCCTTTATTAGGTGGTCTTATACAAGCCCGTGATGCCAAGACTATCTGTTATCATTCTTTTTTACTTATGTCTTTTCATGTATCTTCCCATATTCCTTCATTTATAGTTCCTAATTTAGTATTTTTCCTATTTATCACATGGTAGAGATGGTGACAACACCTCCATTTTCTTAGGAGTCTCATAGGAGTATGCTCATGGATCATGCTATGACTAGACCTTAATATTTTTCTAGATTCCTTGATCACCATAGTTGGTTTACTCTTGAGATAAGTGTGACCCTCCTTAAACCTTTTGTATATCCCACTCCTCCCTTAATAAATCCCTTATTGGAGCCCATTCTTGCTCCCACTATATTTGAGCCCATTTTTACTCCTACTATAGTTGATCCTATTCTTACTCCTAATGTTGTTGAGCATACCCTTGTTTCTCATACCATTGCTCCTTTTGATGAGCCTAGTTTCATTCTTCCTCCATCACAACCTTCCCTTGGTGAGGGTTTCCTTCACTTGCCTAAGATGGATCTTCCTCCCACCAAATGGGCTGATAAGTTCTCTTAAACTTCTTCCACTCCTATTATACCTCCTATGAGTGATTCTCCTAAGACCACTCACAAGCATATCTATTACTTCCACGAGTTAAATAATAATTCTTCTACCCATTATCATAAGTTGTTATAATATATTGATAATTTTCATCCTTATTATCTTACCTCAAAAAAAATAAACCTCCCCCAAAATTTCTACTTAAATATATACCTAAGTATGGTGAGGTGTATTATTTGTGGCACTAATATGGCACCCATCACATTGATTATTGTCACATCCTTTAACAACATCTTGAGGATCACCTTATAACTATTCCCAAACCTTCTTATGTTCCTCCCATATGTCTTTCCCATAATAAATATCCTCCTTATTCTACCATGGCTCCACCTCTAGTTTTTTATCCCCTCTTCTGGTCCCTTCATCACCTTTTGTGCCTCCACTTGTGATTACTTCACTTGTGAACCTTCCCTCACTTGTGGATCCTTCTATACCCATGAGTCCTTCACCCATGGATTCTTCTCCATAGGTGATTCCTACATCTCCTATATATCCCACTCCCATTCATTATACCAAGCATCCCTTGCCTAATTTTCCTTAGCATGATCCTTTGAGCATTCTTGCTTTGTTAGTTGAGGAGATTAGAAGAAAAGTCTTTTCCTAGTTTTAAGCAAAGATTGATGAGACATTAGCAGAAGTTCATATCCATCTTCATAGAGATTTATTTGATATCTTGGATAATGTGTGTTGGTATATTTATCAATACTTATAATCACATACATGGCACCTTTATATTTAAATTTTGATTGGAGGTGTGCTCCAATCTCATTCTTATCTATCTTTTATATCATTTGAAACTATGCCAAATTCATATTTTTCTTATATGGTGATTCTTTACTATATAGTACTATATCTTGATTATCTTTTCATTTATATTTAAATATGTTTGTCTTTATTTATCATTGATTTATCTATCTTTCTTGAGTTTTTCTCAAAAATCTATTCTTGTCTCTTCATAATTGTTTGATTTTTCATCTCTATATTTCATAGATAATTATCATTATGACTTGGTTATACCAACCCTATTCCCTTTGGTTCTTATCTCCTTTTAACATGTGATAGATTATCAAACAACATATCTCATTATAATTTCCTTTCACCGGTCCACCTTTTAGATCTCATTTTTTCCTTCTTCCTTTTTCACAAACTAAGCATATACATAGTTGAGACTTGAGATCACATGCTAGTTCAATGTTAAGCTTAAGTGTCATAGTCAGTCTTTGTCTTTGGTTACTTAGCTTCCTTTAGTCTTATATTAAATCTCATTTGTGTGTATCACTATAACTCTCATGATTGGCCATTCCAAATCCATATGGAGAAGAAATCTTCAAAATCTATAAAAAGTTAAAAACCAAATCATTTTACAAAAGGAAATGATATAAAAGGCAAAAATATTCTTAAAAGTCAAATCACACTCAAATATATGATTCAAAGCACATCTCCTTCTTCTAGTTGAACATCAAACTCTGAATTTGGCATCATAGTAGAGCCTAGGTCCTTTGGGGTGTGGTAGGCTAGTATATTAGAAGAGGAGAATTAAAAAATATTGTAGTGCTACCAACTTTCTCATGCAAGTACTCAATCTTTTTAGTAGACCGATGGCTCTATAATGGGTCCTAAGAAGTGGACAACACATCATGGGAAGGTAGGTCCATTTTAATTTTTCTTTTACAAATTTACATTCATGATTTGATATTAGTATCATGCTTATCTACCTATAGAGATTTATGTCTATACCAAACATGTTCCCTTTGGACATTGATGGTTAGTAGTCACTTAATGTTTTCTCATGTCCTTAGTATGCCTCTTTCCTCCTAAGGTCTTCTTATAGGACTCTTAAGTCTTGATTTTTAAACTCCCTTTTTCATTCCCTATATCCCTCATATATATTCTTGAGAAACATTATTTTATCTACTAATCACTCCCCTTGGGATCTCATTTTGTGAGTTGCGTTATTAGACTATGGATAAGACCCAACCATCCTCATAAATTACCACCTTTTTCCTTCCTATTACCCACATCCTTTATTACCTAATTGTCTTGATTTTTTCTACCCTAGTGATGTTCTCTTTGTGAGTTGTATTTTAAGACCATGGATAGGACCTGACATTCCTAAAAAAAAAACCAATAATACAAGTCACAAACAAAATTACATGTGTCAAATATGAGATAAGATGTGATTGATTATGATGTTACATGTCATTGACATGCTTTGTAGATTGATTTAGTATGTTTTATGCTTACTTTGTTTCTCTTTCACTTTTATCTTCTTATTTTTAGAGTGCATGTAAGAATACAACCATTTCTTGAAATATTCATATTTCGCATCTTGAATTAGTGTGATAAATTTAAGACGAATATTTTTCCAATTTTATTTTTCTCTTATACTTCCCAAGGTGATTTAGTATAATTAATTGATTTAATTTAATTTTTTTAATACCATTTTTCCCTTTTTACATACCTTCCATTTTATTACATTATTTTCATACTTCCCAATGTGATTTAGTATGATTTTATTTATTTTAATTTGGTGCAAAAATATTTCACTTTAGTTTAAGAACAAATTCCTTTTTACCATTTTGTTTTGCCATCTCTTCTTACTTTATACTTAGTAATTTTCTTGTTATTACACATTTCCCAAATTGAAATAGTGTGTAGTATATGTTTTGATTGATTATATTTTACCAAATCCTTTTTGCCTATTTATTTTTAAATATGCATGTGTTTTTCATAATGCTAGTAAAGAAACAACATCTCATGTGTTTCCTATAGCATATACAAAAAAAAACTAAATAAATGTGCTAGAAATAAATGTATCCAAAGCATCCACAACCACAAGCATGATAATGAAAACATACACAATCAACATCAATATGCCAAAATGATACATCATATATATATATATATATATATATATATATATATATATATATATATATATATATATATATATATATATATATATATATATATTGCTCCACCCCTAGGCTAGGCCCCATTCTATCTATCTCATGGCCTAGACACACTACCTGTTGAGGCCTCAGTCTGACTCCTCTAAATAGTATGTTGTAAAGAGGTTATCCAAGATCTCAGTCCCTCTACCTATCCATATAGATTTGTTATTTATACATATTCCTATACCAAATTAGTTTGGGTCATTGTATGAGATTACATCAATTGGGTTTGCATTGCCATATATGTCTATGTCATCTACATCATTGTAGTTAGATGCACAACTCTCTTATTCCAAATCCTTCCATGTCTATAACTCACCTACACCCATATATTTTGGTGGATGTATCCTCTCCCTCTAGCCTCGTATCTACCTCATTGACTCCCTTACTAATTTGAACCAACTCACCTAAGCTAGGGCAAATGGTATACTAGGGTCCTCTAATGTAGTAGGGTCATATGGTTGCATAGTCTCATCCAAGACATCATGGAATACTCCCCTCACAATGGACCCCCATCTCTCTTCATCCTCAATAATGCCTAAAAAATCACACCCAAATAGATATTAAATCACTATCATATCTTATAATATCTATCGATCTATAGTCTCTATTTCAAAATGAAAACTTAAGCAATAAATTAATCATCTTTTACCTTTCTTTGTATCATCCACTATGGTCTCAACATTTGTGCAACCACCTAACATAGTCTTTCCATCCATGTGGCCTATTATCACCTCTTTTATAGGCTTCTTCCTTAGCTCAAAACTAACTATCATGGCTCACATTTGCTTTAATCTATGCCTAAGTATCCTCTCTATCATCCATCTCTCCTTTGGCTCACCTACTAGGTCCTCAAGGATAGTGATAGTTTCTACTCTCTCATGCTCCTTTTACCTCCATTTACATCATGTACTTGGTGTTTATATCTCATCTATATATGGAGCTGGTGGTTGTATCTTTAGTGCCAATACCTTTACATCCCTCTCTTCTTGCTCCACTCCTCATGTTCATCTAGTCCATGGTCACTCATGATGTGGTTTGAATATTGACCTCATCACTAGTGTCCCTATTCCCTTCCTCCCATACAAATCTCTCACATGCCAAGCCCACTACTCAAGTATCAATATTGGTGCTACTAGATGAGGTAATCCCATCTATCCTAATACCCATGCCATCAGATGTGGCTATCCTCACCAAGTATAGTGTCTAATAACCTCTTTCCCCATTATAACTGGTGTAACTATATACCAACTTATCCATGTAGTTTTTATGTCTCCATATGGATGCCACACTATGTCTACATGTCTCATAGTCTATAACACTAGCATGTGGGACATGTCCCATACTACCTAGTCCTCTCTCCATCTCTGCACTTGAGGTGACCTATCATTGATTACATGGGGAAGCCTAGACAATGAATACATGAAAAACCTCTCATAGATCCAAGATATAAATAATATGATCGATCATATATATTTTTTCCCTCTAACTAGTACCTCATATAGATCATGTATAAGCTAGACCCAAATGATAGAACCCAAATCATATAGTATGCCCTCCTCTAGAATCCTCCTACTTAAGGCTACCATAAATAGTGGTACCTTACCATTTTACTTATGACATAACACTTGATGTGTCATAAGTCCTATCACAACCTTTTATATATCTAAAATATATGATGCATACACATTAAACATGCTCACTCACCTACCACCTAATATTGTATCTGAGCCTATGGCCCATATGGTTAAGGATCTTCTCTCCTTCAAGATATCTAGTATGCCTATAGTCACTAGTGTTCTTATCATTGGTAACCCTAAGATGGCATGAACATCCTATAGCATGATAGATAATATTCTAAAGTTTTTGATATTTGGCTTTTTTTACACCAACTTCTATAGGTTCATCTAGTGTTATTCACATTGGATTCCTTCACTTTCTCTTTATAGTCTAATTCTTTATCTATAACATTAAGGTAAGTAAAGGTATGATTTTTTTAATTATATCCTTTTTATCTTATTTACTACATACTGCACTTTAATTAGCATTAGCATTATGTGTTATCATGTTCTATACCAAAGTACCTTCCCATGTTGTAACTTAGTGACACGTGATGAGCTTTGAGTGGGGCATATGTATACACAATATTTTTAACTTTGATTGATTATTAAAACTTTTATTTTGTATGAACCTATCGAGTCTCAATATCTATGAGTGCATGCCTTAAGGGGTACACCAGGAAAGGGTTGGGTAGACCATTAATTCTTTGTAATATTGTTGTCCCTTTTGCCACTTTCTATCTACACACTCATCTCTTAAAAACATTAACCCAAAGCTTATTATTCTTAGCCTTACCCATTCCAATAATTTTATCCTTTCCATCCTCAATTTATTTCCTTATTTCCCTTTTGGATAATTGGTTATACTAGGTCAGCTGAACCTATATAATTTAGTAGTATTTTTCACTTTTAGAGTTTGTTAGCCTTTCGATTGACCTAACTCAGACCTAGTGAATTGTCATTAAAAACATATAAGCTTGGCTAGGTTGACCCTATACAATTGACATTTTTGGGAGGATCTATGGAAATATCCACATAATATAAGTTCATTTCCAACCATTTTTAATAATAATAATTAAAAAAAAAAGTGAAAACAAACATCTATTTATTGACCATTCTACTTGAGGAATAAAGCTTAGGGTTACATACTTCCTTTGGAGATATGGATCTTATCTTGTGGAGAAGTATTTTGGATGCATAGATAGGTTGGGTATCCTAGAGATGATTTGTCTTTGTTATCCTTACATACCATAATAATCTCTTGAAAATCACCTTGGTTAAGGGAGAGATTGAATCTCAATGGTTTCATCTTTAAAGGTAAGTATTTCTAACTTTATCTCTCCTTTGTAAGAGTAGATAGATAATGTAGTTGTGCTTATTTATTTCATGTATTAGGATTTCATATACATTGGTGACATTATATGTCTTCTATGCATGTTTAGTTTAGTTTGTTTTATTTTTATCCTCAATTTGTGACACAAGATTTTGTGTGCACTATATTAGATTTACTTTCTTGTTTATTATAAGTGTGAAAATTAAACCTAGGACTCTTTTAGGGTTGTTGCATGATTGTGTTAGATTTAGTATTTGGAACCCTTATTAGTATGGTGTATTGTGATAAGTAATCCCCTAATTAGGTCTAACAAGTCCTCATATTGGTCATGGCCCCACTTAACAAATGTATACCCAATAAAAAAATTAGGTATGATCTATCTTCTTTGAGATAGGATTTATTTATAGACATGATGAAATTTTAATTTCGTATAACAAGTTAATTATATTTCTATGAAAATGTGTTAATTATGGTACTTGTTTCCTTTTTAGGCTCAAGAGTTTTTACCTTATAACTTGGCTTAATTGTAAATTTTATACTAGATGTAGATGGAGGTGGTGTGTTTAATACATACTTGAGTTTATTCAATGACATAAGCTTTATTTCATGATCTCATACAACATGGCATAAGTCATCTAAGGATTTAAATTTTTTGAAAATAATGGAATCATGTAAAAGAGAAAACTATTCTTTAATATTTCTTACAACTCTTTGTCTACCATATGATTGGTCATTTTTGTTAGCAATATCTTGTATCTCAAGACATATTCATTGACTGGTTCATTGGTTCCTTTTTTTATATTCATAATTTAAGCATAGGAAACATTTTTGGTAATGTTAATATAATAGTGTGCCAAAAAATGATCTACAAGAGATTTGAATGCTTTCACATATTAGAGAGGTAAGTCATAATACCACCTCAAAGCATAGTCCTTGAAGATCCTTGGAAATAGTTTGGTCAAAATTTTATCATTTGAAACATAAACAAGGTATGCTACATAAAAGGTTTGAAGATGTTGTTTAGGATCACCCTTTCCATCATAAAATGTGAACTTAGGTGAAATAAATATAGTTGTAAAATAATGAGAAAATATATCAAGTGAAATAGGGTTACGTAATACATCTTGTGAATCTATGGCATGTGAAGACTTTAAAGCCTTTTATTAAATGTTTATAACCTTATCTTACAAGGTATGTATGACTTGAAGGAGTGATTTAACTATAACACATGTGGGATTTTTATTAGTAATTCTATTAGTCACCACAGGGGCTAAAAACATGTTTTAAGTATTAATAATCATTGAAACCGGTATTTGTGTTGAAAGAATGGGAAAGTTTCTAATGGATGTATCAATAGTAGTTTCATGCAACAAAGGTGGGAAAACATAGTTTTGTGCCCCAATTAGATGTATTGATTTGTAGTGTGGGTTAAGTTATAATACCTTATATGTTTTCACTATTACTAGGTGAGGTGACCTTGGTTTTATCTTGTTTCCTTATTTCATCTCTTGTAACATATAAAAATGTAGATATTAATCCCTAATTTTTGTTGAGATGAGGAATCAGTGATTCTTCATCTTCCATTTGGAATCAAGAACATATAAATGGTAATAACATTTTTCATTTCTTCACAAATGAGAAGTTTTAAATTTGAAACATAATAAAACAATTAAAAAAATCAAATAACCCTACCTAGCCTAGGATTTGATGATCAAAGATTAGGTTCACCAAAATGTTTAAAACCAATTTAGATAAGGATCCCATTTAGTGGTTAGTATTAAGGATATAAAAATTATAAGGAATAAGGGTGAATATCAAATCTATAACAAACCAATTTATGTTCTAAACTCAAATTTACCATATACTAAATTTATAGAGCATAGATAGGCTATTAATGGAAAGTATAGCTATGTTAGATATACAAATGATATATAAGTAATTAATTATTTTTTGAAATGTTAATATAGTTTTTTCATGTGGTATAGGTGGTAATTAGGTAGTAATTATACTCTAGATCAATTATTAAATTCTAGATCCAATGCCTCTGAGTCTCTAAATACTTGTGTCAGCATGGGATAATTGTATTGATGTTAGTGCCTTGATTCAACGCTAGTGTCTAGTATGGATTGTGAAATAAAAAAATATAGTGTCTAGTATGGATTGTGAAATAAAAAAAGATGATACCAATTATATTATTTTGGGTTTGTCTTATCATTTTCTCTAGTGCATTCAAATTTGGCTCATGGACTATCACTCTTGGTGAAATAAAAAAACCCTAGCTTTACATCTTCAATGTGACCTTAAAAAAATGGGTTAGTATAAAATTGGTGTTGAGATGACCCATAATGACACTAATATCAAATGGAATAGAATACATATCCAATAATTCATAATAAGGCCTCAATATTATATAATTCTTCCCTACATGTTGGCTTGTGTGTGAATCATGTAATGTTTGTAAAACAAGTAAAATAGTGGCTTGGCTTGTAACTTTGTAAATATGACATTATGATTCATATTTTAATAATTAAAACATGTATATGGGATATTCATTTAACTAATATTATAAAAAGGTAGAATAGGAAAGATTTTGGTAACTTGAGTGCTTCCTGAGTTCTCTTTAAATTTGATTGCTAGGTGAAGAAGTAATGAGGGTTGATATTGTATTTAAACCAATCATATCAAGAGATAACTTAAATTAAAGAAATTAATATGACCATTATGATACATTACATTTTCAAACTATATGACTTTAAGGTAGTGTGCACTTGCATCGAGTAAGGACAATAATGTTGATGTTACTATTGGACCCACATGTTAGTGTCTAAGGAGAAGGAGAGTATACATAGGATTAGAACTTGAATAGGTTGAAGATAAGTACATTTTAAGAATTATGAGAAAGATGGTATGGTTTTTTTATTAATATAATTTTTGTTATAATAAAATATAGTCCAAGGAGCATAAGATAGAGTAGATGCAAGACTCACATAATCAAGGAATGTGTAGAATTAAGATGAACTACTAGGGTCATGAGTTTTCCAATCATATAATATTGAGGTGATACATAATAAAAATAATAATCTATAATACTTCAATAATATTACCCACATCTAGTGTGAAAATTTGGAGGTAGCTTTCTAGGTTCCTAGGTAAATCATTGACAACTCCAAGAATGTCGAGAGTATACCCAACTAACCAAACCATAAGTATAGTCATAGGTGGAGGTTTGCTAGGGACACAATGAGATGATGAGATATTAAGTTTAAAAATGGGTCTTAGTCTCCCTCTAATAGGTCTAGTTCTTCTATGAAATTATAATGGGGATATTATTAGTCATCCAGGGCTAGCTCAAGATCTAGTGATCTACACAATAGGCTCTAGGTTTATCTCATGTAGGATAGTATATTGAAGACTTGTTATATAGTAATAAGGGGTGCCCTCCTTCTAGTTTCAACTATTATTCAATCCAAGATCTCAATATAATGTGCACCTATTGGGTTAGATGCACTAAGTGATCTTGAGGAATAATTGGGGGACTTGCATTCTATTATTTTAAGATTATTGTTGAGACAATATAGGGCATGAGTTATAGGTATTTTGTTACATTAAATATATTTCTTGGAATATATCTCTAAGAGATGAAGCACTACCACCAAATGTCCAATATTAGTTTTTCACTAATCCACATAACTTAAATACTTCTACCTAAAATAATTACAACATATTGAAATCCATATCTATACTTTTATTTGCTTCATAGTTTATAAATAAATGAAAATAATACTTATTCAAAAATATACATTAATATATATATATATATACACACACACACACAGAGAGAGAGAGAGAGAGAGAGAGAGAGAGAGAGAGAGAGAGAGAGAGAGAGAGAGAGAGAGAGAGAGAGAGAGAGAGAGAGAGAGAGAGAGAGAGTCATAAAAAAATCGTTCTAAATAAAGGGCCAACATAAATGATTCTAGGACCAAAACATGCTCAGATATAGTTACCCCACGGTATGATATGTTTCATGATGGCTTGGGCTCAAGTCATATATGGTGATTATTTGAGGATAAATAGTAAATGTTTTATTCTAAAATTCCTTTAATGAACAAACTAAAAATAGGTTTGTAGTTAATTACACATGGAATTATATACTTCACATAACATGAAATGGATCAAATAACTTGACTAAAATAGTAATTATCACATCCTAGTTAATGCATGAACTATATAAAAAAGAAAAAATTAAAATCATCCAACATTATTAATAATCCATTAAATTATAAATAAAGTGGATGACCTTCAAGATAACTATATGCACACACAAAAAATAGCATTAATCTAATAATGTTTATTTGAAAATATCATCAACCCTTATATAATATTACATAATAGTATATATAGAATACAAAGATAGGAATTTTCCCCATGTGACATGACATCTCACTCTTATCCATCATGACCTAAAGTGGTAAAACATAATTATTTTAAAATATTCCTCATCCCAAAACAAATAAGATATAATCTGATGAACCATTAAGAAAACATAAAGAAGAAGAGGTATGATGTTGACCACTTCCTAATGGTTTTTGTAGGATTTTTTGAGATTCCAATTATTATTTAATGAGGTATAACCTATGAAACTTGACACATGATATTTTTATGAAATTCTACCTAGACTATTAGGTGTAGGGAATGTGAGGAACACACACCTAATTTACCTCTATAACATTATGAACAATTCAAAGACCATTTGTATGGCACTTTTCTAATGTCTCTGACTTATCAATTGTTTTTAAAATGACCAATGTATCAATATAATTATTTCAAATCCCACTTTATTATATTTTACATACATTCTAAAGTCAAGAGATATTTCCAAGTTGGACTTCTTAATATCATCACACTTGGAAAGTTGTCACTTGATTAGGACTTATGTTAACCTTGCCTTTAGTATTTAGACCAAAATTGATCTATGTTCTAAGTGATGTTTAAAATTATAGATTCATATTTTTAGTTCTCTTAAAACCCATATTTATGTCTTGAATCTAAATTATCCTATAGAAACACATGGCATAATGTTACTTATTTTTATTTCCCGATCACTTCGTTGAGCTACTTACCCTACCACATGTATATTAATCAAACATCAAGGCCTTGATTTTATCTATCCATGTCACTTTATTGATGGTGTGACACTTATGTTTCTATCATTTACCCACTAGCATTAACCTATGTAACTTTTACCTTAGGATCCCTTTTAGCAACAAGTGAGCAATATGCCAACATGTGGCATGACATCTCTTTTTTTTAATCTATTATATTTCAATAATGTGACTCTTGGAATTTGTATATGGTTCAATTAGATGTAAATAAATTATTAAATCTTGTTAATACAAGTGCTTATAAGATACATATTATTTTTTAATTTATATTTAGTCCATAAGTTAACATGATGTTGCCACATGGAAACCCTCACTTATCCAAAGGGTCTTTGATAGTTGAATGTATATGCTTTTATGATAATCCAAATATGTATGAGATTATACCAAGTTTCATGATCTCACTTATTTATATGCTAACCTATTCTTGTAATGTTCATCTTTATCTATAGGATCATGATGAGAAGGATGTTCCCAAATGGATGGCCTTTGCTTATCTAGATGATCACCTATCCTTGTAGTATGTGCCCATATCTAAAAAATTTGGATGAGTGTGATGATTACACATGGATATTCCTCACTTTTTTAATGTGTCTTCAAAATTTTAATGAGAAACTAGACATTGTTCTTCTTGACAAGTTGTGGATGAGTGAGATCATGCCATATATATTGCTGTCACTCATTTGGATGCTCAAGGATGTTCAAGACATGTGCTTAGTCTAGTTGATCATGAATGAGAGGGATCATGACATGTTTCATGATATCACTTATACATATTATTTTGGAACCTTGATAATTATTCCTATATCTAAAAGCTACACATGAGTAGGATGAAACACATGGAGGGTCCTCACTTGTCCACTTAGCCAAATGACTTTCTGAACTACATGTGTTTCTTCAACTATTGATAAGTGAGACTATGACACATGGATCAATCCTATTAATCTGAGTTTTTTATGATTTATTATTATATTCAATATTAACAAGTGATAAACATGAATAAAAATGTCATAATCCTAGTTTCTTAGGTCAAAAGGACTTGAAACCTTATAGATAAGCCATGGAAGAGTGATATGAAGAGATGCATCTATATACAGTGAACCTAGATACTTTAAAAAAATACTTGGTCACTTCACAAATACTTTAAGATAAATATATATGCCAACATGTGGAGTGATCTCAGATATAGGGGCCTAGCCATTAGAATGGAAACTAGCTTGACCTATTCATTGGAATAAAAATTGTCAAGATCTAATTATTGGGATTCAAACTACATTACTACTCTTAAATTTTATGGTTGGTATAAGTGCAAGAGATATATGTATAAATGTTATATGTGAGGAAAATTTTAGTAAAATGACTATTTATAAAAAGTCCTTCATACTATAAAGGATCTTTCTTAGCTAGATCAAGTAAACTTTGGCAAGGTGGCTTTGTGGAGCTAGTATAATCTTGAAAAATATAAACAACCTTTGGAAAATATCAATTTATCTTAGTTAGTACATAAAGAAAAAATATGAATTTGATGAATGTCAAAGAACTAAAATCCAAATATATGCATGTAATAACTTCAATAAACAAGGTCATTTAGAAATTTAGACTTAGATATCAATCAAATTGGTAAATAAACTTAATAAACACCTAGTTAGCTTGGTTAGCATTAAATAAGATCAAAAATACATTTTAAATTAAAAACTTAGACTTAAAATAATAACTTCTAGCTTAGAATTGGACTGATTCATTTCACAACAAGTCATTAACATGGAATTTTAGCTCAAAGTAGCTCCTCATTTGAAATTTTGAAATGGGACATGTTTATCTAGTCATAATAATTCCCCTTCTCAAATTGATTTCCTTGTATCCACTTATTTACCATTCATATGTTTTCAATATCAAAATATAATTCATTATTAGTCAACTCAATAGTGTCTCTATCTTCTTATAGGTAGGGTATGACATCTATAATTTTATTTTTTATTATGATCAACCATTTATGAAAATCAATAGTCTTTAGGTGGTTTATATAAGAGAAATCTAATATGAGGTTGAGGATTGGTAGCCAAGGTTTTTTATCCTTCTCATCTCAAACATATATTTATTTGAACTATATGATGTTGATTTTTAAGTGTGAATAAAAAGTATCTCTATATTAAAATTCTTTGTCTTCCTTAGAGTTTATAGTTATAAGTATGCATTGTATATTTTTTAGATGATTATATTAACTATAATATACCAAGTCTCAAGATCAAAGTTTCTGTTCTAAAATTTCAATATTGGGTTGAATTTTTGGTGTAGGATTGACAATGGTCAAAGATACAATAATAATAAAATATTAAAAGTACTTGAAATAAATTGATTTAAAATTTACATTTCAATCACTAATTTTTTATAGTTAAATTTGTGACACCAAGTAATCTACTCATTTGCCTATCATAAAGGTAAGATTTGAATCTTTCATATATAATAATAGGGTATTATGACCTAAAATAAGTTATAAAGTGTGAAAAGGGTATTTTAATGGTTAAGAGAATGTCTGAGACTTAACCAGGTTATAGGAATCAATTAAATTTCCTTTCAATAATCAAAAAATTAATAAAAATTAGAAATTTCTAATGAAGCTATCATAACAAGTATGAGATATTTTAATTTAGTCTTTGTTTGATAACTTCTATCAAATTTTTACCAAGTGTTATTAATCCTATCTAAAAGAGAAAACCTATTGAATAGGTAATCCATTTAAGGATTAAAAACTCTAATGTTTTATCGATGATCAAAATATCTCTTTATAATAATGATATTCTTCATATGTATTCCTTTTTAATCCACTCAAAAAATGATAACGAACCAAAAATAATAATGACAAAAAAAAAGAAAAAAGTGAACATAAATCTAAAATCAAAAGAAACTACATAAATAAAAGAATCTTGTTATTTAATATAAATTGGTACAAATAAAGTGATGAATTAATTTTAAAAAAACTAATATTAAGTTATTTAACTAAACTAAATAAAAAAATTAGTAAATCGAATATCAAAATGAAATTATCCAAAAATATTGAAATTATAAGTGTAAAATAAAGAGTGAACTTGAGTTAAGATATAAAAGTATAACTTTAATTCATAAACTATGAATTTTATAACTAATTTATAGTAATTTTTAAAAGAGAAAGTTGTAGATAACGAGAAGTTATCAATATGTCATACAATGTAAGAAGTATTATTCATTATTATTGAAAAGAAAAAATATGATCCACACATATGACTGCATTATTTTTTAGTCACCAAAATATTAATAATCTTATCCATGTTTAGATAATAAATTTATAAATCAAATAAACAACTAGGATATGTCTACTTATACCAATTAGGACACTTAACTATCAAATACTATATTTTTTGGTCTTCCTATAATAATAATCGATATAAAATATTTATGATAAAAGAGAAAGAGTAGTATAAAACTTTAAATTAAGAGATATTATACTTGTATGAGTTCCTTTCCTTGAATGATGTCCTTCATGTCCTTTTAAATCCTTCACTTTAGAAGTTATTTTTATTTTAAGTTATAACTATCTTTTTAGTTGACTTAAAATAAATGTAACTTTATTTATTAAAATTTAAATAATTTATATCATGTTTTAAATAATAATTCATAAATTAAACTTATATAACTCTATTTATTAACTAATTTAATAGATCAAAAACAATGTTTTTCTAATGGAGTGGGGCCCCACTTATAATGACTTGATTAATCACTAGTACAAGTTTTCATATGACTCAATAAATCATACATTATTAATGTATAAGTATTAAATCATTAAATTTCAATTCTAAATTATAATTTTTATTCTTTAATAAATATAAAACATAATAAACCAACATAATATTGTTAGAAATATCCAATTATAATAAATCTACTAAAATATTTGATTCGATCTAATCTGAGATTCAATTGAATAAGAGAAAATTATGAAAATAAATAAAATATAAATGATAACTATCAAAATAATTTAAATATCATAATTATAAATGTTTAACTACAATAATATATTTAACATGTTGATAGTATTCTTAAATAATATTTAGGTTAAACACAAGATCATCATAGAACTTAGAACTCTACCGAGCAACATGGTACATCTCTAGAATGATGAGACATAGAAATGAAATATATTTTGGTCATCCATGGTATTGCAATGTAATTTTTATGGAAAAATGTTACAAAGACATGGCCATTATGCTATAAGATGTATCTAATAAGTATTCACAACACATTATTTTAATATGGTAGATATAAGGGCTGATAGATAATATAAAATAAAGATAATTGAATAGAGTAGAGTATAGTGAGGTAAGATAATATAAATTATATAAGTACCTTTAATATGTTAGAAAATAATAATAGATTAAATAGAGTGGAGCTATATAATATAGAGTTCTATAAAATTTTAAAGGACATTATGATTATAATTATACAATTATAGATAGAGTAGGAAATATATATACTATGAATAAACACACACTTATTTTTAATTCATAAATTCACATTATAACTAACTCCATATAATAATAGCATCTATGTTGTGTTATCTATTAGTAGATTTAACTTGAATTGCATAATAATTTTTAGCCAAAACTATAGAAATTATGTCAATAGTTGGTGGTTTTGTATGATCTTTGGTTATCTAGTATCCAAAGGTAGGTATACATTGGATTTTTAAAACTCGACATTTAAAAAATTAAATAATGGTGGGAAAAATATATTTAAAAAAACACTCTAAAATAAAAAGACACTGTGAATAATTATCTGAGGTCAATGCATCCTTTTTTAGATCACACGAGGAAGACTTATATGTCACCTTTGCAAAGATCTTATGGACTTAGATCTTACCATAGGCTAGACATATAGATATATTAAAAATTAATATTAGGAAACTAATTAAGTGGACTAAAAATAATCTTAGGGTCGATGAGAGAATTAAAACACCTTGGACATCTGTAATTGACTATTGGTTAAAGACTAGACATGATTCATTCTTAATATATTATTTGGGTTATTCAAGGTTAGACAAGATTTATTACCAATAAATTTGAATTATTCAAAGGATAAAGATAAATATTATTAATCATGGAACCACTATTAATTCATAAGATATTTATGGATAAAGGATTGGTAATAGTTGGAAAACAATTCCATCATGGACTAGGCACCGAAGGGATTACTTGCAAATAGAAAGGGGATCCTCAAGAGACATTACTTATTAAAATATTTGATCTAAACAGTTGGGGTAGGTTAAATAATATTTATAGTATTAGGAATATAATCATAAAATTAGACACAAATTAGGGAATAAAGAGAGATTATATTATCAAGAGAGTAAACCAAAAAAAAATGAGTAAAATAATGAATAAAGATATGATAATTTATATTGAAGAATAAATAATTAAATCAAAATCTAGAAGAGAAATATAGAGGAAATAAATATAAGATAGGATATTAAGGATAAATTTAACAATATAAGTAACCAAACAAGAATATACCAATAAACATCCCCATATAAAATAATATAAATTCTATCCCTCTAAAAAATAGATGAGTTCTAATTATTATCATTAGAAGACACAAAAGAAGGTATAAAAATAAATAGGATATAGAATATATCATACCACACTCAATATAAAGTCATGAATGATATGAATTAGGGATTATCATAGTTAGTTACACTAGTAGGAACCCCCAAACTATTTAAAACCTCAATGTGGAAGACCAACCGGTGGTGATTATTACAACCCACAGTGGACAAGGCATAGGAATTAGTAAGGGAAGATATTGGAATGATAAAATAGAACATATAAAATAATAGGATAAAATGTGGATCCAAAAGGATATATTTAATAAATAAATAAAAATTAATATAAGAAGAGATAAGGGAGAACAATCAATATATGGGGATATAATAGAAGATAATATATATATATATTGCAAGGGATACTAACCTAAGGGAAGATAATGATTCATAAAAGAATAATAGTATTAATATAAATTAAATACAAGAGATAGAGTGGGAATATATTAGATTAAGAAAGGAAGGATTAGTCAATGAAAAAAATAGAGAAAAAGATAGCGTAGAGTTAGAGAACTAATAAGAGGACACTAAAAGTGACACCATGCTTCAAAATCATGATCAAAAGAGACCTTATGAGGAGATGAGACCTTTGGAACAAATTCCATGCCCTATGTCAATTCACATCAAACATGAACATGCATTAATTATAAAATAATAATTATATGTAGAGAGGAAGTAGATAATACTTACCAAAGTTTCAATAAATATTTATAAAATAGATGGAAGTTTTTAGTAAATTAAGAAAAGGCCTTAGGAATTTTTTTTTTCAAATATAATTAAGAAAATATAAAGGATGAATTAAAACACTAGTAAAAAAATAATAATATAAAAAAAAAAAAATCTCATCTAGTGATTCAAGAAAGCAAATCTAGTAATTAAAATAGTAGTAGTGCAAACACACAATCCAACATCTTGAATATGACACATAGAAAAATGAAGTTTCCCTCTTTTGGAAAATATACCAAAGATTACAAATAAAAATTATTCATAATAATATAAAATTAGATAATCCATAACATCACATATGATCTAAGGTGATGTCTTTTTTACTTTATTAATATGCTAAGAGTTGATGTGTTAAGGTGCTACATGAAAATCAATGCAATACATGCAAAATTTTTGGTTAATGTATAAAAAGCATTAAAAGGGGATTTATATTACCTAGACATCTTAACCAAGATATTAGTTAAAATATAAAAACTAATATAAAAAGAAAAGGGAATTGTGAAATAACATGATCAATTATTTAAAGAAATCATGAGAAATGTAGAGTATTTGCTAAATGATAAATAGAGGATTGAGTGGTTTATTTAAGGATTAATATCATACTATGAGCTAATATGGATGTAAACTTATTTAATAATTTTATAGATACATTGTATATGGATTCAAACCTTTAATCTCAATCATGAAGATGAAAGATAGATTCCTCCCTAAAAGATAACATGGAGAAGTTATAATAGGAGTTATAATAGTTATAGTTGAAACATGAGATTAAAATGAAGGGTAATAATTTAAACTCACTACTAGCAAAAACTAACCCACCAAGGGATCAAATTTGGTGTACCATTTTTTTTTCACATGAGAACATTCATAGATGGAATGCTCACACCAAGAAATAAATAAATGGGTAATAGTGGTGAGAGCATCCTAGACACTAGTGGGCATCCCCCACCATACCCAATTTAGAAACCAATATATGGAGATATGATTTATTATGGAATATGTAAAACATATGACCAACAATCATATAAATTATATATAATAATGAAATTATCCTAGCCAATCAATAAATTGATGTATTTCACTACTTGTGGATCATTAAATCATTATAATCATAGATTACTTAGACATGATGTAATGGAAAAGTTATATAAAAAAAATTTGAATGCAAGTACTGGAAGCCCAATATATTCCATCATCACAACCACATATTTTGAACCCTACTATAATTAACCCTGGCCAATGGTACCTACACCCTATAGAAAAACATTAATTTACACCACAAAACCCCATCCATAATATTATAATAACAATCAAGGTGAGTATCAAGGAGGAAGCCAAGGAAGTTAAAAACATGGATACCATAGGGGAAGAGGGAACTATCAAGTATTAAAATAATATAACCTAGGATATAAGTAGGAATATAGCTAGGAGAGACCATCTACCATATGTTATTAATATGGAAATATATGGGAAACTCATGGATTGAATACATGCATAAAGTGGATACTACCATGAGAATGGAACACATTATTCATTTTCCTTCCCCAAATTAGCATAGTTTTATAAAAAATTGAGGCATAAAGATAGATGAACTAGATATTTCTCCTATAAAAATGAGAAAAATATTAAATAAGATACCAAAGGTTCAAGATACTAAGGTAAGGTTCAATAAAGTGAGGCATAGATATGGTGATAATAAAATTAAAGAAGAAGTCCCACATAAACAAACAAAAAATTTGATAAATAATTTAATGTAGAGTAATGATATAATAACATAATGACAACACAAGGAAAAAATAGTTAGTATTAATGATGGAGGAACCAAAACCAAGGGTTGTGGTAAATACTAGGAGTGGGGTAAAAATAAGAAAATGGAAAGATAAATATATAGACTCTGAAGATGAATTATGAATGAATAGTGAAATTAATTATCCTAATAAATATGAATATTAATTAATAATATAGATAAGTATAAAAATTATATAGTATAATAAATAAAAATAATAACTTAAGATGACTCACTTTAATGAGGAAGAAATTGAAATTTTAAAATAAGTGTCAAAATTAGTGAAAAATAAGATTTGGTAAAAAAAATTAATGCAAATTCATGAATATTAGAATAAATAAGAACATGAACATACATTGTGAATAATTAATAAAAATTAAACCAAAACCCAAAATAATATCTTTAGAAAAAATATATAATGGAAAAAGATGATGATAGTAATAAATGTTAGGATTGACAGACATGAAATTAAAAAAATATTATTATTATTATTATTATTATTATTATTATTATATATACAAACATAAATATATTTCCCCATAGTACTTGGGAAACATTAGGTAGACTACAATTACATGCAGCAACATATGACATCACCATGACCAACGGAGCACTTTGATCACCAATAGGGGCACTAAGAATGCCTAGGTTAATTTAATGGGTACAAAAGGAAGGAGAGGTGTCTTTTTAGGTTATTTATATGTATGATACATGTTACCTAACATTACTAAATTCATAATGGTTTGTAGATTGTAGCATTAAATTAAATTTCAAAGATTAATAAATTATTATTGAAGTTAATGGGTTAGTGTATATTTTTATCTATAAACTAGTATGAGGGACATGTGGTCAGATGAATTATGGTTAGAAAAAGGTGAGAGTGAATTATATTGAGTTTATATTATTACAATAAAAAGAAACTTGATGATGACCATGAACCAAAGGAGGAAGGAGAAGTAATAATTTAAATTAAGAAAGTAAAAATAGTTTATGATGATGAAATTGAGTACTCATTATATGGAGAACCAAAGATGTGTTAGGAAATTAATGTACATGTGGAAGTTACAATCCTATGAAAATGAGTTTAACATAGTAAATGATATGATACCTTAGAAAGTAAATGTATACCACATTGAAGGATATTATTTTGAAAAACTAACTAAATTTAGTGGGATTTTATATGCATACAATAACCTCCAAAAAATGATATGAGTGTTTCCCTAAGAACACATAATAATGAGTGAAATTGATTATACAATGACTATCACTACCAAAAGATGGTGGAACACACATAAATTCATGATCCTAAAATAGAAAACCTTTAACATTTTAATAAAAATAAAATTCATCAAATTATATTGATATTTGTTTAATAAATATAATGATATGCAAGAACAACTAACCTTAGTAAAAATATTTAAAATTGTGAAAAAATGTGGATAGGAAAAGGAGAAATGGACAAATGGACAAATGACTTTGGGCATATTTTTTAATTGAACCCTTAAGGCATGTCTATAAACTTGGTATATGCATCAAAAAATGCATAGAGGAACCTTTATATTGGAATATTCTCTCAATTCTTTTTTACACTTTTAACTTTCTATAAGTAAATACATGAATACGCCAAATGTAACGTAAAATTAAAACATTTTTGTCTATGCCAGATTATGTTTCTAAAAAAATATAGATTAAAATAAAAATTATAATAAAAAATAGGGGCACATATATGATAGGGGACCTATCAAAATAATCACAAACTAAATATAAAAATATGGGGAAAACCAAGACAATAAATTACAAGTTCAAAATACACCATAGTTTAGAAAATTTATAAAAAACCAAGAAACTTATAAGATGATGAGGATAAGCGAAAAATATATAAAAATAAAAATAGAATAAGGAGAGAGGAGATTCATCATCATTATGGATGATAAAATGAAATATTTATATAAACCTCAAAGATAAAGGAAGGAAATATATCCAAGGAGGGAAACCCCAAGATAAAAAAAAGAGATTATTGAAAATTTAGAGAATTTATTCAAGACTTTTTAGAGGTATTATTGTATTATTGGATGGTATATGGTATGTTTAAAGATCATGTTCATGTATTAAGGTTATTGTTCTAATCCTTTAGATTGAATGTTTCATTAAATCTAAATAAATATAGTTTTTGCTACTTTGCTTGACTTAATTTTAAGACATATTATTTGTAAGAATGGAATTATGGTAAACCCATTAAAAATGAAAATCATAGTAAATATATCACCCCCTAAAACAAAAAAAGAGGTAAGAAAAAATTTAGGATATACAAGTTACTAACACATATTCATTAGGCATTATGTATACGTTATTGAAGAAAAAAATATCCCACCCATAGAGTGGTCAACACAATGTCAAGATTCATTTGATAAATAAAATAATAAATAATTGATGCACCAATATTAATGTTTCATTACTATAAATTACCATTTTATGTCCACATAAATGCCTCAGGTAGTAATAGGATGAATATTAGCACATCCCCATGGTAATATTGACCACCCCATCTCCTTCAAAAGTAAAAAAGTAGTAAAATATGAGACAAACTATTCAACTACATAAAGAGAAGCATTAGCCATAGTATATGTGGAAAAAAAATTAGCATTATTTATTGGCGATCCCATTTATATTTTTTAATGATCATGAACCCTTTAACTACTTGATAAAAAAATAAAAGGGAGAATAATTTTTTCTTAATGAGTTTTTGGGAATTCAAATTCAAAATCATGGTACAAATTGGAAGAATAAAAATGGAACTGATTAATTAAAACAAATCACTATAGGAGAGGATGTGGCCCTAATCAAATATGATTTTCATAGTGCTCATCTCTTCTGCATTAAGGTAGTCCTTAAATATATGGAGAGTATTGCAAAATTATTTTCCATTGGATAATTTCTTAAGGAGTATAGTAAAATGGACTGTAAAATATTGATGGTACAAACCTTCCCATTTACACATATCGAGGGATATTTATATAAAAAGGGAAGGGATGAGATTTTGAGAAGGTTAGTCTTACTGCATGAATGGGAAATCATAATAAGATTGGTGCATGATGGCATAACAGGTGCACATAATATATAATAAGGTACTCCTAAAAAGATAATGCTAGCTAGCCTATAGTGGCCAATATTTTTTAAATATGTAGATAATATGCTAGAAACTATGACATATGATAAAGGGTATAGAAACCCAACTAATGAGATGAAATTATACTAAGGCTAGTACTAGCATTAGCTCTATTTTAAAAATAAGATATTTATTTTATTAGTCCTATCAAACCTATTGCAAAAAAGATTAACATAATATTTACGATCACATGTACATAATACCTAACACTATGGGATGAAGCAATACTAAAAAATAATTGTGCCAAAAAAACCTCCACAAAGTTTTTATGTGAAAATATTATCACTTGATTTATATTCCCACTCAGTATAACAAGTAATCAAGGAAAGAATTTTTTAAACAATACCATTTCAAAATTTCTTAATAAATTCTTGATAAAACATAATAAAATTAATCCATATCATCCATCGGTGAATGAGAAGGTAAAACATTTAACAAAGTTTTAGAAAAAATATTAACTAAGATATGCAACATGGAGATTGCATACAGGGACACAAATATATCTATGGTACCATGGAATTAACACACAACAAATAAATTATTGACTAAATATTCTTGATTTAAATTATTGTGTAAATTGGAAGCCATTGTACCTATGGAATACATTATACCCATTTTGAGATTAGTGATAAATTTTAGATTGAATGAAAAAGAGTCATTGTTAGGGAGACTCTTAGAGTTAAAAAAACAGATGAAAAAATATTCTTGGATACATATGATCAACCATAAGAAAAGAGGCATCATAAATAATTTAAATATAGGAAAATTAAGATAAATAAATTAAAAAATTTATATGAAGTATTACTCTATGGAAAAAAATACAAAAAGCTATGTAAACTAGAGATAATATGGATATGGCCACACATAATTCACAAAATAATAGATTCTAGAGAAATTAAATTGATAACACTTTTAGGAACATTACAAAAGGATTTATGAACGAAACTTACTTAAGAATTTACACTATACATAATTGTAGTCAATTTTGGTAATAAAAGGTAGGTTAGGTTTATGGGTGACATTATCATATAAACCCATTCATATGAGTCAGCCAGGGATATTTCTATATCTTATGTCAGACGTTTAAGTTTTGTTATTTATTGTGTTACACACATGAAGTGAAATGAGATTTGTTTTTAAATTGTGTGGGGAGTAAAGAAAATAAAAAGGACAAAATAAAATTAATTTTGGAAAAAAATGGAAAAACATAAAAACGATTTTGGAAAAAATAATTAAGATTAAAAAAAATTGAAAAAAAAACATAGAAAAATATAAGGTAAAAATACCCCAAGGAAAAAAATACTTAGGTAAGAAGAAATTAAGATTTAATTAGAATTAAAAGTTATATATATATATATATATATATATATATATATATATATATATATATATATATATATATAAAATATAAATATATATAATAGGTGGTTCCACATAAGAATAAAACTTGTAGATTAGTTAAACAAGATGAACAACCAAAGCAAATAAAAATGGATGGTTGTTGGGGAATATGAAAATAATTAAAGGAAGAAGGTTATGATGTAATAGATAAGGATGAAAATAAATAATAAAGAGAACCAAAAAACTTTATGATAAAAAGGGAAAGAGTGGTAAGTTAAAATGACAAAAAATATTAAATAAAGGTAATTTTTTTTAACCATTGTACTTAATGGATATATTAGGAAAGTTATAAATCAAGGGTTTTATATAATAGATAAACCAAAATTATCTATGAAAATTAAAATCTACCCAAATTTTGTGTGAATAGTATATACTCTATGTATAATTATAAATTAGAAAATTGTGAAATGGAGGTGCCCCAAGTAGTTAGCACACAATAAATAAAATAATTGAAGTACAAGAAAAACTTTGAAAATTCAAAGATAATATATCACCACATATCTTTTTCAAGTGTCCTTTCATTTGTATCCCATTATGAAGACGCATAATTTTAATCTTAAAAATTAGGAAAGAATTTATCATCATGCTATGGAGCCAGAGAAGAAGGAAATGATGCAAAAGAATCCATAAAATCCACAACTAGAATATATGGTAGAGTATAGTATCATTCATAGGATGTAGTTATATTTTTGTATCTAATTCCACTAATTTGAAACCATTAAGAGTACCATTATAGTGATAATAATCAGGGCATATGATAATGTATTGTACCTCAATTGAATATATTGAATTACATACTATCAAGACAAATAAAAATCCAATGGGTCAAGATTCTAAACAATAACCAGTATTGATTTGTATTTAATGATTCAAATAATTAAAAAAACATGTATGAATAAACCTCAAATCAGAATTGGAGTTGACATGTAAAATTCAAAGATCTAAAAATAAATAAAACTTGACTTATTATTTTTAGAAACCATTATTTTTAAAAAGTATTGCATGTAAGTGTGTACAGCTTTAAAAATATCTAAAATTAAACTAAACACTAAAAGTAACCTATCAAGTGAATTTTAACTAAATTTAAATACTAGTTACAAAAATAGACAATTTATAAATTTAGAAATAATCTAAGAATAGTTTTAATCTGCAATTTTGGAGCCTAATATGGTCACATTTGGCCTCTAAAAAATATCAAAAACATCCCATGACTAGAAAGTTGGGTTATGGAAGTATTGAAATTTTTGATCTAGTCATTTTGGAATGAATATGGGATCAAATATAATTACATATAAAAATTTATGTCCTTTGGAAGTTACATTACTTTTTTTACATCATTCTCCTTTGGTTGAAAATAACTCAGCTCTTATGAGTTGCTCTGATTGTATTGTTGTAATTTATTCTTATCAATATTCATTATCTCCCCTTATATAATCCAAGTGTTTTATTCTTATTCTAATCCTTCAATTTGTACTAAATACCTATCATAACTTCATTTCCCTATGTTTATTGTCTTCTTATTTAGAACCCTCACTATCTTTTCTTTCTCATGAACCTTCACTATATTTTCTTTCTTATTCTTTAGCACCTATTGCTTTCAATATAATTATTCATATTATTCACATTAACTACATTATCTATGGAAATCATATAAATTTGAAACACTAAATACTAGAGAGATATCAAAAAATTGTGGTAAACTCACCTCATAAGCATTATCATTGATTTTCTTCACAATTATGCATGGTCCAATTTTCTTGTGCTTCAACTTGTTATATGTGTCTGTCAAAAATTTCTATTTTCTTAAGTAAACCATTATTAAATCTCCTTCTTAAAATAATTTTGACCTTCTAACATCTATTTTTGATTTATACTTCTCATTACTTTCCTACAACTTTTTTATTACTTCTTGTAACTATTATATATGTTATTCAAATGCTTTTGCATCATCATGAACTCATTTTGTAATTAGTAAGTGTACCAAATATAAAAAACTTATAGTATTTTTTCCATAAATAATATAAAATGTTGATTTACTTGTTTTTCTATTTAATAAAATATTATATGCAAACTCATATTTTGGTAAAGCCAAGTCCCATTACTTGGGCTTCTCTCCAACTATGTATATCAATAAATTTCCTAATCTATTATTTAAAACTTTTGTCTATCCTATTTTGGAAACGTCTAGATTACTAAATTTTAACTTAGTCCCCATACTCCATAAATCTCCAAAAATGACTTGGAAATTATGTGTCCCTATATGATGTAATGGTTTTTAAAAAACCGTGCAGTCTCACAATATCTTTAAAAAATAGTTCAACAAATCTAGTGGTATCATTGGTTTTATTGCATGTAATAAAATGAACCATCTTAGGAAACTTGTCTATAAAAACAAAAATTGAACCATTACCTCTCTGTGTTTTTTATAATCCCAACATAAAATTCATATTCAAATCTATCTATTTTGAACTGGTAATGACATGTACAACCCTATATTTTGTAAATGTCCTTTTGCCACCTAACATATCCTACACCTTGAAACATAAATTATTACATCTCTCTTCATATTTTCCAAAAAATACTTCTCCTCCACCAAAGTTATTATCCTTGTCTTACCAAAGTGTTCAACAAATACACCACTATGAAATTATCTCATAATATTATATCTTAGAGACCTTATTGGAAGACATAATTGTTTCCCTTTGAAGAGATAACCATACTACATAATATACTCTTCATAAAATTTACTTGTATCATATGTCAATGGATTATTGCATTGCTCAACTATTTTTCCAAAATCAGGATTAGTATCATATACTTATTTAATAAATTCAAATCTAACTACTTCACTAACCATAGTATTTATCATCCCCCCTCACCTATTCAAATCATAATAAACATGATTCTATTTTCTTAATTTGTGTTTCAACATAAAAATATAACCTTGAAATAAATACACCCACTTTGCATGCCTATTATTTAAATTATTTTGAGTGTTCACATAATTCTAAGACCTATGATAAGTGAATAGGATAAACTCCTTATGCACTTGGTAACGACTCCAATGTCTTAATGCATGTATAATGACATAAAATTCAACATCACACATAGAATAATTTGTTCTTACCTCATTAAATTTGTCACTGAAATATGCTATTGGCTTCCCTTCTTGATTTAACATAACACCAATCCCAAAAAATGAAGCCTCATAATTAACCTCAAAGACTTTTCTAAAATATGGTAATGCTAAAATATGTTTTTTCATAATTTTATTCTTAAACAACTCAAATCTCTTAGTTGTTTCCCTTGTCCATGCAAATTTTTTTCCTCCCATATAATTTGTTATCAATGCAAAAATAATACTAAAATTATTAATAAAATTTCTATAAAAAGTTGTTAAACCATGGAAACTTCTTATCTCTGTGATGTTCTTTTGGATAGGCAACTCAACAATTGCCTTTACCATTTATTCATCCATTCTTACATCATCTACTAAAACTACAAATCCTAAAAATACCAAATTATTCTTCCTAAACTTGTACTTCTTCAAATTTACCTAGAGATTCTATTTTATTAATAATTCTAATACCATTCTCAAATGTTATAATTGATTTTATGTAGTCTTATTAAATATTAAAATATTATCAAAATAAACCACCATAAAATTACCATTGTGTTCTCTTACTATTATATTCATCACCCTCATAAATGTGTTATGTGTATTAGATAACCTGAATGACACCACCATCCACTCATATAAATCATCTCTAGACTTGAATGTTATTTTATGCTCATTCCCTTCACAAATTCAAATATGATAGTAACCACTCCTTAGATAACTATTTTTAAAATATTTTTCTCCTAAAAGAACATCCATCATATCATCTAAATGAGGTATAGGAAATTTATACCTAATTATAATTTCATTGATTGTTTTACTATACACACACATCTTTCACCCTCCATATTTATTTAGATCTATCAATGTTGGTGTTTCAAAAGTACTCATTCTCTCTTTTAATAAACCCTTTCTCACAAATTCATTAACCTATTTATTCAATATTACATGTTTTGTTGGACTCATCCTATAAGCTATTAGATTGGGTAGATATGATCCTAAAATCTAATAAATATGATGTTGAATATCTCTCTTTGGTGTTAAACTATCTGGTAACTCATGAGGTATAATATCTATATATTATTTCAACACTACTACTTCTGCTAGTATTTCCACCACTTATGTGTCTTCTTTATTTTATATTAATGCATGAAAACAACCTATCATATTCATGTATCTGATAAATTATTTCACATTCATCATTATTTCAGCTTGCCCTTATTTTTTAAGAGGTGACAAAACTATATTCATACCACTCTTATAGAAACTATATGTGTTCTTTACTTCATCATGCATTGTTTTTCTATCAAACTACCATGGCCTTCCCAATAACACATGACATGTATCTATTGGTATATGTTTTTTTATTTTTTAGGAAATTATATGTTTAATTCTTAAATAATAAATGAGTCTGAATAGATAAAATTAGTAAATAATATGCAATAATTGAACCACTTATTTTGTGCAATCAAATAGTATTTTTATCTTTCCTAACAATAGTAATAAGTGAGAAAATATAACTTAGATTATTCTAGGTTGTTACAGTTGAGACAAAGTCTAATACTAGAGGAACAAGACTGGGACATTATCACAAAATGATATTTGGAGTTTGTTTCTTGGTTAGATAGGATCATCAAAAATAGGACACCCTGCTATTTGGCATTGTAGTCTTGGTCTTACCGCTATTGTCCAAATTGGTCATAGAGATGATTGTTTTGGGTTTTGTTTTTAGCATTTATGTAAACATATGTACTAAATTTTAGATCCTCTCTATCAACAAAACTCCCTATATATAGGATTCTTTGTGTGTTTTTGTTTTGTATTTAATTAAATGGAACTTTAGAAAATAGGGAAAAGGGTTTAGTGTGTAAAAGAT
This sequence comes from Torreya grandis, assembly GCA_037957365.1. Classification (NCBI taxonomy): domain Eukaryota; kingdom Viridiplantae; phylum Streptophyta; class Pinopsida; order Cupressales; family Taxaceae; genus Torreya; species Torreya grandis. The sequence continues at coordinate 108,947 of JARHVA010007717.1, read as the reverse complement.
ACATTAGATGCACTTCACACCATGTGTGTGGGAACACTACCTACATACCAATACTCTAAGGAGTGATCAAGCTATATGTATTTCTCCCATTAAAGTATTTGGTGTAATAGTGTGATGAAAATGCAAGTAAATGTGAAATTGGGTGTACTTAGAATGACTAGGGACTAGTATGAGGGTTTGAATAAGCTTAAAATATTGTTAGATGGCTATATATAGAGAATAAGAATAAGTGCTTGAGTGATCTTGCTAATATTATTTATTACATCTTGTAAATGAGTGCCAACCCTTTTAAATGGAATTTGAATGTCATTTTATAGGGGATTTAATGATTATGGGTTAAATAAATTCACATTAGGCTAACATAAATTAGGGTAAGGATTCAAGGAAATATGACTGTTAGGACCAAAATTACACCTGGACAACAATGTTGAAAATTGGACACCTTGGGTTTTAGCGCTCCTATCCAACTTAGACATTGTTGTCTAGAGGGAATGAGACCTAGGGGGATGGATCTGGGCTTGAGAGAGTTACCTAGGTTTGCAAGGGTTAAGTTTGAAAGGATATGGATGACTGGGAATTAGTGAAAAAATATCTTAAAAGGGTTATGCAAGCAAGTAGGAGGACCTACAGATTGGGTATGATTAGCCATATGCAAATAACCAAATTTCATATTTTATATGACTATATTTACCACCCACCCCACTTTATTTTAGTGATGTAGCGAAGCAAAGTATTAGGATAAAGGAAAAAATAAAAATAAGTCATAGCTAAACTTAATTGTGAAGGTGAATCTCGTGAACCTATGTGATGCTAGATGTGCATAGAGAGCACAATGTGAAGTGTGAATCTATAATGAAAAACATAGAGTAGATCAATTCTTACTAGATACTCTATATCTAAAATAGGAATGTAAAAAAGTTGGGTAAGAGAGAGAGAGAGAGGAATAGAAGTAAGAATACACCTCACTATGAATGTGAACCAATACAAAACCTATTATATGACTGTTAGAGCCAAAATTACACTTGGACAACAATGCTGAAAATTGGACACCCTATGTTTTAGCACTCCTATCCGACTTGGACATAAATTAGGATAAGGATTCAATAAAATATGACTATTAGAACAAAAATTACACTTGGACAACAATATTGAAAATTGGACACCCTGGGTTTTAACACTCCTATCCAGCTGGGACATTGTTGTCTAGAGGGAATGAAACCTAGGGGGATGGATCTAGGCTTGAGAGAGTTACCTGGGTTTTCAAGGGTTAAGTTTGAAATGCTATGAATGACTAGTAATTAGTGAAAAAAGATCCTAAAATGGTTATGCAAGCAAGTAGGAGGACCAATGGACTGGGTATCATTAGCCACATGCAAGTAACAAAATTTCATATTTTATATGACTAAATTTTACTCCCCCTCAACCTTTATTTTAGTGATTTATCAAAGCAAAGTATTAAGATAAAGGAAGTGAATCTCATGAACCTATGTGATACTAGATGTGCATAGAGAGAGAGAGCACAATGTGAAGTGTGAATCTGTAATGAAAAACATAGAGTAGATCAATTATTACTAGATAATCTATATCTAAAATAATAATGTACAAAATTTGGGTAAGAGAGAGAGAAAGCTAAAGGAATGAATACACCTCACAAATAATGTGAACCAATACACAACCTATTATATGATTGTTAGGACCAGAATTACACTTGGACAACAATGTTGAAAATTGGACACCCTAGGTTTCACCACTCCTATCCAACTTGGACATAAATTGGGATAACATAAATTATGATAAGGATTCAAGAAAATATGACTATTAGGACCAAAATTAAACTTGGACAACAATGTTGAAAATTGGACACCCTGGGTTTCAGTACTCTTATCCAACTTGGACATTATTGTCTAGAGAGAATGAGACCTAGGGGGATGGATATGAGCTTGAGAAAGTTACCTGGGTTCATAAGGGTTAAGTCTAAAATGCTATGGATGACTAGGAATTAGTGAACTAAAAGGGTTATGCAAGTAATTAGGAGGACCTATGGATTGGGTATCATTAGCCATATGAAAGTAACCAAATTTCATATTTTATATGACTACATTTACCCCCCCTCCCCCCCACCCTTTATTTTAGTGATGCAGCAAAGAAAAGTATTAGGATAAAGGAAAAAATAAATATAAAGGATAGCTAAAATTAATTGTGAAGGTGAATCTCGTGAACCTATGTGATGCTAGATGTGCATAGAGAGAGCACAATGTGAAGTGTGAATTTGCAATGAAAAACATAGAGTAGATTAACTCTTACTAGATACTCTATATTTAAAATAAGAATGTAAAAAAGTTAGGTAAGAGAGAGAGGAAGATAAAGGAATTCATACACATCACTAAGAATGTGAACCAATACAAAACCTATTATATGACTGTGAGGACCAAAATTACACTTGGACAACAATGTTGAAAATTGGACACCTTGGGTTTTAGTATTCCTATCCAACTTGGACATAAATTATGCTGAAATAAATTAGGATAAGTATTAGAGAAAATATGAATATTAGGACCAAAATTACACTTGGACAACAATGTTGAAAATTGGACACCCTGGGTTTCAGCAATGCAATCCAACTTGGACATTATTGTCTAGAGGGAATGAGACTTGGGGGGGTGGATCTAGGTTTGAGAGAGTTACCTGGGTTTGCAAGGGTTAAGTCTAAAAGAATATGGATGATTGGGAATTAGTGAAAAAAAAATCTTTAAAGGGTTATAAAAGTAAGTAAGAGGACCTATGGATTGGGTATCATTAGCCATATGCAAGTAACCAAATTTCATATTTTATATGACTACATTTAGCCCCCCCTTTATTTTAGTGATGCAAAAAATCAAAGTATTAGGATAAAGGAAAAAATAAAAGTAAAGCATAGGTAAACTTAATTGTGAAGGTGAATCTCATGAACCTATGTGATTCTAGATGTGCATAGAGAGAGCACAATGTGAAGTGTGAATATGCAATGAAAAACATATAGTAGATTAATTCTTACTAGGTACTCTATATTTAAAATAAGAATGTACAAAAATTGGGTAAGAGAGAGAGGAAGATAAAGGAATGAATACACCTCACTAAGAGTGTGAACCAATACAAAACCTATTATGATGTTGGATTGTGCTAGGTGGGTGTTGTACCAAAAGTTATGTCATGAACAGATTTGAGTGCTCAATTCTTTAGAAGTGGCTCAAAAATGCAAAGGTAGACACTTTGGCTCCATCATCACCTATTAAGTGAAGCTAATGAATCATGCATGTGTCAATCGATATTTGGACTATGTGTCTAATCCCTTTGAATAGGTGGCTCAAGAATATAAAGGCTAGCCTGACCTTTGGCCCCATCATTTCCCTCTGAAGGCAAGCTATGAAGTGATATCGATATGGAGAAGATGTCATATGAGATGGATCTTAAAGCCCATGAATGTACTATAATCTAACAATGTTGGTTTGGATAGCCAAATGTATGCTAAAAACTATGCCACTCTTGGCCATTTTGAAAGATGGAGACTAGGCTTGTATGAGAGCCACTCTGAAATGCAATAGGCTTATATGGAAGCCAACTCAGGAACTCAGGTACTTAGGAAGTTAAGCTTGTATGAAAACCAAACTTGAAGAAGGATGCCAACCATCTATATATGGAGTAAGGCACACAACTACTAAGAAATGCTTTAGAAATAAATTGAACACAAAAAAGGGGAGGTCCAATGTGTTGCACATATTTCCCCCAATAACTAGTGCTTGGAACATGGATTCTAATCTAGAAGTAACATCAATTACCTAATCTAAAACTATAAATGAGAGACATCATACCATTTATGATACCCCCTATATCTAGATTTTTTGATGAAAAAATGTACTTAAATATGTTGAATCTAGACTATGTTGTACTGATAAACCTATGACTAAACTCACATTTCTATCTATTTCTAGAAAAATTGTTTTTTTTATTGTCTAGATAGGAACACCCAAAATAGGACACCCTATTATCTAGTGTTGTAGTCCAACTTTGGTGTTATTTTCCAAGGCCAAATCTGATGATTGTTATAGATTCTTTGATGTCTACTTGATTTGTTCTACTTGGTCTGATGTTTGTTTTCTATTTTGAGTGTTCTAAAAATTGTTGTTTTGACCATCAGGAGCTCTAATCTCTATGACAAAACCCCTATTTGTTACCCCCTCTTCTAAGGGTAGAAATAAGTACTCTATAATGACTACCCTTAGAATAAGAAGCCTTGCAATTGTGGTAAGATATAAATATACATGATATAGTAATGATAATCAATGAGATATCTCAAGATATAACAATATTTGTATTGAGAAATTTTTAGATTAATAGGGGTATACCTAGATAGATATAATAATGTAAATTCATGTGAAATATACTAAACTAGAATCAAAAGAGTTAGTTGTTAGTTTTTATTAAGGAGGGATGGAGCATGATGTCCATCATGGTATCTAATAAAGCAAGGAAAATACATGATATGGATCATGGCATTGCAACAATCGAAAAATAAATCAAGTGATAAACACATGGAAAAAGAATTAGGAAGCAAATAAGAGTGGCCAAGGGGATAAGAAAACAAGGGACATGGGCACATGTCACTCAAACTGGAAAACAAGCATACAATGCATGTTCAAATGCCACATACACATATAATTTAAACAAACCAAATTGGCACAAGGGCCATAGGCGCATGGAAGAGTACAAGCAAGGGACACTAGAAAATGTTTAAAGGTACACACACATGAATATAAGTAAAGGACATTAAAAAATGTCCTAAGGTGCACACATGAGACAAGAAAGAACTATAAATGCAATCTAATAATCTATTATAATCAAGAAGAGAAAGCATTTAATAACTATAAGGATAGAATCACGTCTAACTAATCAAACCAAGAGTGAAAGTATATAAGACATGTTTAGTACAAGACTAGGTATATGTTAAAGAGATACACAAGTGTTAGATACTAGTGAAGTGTCAATATAGTAATCTATGTAATCTAGTAAGTAATTTACATTATCATGATAACTTGGAGTGTGTAGTGTAGGAATGACATAACCTAGATGGTGTAGTCATGTAGAATATGCCCCAAGTGGATATGTATATTGATGTGTGTCTCAAAAGTAGAAGTAGGATGCCCCCTCAATGGGTAAGGTGAATAAATCAAGGATATAGATGTCACTTCACACACTCAAAGAAGATCAACTAAATCATGGTAATGTAGATAAATTGATAAACAATGGTGTGAAATAGAAAATGTAAGTCCTAACATAATAGTAGTAATGTAAAGCATGGATGATGCATACAATCAAAATGTTTTTATGTTTTTGGATATAGTTAAATATTTTTGGGTTTTTAAATGTTGTATTGTTTTTGTATTTTTGAAATAAACTATGTACAAGAAAGACTAAGAAGAAATGATACTAACTGATGAGTCTCAAATGATACTCCCTGTCATGGTGTCCTATATCAAACAAAGGTATGGTGCATGATCAAGAATCATGATGGAGAGGCTAAGACTATGATTTTAAAATCTAAGTGTGTTGTAAATGTTTTTAAATATTTGAAGTAGAAACTAACTATTGGGTCCTTCTATAACTCTAAGAAGTGGATGAAACTATAGGGCTCTTAGGGACCCATCTAGAAGCAGGAAAATCTCTCTGAATGTGTGCTCTATGTGTAGATGCATGAGATCTTAATGATATTACTTTGGGTGTGAATAATATAGATGGAAGATTTTTAAATTCCCAAAGTGGTGGAGGTGTATGAATCCTCTATACTAGAAATTGATGCCTCAACTATGTTTGAACTTGTATCAGGGGAAGAACTATAATTGGTAGGGAAACTAAAACTGGTGTAGAAGTTAGAACTAATGACTGAAAAAGAGATGGATTTGAAATGGGGAGTGGTAACTCATATGGAACTCCACCAACTATAATAATCTTATTATCATGAATGAATTTCATGCATCTATGAACTATAGATGGTACTTCTCAATTTTTATAAATCCATGGGTGATCAAGAAACACATCAAAAACTCCTATACTAGGAACTATAGTGAAATGTGTGGTCACATGTGTTGGACTAGTCTATAAAGGAAGTATATTCTCACCCAATGAACTCTTTATGTTTCCAATGAATTTTTTAATAACTATATTTATCAGATTGATATCCTACTCTAAATAGCCCAAATATTTTAATAATGTAATGGTGTACATGTTGACACTAGAACCATTATCAATGAGAACATTGTGAACAGGTTGATTATGAATGTGTGCTCTGATAAAGAGTGCATTATAATCTAAATTATCCTCAACAATATCCTAATTTGATAAGTTTATCAAATGTCTAGTTGGAACCCTAGAAACACACACACCTATCATACTACTCAAAAGATGTGATTCAATTGAAGGTGGTCAATATATAACTAGTGGAGGATGTGCATGGTATGTGTGGTGAAAACCTGATGTGTCTCCTTTCTCTTTCTTAGAATGTTGTGGGAATGGATCTGAGAAGATTTTCAAATATTTATCTTGTGTTAGCTTAGCCTATGGAGGCTCAACTAAGTGCCAAGATCAATTAGGTTGTCATCTATCAAGTCTTGTATCTTATGTCTCAAACTGATAGATCTATTTGTAGTGTGGCCTAATGCCCTATGAAAATCACAAAATGACTTCTGATCATATCCTCATGAAAGATGAGAGTGATGATGTTACATTCCAATAACTATTGTAAAACTCTAGCTGGAGAAACTAGTAGATTGGTAAGTGCACACTAAAGAGGTGTTGATGAAACCACATGCCAAGGGGGGTCTAAAGCCACATTGATTATTTTTTTATTTTGATTCTTGTTATCATTTAATTTGACCTTGTATGGGACTTTGATATTACTCTTGTTTGTTGTGTCTAGAATTCTTGTATACTTGAGTTTGCCCATTGAAATGAGTTTCACTTCTCAATATTTTAATGTATAACATAATCTAGTGAAGGAAGATAATATTTTGAACATAATAGATTCATGCAATGCTAGTAGAAGGATCTGTTTGAAGAGATATTATAGCTCATGATCTACCATGGGGATAGTCATCTTAGCCAAGATGTTATTATATCAAATCACATAGTCTGTGAGATGCTCATTTGATTTATATTTCTATTATGTAATTTGTGCATAAGAGACCTTATCACCAATGTTGATATTAAAATATTCTAGGAGCATGTCAGCTAAAGGATTGAATGCATTAATTGACTGCTTCAATAGACTATAGAACCATTGTAAATCATAATCCTTTAGACTTCATGAAAATAACTTGGTAAGTATCTAATAATTTGGTATATAATCCAAGTATGCTATGTGAAAAGATCTCACATGTGTCTCTAGATCACCCTTTCCATTATAAAGAGTAATCTTAGGTTTAAAAAAACCTTGTGGCAAGGGTGTAGGAGCAATGTGGCATGCCAATGGTACATGCATAATAGTAAAATAATCCAAAACTTATGTATGTTTGGTGGTACCTTGCTCAAGATGTATCACCTTGGATTGAATAGATCTTATCTCTTGTACAAGGGCTTACACATTAGGAGAGAGGGATGTACTAGCTATAATTAGTGGCATAAAGGCAAGTTGGGTTATTATAGGGGGTTGTTGAGACATAGTTTCCTAGTAGTGTCATTTTCAACTAGTTACTCTATGGTTTGAGAAGTTAAACATTCTTCACTTTTTGTTGTTCCTCTTATAGAATTATAAGCATGTCATCTTGCATATCCAAATGTTTGGTTAAGAGTTCTTGAAGTTCTCTTCTATCAGTTTAATCAAAATAAATATATTGGGCCATTGTTAAAGTAGAAAAAGAACTTGAAATGTGTTTAAATGTTTTGTAGTAAGTGTTAATAGGCAATCTGTTAGCAAGGGAAAGTATTAAATATAAGAAATACAAGGTCTAAAAATAGTGAATTGGAATTTGCACAAAAAGGATACTAAACTAGAAAACATGTAAGGTGATACCTCAAGAAGCAAAATAGGAGTAAGTACATGTAACTAGGGATCTTTCAAAAATATTTTTTCAAAATATTATGAATTTTTGAAATTGAAATTGAATTTCTAAGTTAAATATGCAAGATAGAATTCAAATTCTTATGGGAAAATGCTTGATTTAATGGGACCTAGTAGATGTAACTAGGGTTTCAAGAAAAATAATGTATTTTAAATTACTATGAATTTGTAAGACTTGAAGTGATTTTTTTGATTTTAATATGTAACTAAAAATTTAGAAAATCATTGGAAAATTACTAGAAAATTACTAGGAGATAGTTGATGCAACTAGGGTTTGAAATAAATTTATTTTAAAATTTACTACAAAATTTCAAAATTTGAGAGGAATTTTTTATTTTAATATTCAATAAAAAAATAGAAATTAATGTGAAAATTAGATAGGAATTTACCTTGGGGTTTCTAGGGATTTTATGCAAAATTTGAAGTAAGTCGAGTTCACCAAATGTTTTATTATTTTTTAGGAAATTAGATTTTTAATTCCTAAATAATAAATGGGTCTGAGTAGATAAAATCAGTAAATAATATGCAATAATTAAGCCACTAATTTTGTGTAATCAAATAGTATTTTTGTCTTTCCTAAAAATAGTAATAAGTGAGAGAAAATATAACTTAGGTTATTCTAGGCCGTTACAGTTGAGACAGAGTCTGATACTAAAGGAATAGGATTGGGACACTATCATAAACTTAGATCTAGAGTTTATTTCTTAGTTGCATAGGACCACTTAAAATAGGACACCCTATTTTTGAGCACTATAGTCCTGGTCTTGATATTATTTTCCAAACTAAGCACAAAGATACAATTTTTTTGGGTTTTGTTCACATCATTTGTGTGAGATTGTGTACCAAATTTTAGATCCTCACTATTAATGGAACTCCCTATAAAGCTGATTATTTATGTGTTTGTCTCTTCTATGTAATTAAATGAAACTTTAGAAAATATGGAAAATGGTTTAGTGTGTAAATGATATGCTAGATGCACTTCACACCTTGTGTGTGGGCATGGTGCCTACATCCCAATACTCTGACAAGGGATCAAGCTATATGTATATCTCCCGTTGAAGTGTTTAGTGTAATAGTGTGATGAAAATACAAGTAAATATGAAATTGGGTGTATTTGGAATGACTAGGGACATGTATGAGGGTTTTAATAATCTTGAAATATTGTTGGATGGTTGTATGTAGAGAATAAGGATAAGTGATTGAGTGATATATATAGTATTCTTGTTTCTCTCTTGTAAATGAGTGCCAACCCTTTTAAATGGACTTTGAATAGCCTTTTATATGGGATTTAATGATTGTGGGTTAAATGAATTTGCATTAGGTTGACATGTATTAGGATAAATATTCGATAAAATATGAACATTAGGACCAAAAGTTCACTTGGAAAATAGCATTGAAAACTAGACACCCTAGATTTTAGTGCTCCTATCTAGTTTGGGTGTTATTTTCCAGAGGGAATGAGACCTAGGGGGATGGATCTAAGCCTAAGAGAGCTACCTAGGTCTACAAGGGTTAAGTTTGGAAGATTATGAATGACTAGGAATCTGTGAAAGAAGAGCCTAAAAGGGTTGTGCAAGCAATTAAGAGGACCTATGTATTAGATGTCATTAGCCATACTCAAGTAACCAAATTTTGCATTTTATATGAATATAGTATAACATCACACCATATTTAATCCTTGTAAGTTTTACCTATAAAAATCTTGATTAAGCACATTTTATCTACTGTGACTTCATTTCTTTTATTAAACCATGAAATATGATCATGATTAAGATGATTTTCACATTGAAAACCTAGTTTATCAGTCATATCTTTAGAAACCATATTTTCACAACTATGATTTTTTACTAGAGGAGATTATCTTCTTCTTGGTCCAGTAGATGATCTTTTAAAATTCTATCTATTTTTTTCTTCTTCCTTCAAAGCTAACTGATAATATTATTCCATGTAAAGTATTATGTGTATGATTAATTCATGTTGAATAAAAAACTTCAAACCATTTACATACCTTGCATCTAATTGATATTCTATCTCATCATTTTCCACATGTATGGAAAGATTGTAAAACTCATATGTATACTCTTGTATATTATGATCCTTTTTACTCAAAGAAATCTTCTATATAGGGTTTGTGCATAATCCAAAGGAATAAATTGCTCCCTCAGCTTCTCCATATTTTCCCATGAATCAATCTTTTTTTTACTTTTTTCTATCTTTCTTTTTACTGGTGATCCCAAAAAATAATTGCATGACCCTTTTATTTTGTGCATGCAAATTTTACCTTCTTATCTTTTCTCATATTTCTCCACTCAAAGAATATATCCATATCGCTCATCCAATCCATCAACTCCTCTGGTTTTAAACTTCCACCATAATCTAGATCGTTAAACTAGATTCCTTTGTTCCTTATAAATCTACAACCATCCTCTCTTCCATTTATTGTGGCTATTCTTGATTCTCATCATGAAAAATTTATTATTCATCATATGTGTCATATAATACATCATCTTATGATCTCCTTTGTATTTGATTCATAATAATATTAGTTAATTTTTCTACTTGACTCTATACATCTTGCATAGTATGGTTCGTATGAGCAATTCTTCCTCATCCTTTCACCACCTCTTACACATCCAAGATTTGACCCTAGCTCTCATACCAAAAAAAGAAGTAGAATACTATCAAGATAAGCAAAAATTTGAAAGATCAAGATTATAAACAATAAATATTATTGATTCATATTTAATGGTTAAAATAATTACAAACCATATATAAATAAGCCTCAACTCTGAGTTGGAGTTGACATGTAAAATTTGAAACTCTACAAATAAAAAAATTTGACCTACTATTTTTATAATGTAGTAATTTTATTAAGTATTGCATGCAAATATGCATAGCTCTAAAAATATGTAAAAATAATCTAAACACTAAAATTAAATTATAATTTATAAATTTAGAAAAAAACATAAAAAATAATTTTGAACTATAATTTTAGACCCTCAGATAGTCATGTTTGGCATCTGAAAAATATCAAAAATGTCATGTAACTGAAAGGTTGTGTTATGGAAGCATTGGAATTTTTGATCTAGTTGTTTTTGCATGAACATGGGCTCAAATAGAGCTATAGATCAAAAGCTATGGCCTCCAAAAGTTTGACCACTTTTCTACATCAATCTAACTCCCTTACTTTGGAAACATGAAGAGTACCATTAGAGTGAGAATAATCAAGGCACATGAAGATGTATTGTATATAAATCAACTATATTGTGTTACATCTATAGTCATCCATACAATCACAAGGTTAATGAACCAGGGTAATAACACCCATAAAGATAATAGTAAGAAAGTAGTGCACACAAAATCAATAATAATGCTCATCAACACATTTCCAAATAAAATATCCCTCTCCATTCAAGGAATGAATAACCCTAGGGTTTGATATGCCACCAAAGTAATTATGTGGAAAGTATACTACACCAACCAAGAATATTATTATATTATAAGGATAATTAAATTTTTCTGGGACATGGTCAGTACTGGCATGTAGTATGACCATACTACCACACTCTTTGAGTAATTCTTAGATAATCTACATAAGATAAATTAAGGAACATGTTATTTTTGATATGTTTCCATCTTACTAGTTTTACCCATGTACTTCACAAATACCATCCTATGGAAACCAAGGGTTAAATTAGTGGGATATAAATTAACCCACAGGAGAAAAAAATAAAATAAAATTAGAGGCCATATAACCAAGGGAGGGGGAGATATTAAATTTTAGATATGGGAAAATGATAAGAAACATGGTGATTGTAATATTTAGAATCTCGTAGAGAATAGATTAGAAATAATTTATTGAAGTAAAATTCATAATTGATACTTATAATATGTATATATAACAATTTACTAATAAGTATACACCCATTCCTCCCTACCTTATGAGATTATTGATGACAAAGATGAAACTATTATCATATGAATTAGTAGTTTACCACATGATTCTTAGATAAACCAATTATGAGTGAGGTAGCATCTAGCTCCAAAACCACCATATAAATTTCACCTCCCACATAAAAATTACCCATTTGAGCTAAATTAGAAGATAAATTACATGCATAAATATCAAAAATAACATACAAAATAATACTCACACCACATAGATCATCATTGTGAAACAACCCCATTTTTTTAAAGAATCTAGTAAGGTGCATAATGGAATAATAAAAGGTTCCACCACATAAAAATAATGCAGTGAAAGGCATCCCAATTATCCAAATTGAATAAAGTGATAGTCAACCAGAATGGAATTAGGTACACCTAATAATGTCTAGTTAGCCAATATCTAGATAAACAAATAGAATAAGGTAGATGAACAATACTTAAGGATGGGGTATAAATGACCAAACATAAAGGAAAATTTCACTAACTTGTTTAGAAAGTATTATCACATTGTGAGAGCATCATGTGATCTCTAATCCACTACTAAATCTAACCAAGTGTAAGCATAAACATCCCAAAGACTTTTGGGGGGAATCACCCAAGCAATGACTTCCTCCCTAATTATCACCATACCATGATCTAAGGTTCATTAAGAAGAATTATGCCTTTGTTACCTTAGTTGATGAAGTCCACACACATAAATGATAAAACTCCATGAAGAAATAATATAATTTATTTAAACTAGATGAGATGCAATAAACTAAACTCAAGGTGGGTGGTATCACACACGTGAGCCCCTAGTTAAAAAACATGCATGTGGCATTGGAAGATCAATTACCCCTCATGTTATAGGATCATTATTCTATGAGCCAGCCATAGGGGTCTACACATAAATATTTCTTACATGAGATTTAGTTATCATTTCTTGTTATTGGAAAGACATAGGCATTCAAGCCATCTAATTAGCATACATATGACCAAGAAAAGGTTCATCACTTAAGTAATAATATTATTCATTAACTTAGGTGTTCATTAAGGAATATTATGATTTAGCAACTCCTTGTCAAGGTGGACTATTTAATCATATAACCAAATGTCATTATTAAGGTCTCCATAACTTATTAAATCCTTATTCGAATCACAGGGCCATTATTGCTTTAATAAACATATATAGGGTATAACAAGAATTCAATGATAAGGATAAGATTTAATTTTAATCACACACTTGTATAAACTAACTAATGACCATCTATTCTCATTAAAACACTAATGACAAATAAACAACATCCATTAATCGAGAGTTTCATTATAAATTTCTAAATTATTATCCTTTTAGGAAACATGACACATGTCTAAACCATTATAACACTATTAATGGTATAATCCATATTTCCTAATGTTGGGTCACATATGATGATCATTAATCCATCTTACTTCATTTCTTAAGAAATATAAGTAATCCAATTAAATGGAATTACAACCAATTCTAATAAATGGTTTAATAAGTATAAGGCACAAGGTTTCATAATTCATTAAGTATGTCCACTTTCTATTCATTATTAATTCAATTAGAATAATATCGAGTAACTAATAATTTTTTATTATTTCAATGGCCTATACAGTTTACTTTTACATTAGTTTAACCAATAAGAACCTTAATTATCAATGTCTAATTAATAATACAATACTTAAGGTATTTCCTATTATTCCCACCATGGGAGATCCTAATTATCTCCACTAGTAATATGATTGTACACTCCTTGAATAATCTTTAATATTGACTAGATACAACATAACCATTAATTTTAACAAAAATACAATCATCACTTGGTTATTTCCAGCATAGTGGTATGAATTGCCAAATGAATACATAATTTAATTACATGCATGGTTTAGATGTTTGTTCATCATTGTTTAAACACCATTCTAAGTCTAAAATACATGGATAAAAGTGATAGGTTCAAGAGGGAAATTCATCCTCTAAACTTAAAGAATAGTTCCAACACTATATCACAAGGAGTGAATAACAATAATTCTCATAAGCAGTGAAAAATAATGTTAAGTTGTTTCATAAGAATATTTCAACCACATGCTTGTAATATAACTAAGAACTTGTTCTTTTGGGATAAATTTCCACATAAGATAATAATGATATAATTTCATAATTCAAGATTATGAAAATTATTATTTTAGTTTCTCCATTAATAAAATTTCACTATTTAGTGCTTACTTAAAGTCAACAAGTATAATGCTTATTCATATTCATACAACAACATATAAGGATCAAATATCAGATAATAAATGCTAATGATACTACTACTCATATGGAAAGTATATCCCAATATAAGTGTGTACCAAAAGAGTAAATATAGTTGGTTAAATGTATAATAACCATTCAACTAACATAAATAATGTATCTAAGTCCACATCATATCTAATAACGTTCATATTCCCTTATAACAATATTATCAAGCTGCATAAGATGATAAGATAGAACCACCACATAGAACGAGTACTCAACCAAAATCCATTGGTCCAACATCATATATTAATAAGCATGGATGAGAGGTAAGCCACCATACAAATCTAGGTTAAACAATAAAGAAGCATGAATACTGCAAGAGGGACACCCCTCAAAACTAGCCCTATGAGCCCAACCATCAGTTGGGTGGAGGGTTTCAATAACTAGGTACTCATGCAAGGTAATAAGTATATACATAATACTAAACCACTAAAAAGTAGTTATAAAAATAATCAACAAGGATGAGAAAAACTATATAGTTAACATGGGACCACAAATAGTAGTCCAACACTAGTATGATCACACCCAATCAGTTTGAGGGAAAACATAGTTCCTCATCATGTGTAAATCAGAGGTTTACCATAAGTATGGATAAATAAACATTATTATAAATCAACTTAAAATATGAAAGATAGGTATGAAAAACAAGGATATGGTGTCAAGATGGTAGTCAAAACTTTCCAAGCATTAATCGAGTCATAAATCATAAGTCATCTAGCTTCCAAAAATTCCATTCATATTTAAATTGAATCCATCAAAATAGCTAAATAGAAACACCAATATAGGGTAAATAGCCTTAGTTAAATCTATCCATTTCACATAAGGTAATTGGAAATACCTTAACAATGTAAACAAGCCTCTAATAATGAACCCAAATGGGCACCAAAATTTATCATTGCATAAATGATATCCAACTAATATTAGTAATAACAGTTCATTAAAATACATGCCCATCCATAGAAACTAGAGTTAAACAAGGATATCAAATGGAATTTTTTGGTTATCATGAAAATTGGATTAA
This sequence comes from Torreya grandis, assembly GCA_037957365.1. Classification (NCBI taxonomy): domain Eukaryota; kingdom Viridiplantae; phylum Streptophyta; class Pinopsida; order Cupressales; family Taxaceae; genus Torreya; species Torreya grandis. The sequence continues at coordinate 93,593 of JARHVA010007717.1, read as the reverse complement.
TTTAGAGGTGGCATAATTATTTGGGATAAAATTGATCTTAGAGAAATGTTTAATTGACAAACTCATGATTACATCTCTCGTTGTTTAATACCTATAGAACCAAATCCAAAACTCATAGTACAACTTGAAGATCCTAGCCAATATATATAAACCCTAGTTTCAGCATTTTTACATAAGATAAAATGTAGCCATAATTTAAAGGGTAATTATAATCCATTTAATCATTAATTTTTATTACATTTTTAATGGGTAAATACAACAAAATCACCAATATTCTAAGTAAAGAAATAAAACACTTACTTAAAGAAACCAACTATAGATTCCATTCGATTATCTCTATGCCAAACACTAGCCCCTGGGGTTTCAACCCAAACTGGTCTCACTTTATAGATTAATAAGAGATCTAAACCCACAACATTAGTATGAAATTCAATGGCCAAGAACAAAGTTTCAGCCAACATTCAATCTGGCATAGAAAGGGTAACCATGGTTTTCTTCATACATATACTATTTATTTAAGCACCCAGGTATACAAGGAATTTATAAATCATTTGAAAATAGGGTAAACATATCTTGTTTCATTTGTTTTAAACTATTTTCCTTCATAAGTAGTCCATGAACTCCCAACTCCACTACCCCCGATCCTTTATGCCTAACCCTCATCCAAAATCCCAATGCCTAGTATGGTAAAACAAATACGTCATGCCCAAAACATACAATGCAATCTGTAATTCTTCTAGGAAAGGAAAAAGAGGTAAAATTATAAAAATAATAATTGATAACCTCTACCCCATGTGTGTTCTTCCTTCCTAGTTTATATTCCTGTATCCTATTTTCTCTTTCCTTCCTCGCTTAGTTTACTCTCCTCTCCCAACTTCCAATCTCTAATCTATCTCCCCTCATGCCTCATACCCCTTACCATATGTTATTACTTATTCCTTTCCTCCATGTATTTTCCACCTTTACATCCCCCAAGATTCCACCCACAAAACCAAATGACCCATAATTTTCTCCTTCCCTACCTATACCTTTGTATCCCTTCTGTCCTTCCCATACTTGTATTCTCTTTCTTTTTTCTTTTCCAAGCCTCCTTCCTACCATAATCTCCTACCTTCCATAAATTGGAGTAAAAATGGGTAAGGTTAACTAATTTTTTCTCAAAAATACCTTGTGACTAAGCATTGCTAATGTATTTTAAATGGGCCTCAAGACAATATAGTTATGCCTCCTAGAGTGATTGTGTGATCTATGATTATGCAACTTGATTGAAATTATCTAGATAATTGATTCAATTTTTTTACAATACATTCCTTGACCTAAAAAAATCAAATCTCCTACTTGGACATTTCTTTATCAAATTATTTAAAATTTATATAGGATGAAAGAATCTTTTTTTTAATGTGTAGTGTTTTTTTAAGAGATTGAATAGGGTTACAATGAGTATCATTAATGTGATTTTATATGAGAACATTTAGAATAATTTAAATAAAAAAATTGATAATATGAAAATTAGAGTAATTTTTTAATGTCTCAATTTAAAAAATTGACCATTGGATCATGGGAGATAAGGTCACACTAGGGGACAAGGCCATAATGAGACCATATCTAGCTAGTGCAAACTTATCCTAGAAGACTAGATACTATTAAGACATATATCATAGAATATTTTAAGATGAATATGGATGAATGTAACTAAAAAATGGATGTATTAATGATATTTTTATCACTTTAAAGATAGTTAATTATCTCTTATATATTTTGAGCTATCATATTGGATAATAGAGCAAATAAGGGTAAGGATCTAAAAAATGAACATTGTCAATCAGTTAATGATTAATTTTAAGTGTCAAAAATTTTGACCACTTTATTATAGTGATGCATGAAGTGATATTAATATATTAAAATATATGTAAACTTGATTGTGTACACACAAATTCTATTTGGATGCAAAGGTTAATTTTACAATATGCATTAATGTAATAAACTTGTAACAATGCCTCTAAAAGTAAGGTTTTATCATATTAAAAATTAAAAATTAAAAATTTACTACTTGTAATTTTAAAGGCTATTAAGAAGACAAAATTTCCATATAACTCAGATATGGAAAAGTGTGCATGCCCCCTTTTTAGTACATTCAGATAAGTTTTGAACTATGGAGAGTTGAGAGTGATTAAGGCTTAATTTAAAAACCATTAAATGCCTTTGAATTGGAAATATTTTATCCTTTAGCTCTAATTTGATTGTATATATTAATATATAAAATATTTGAAGGGTTGGAACCATGAACTATGGCCCATTACATATTGAAAAAGTGTAACTAAAATTTAGTGTCACTTAAGTCTAGCATAATCCACTTGAAACTGGCATGAATCACATTGTTTTAGATTGATCTAGATTATTTTTCAAAATTTACAACTCTTAAATTTTAAGCTTAATAATTTTTAAGGTATTAGAAACATGAACATGAATTAATATCATGCCCCATGTATCTATACCTTATCAAAATGATATTTTGAAACTATAATTGAAACTTTACACTCTTAATTTATTTTGCTTTGAAACTTTTTCACTTTGTAACTTGAAAATTTCAAATTATTTGAAACTTGTTATTTTAAATTGTAGTGATGAGTGCACATTCATTTCACATGCCCCTATAATATAAAAATGTTAAACAATATTGTCAAATTAAAACTATATATTTACATAAATATTAAATTTTACTCATGAGGCTTGCATGATCCAAGCAATTCCATTATGGTGTCCCCATTTTTAGATGAGAGACGTAGCTTGAAAGTCACTTATCTCAAAAGAAAGCATATGTGAAAGATATATCACTTTGAATTTAAAAATTGATTGCATCATAGTATGAAATATATCATTGAATTTTACATATGAAGTATGGGTTATAAATATATATCATTGAATTATAGAATCAATTATGGATGATCCACATCATGGAACTAGAGTAGAAATATAGTATATATGTGATGCATGACATGAATCATGGAACCATATTAAATTAGATAAAATGCATCATAGGAATCATGGCATAATAGAAACAAACAATAAGAATTAAAGTAACGTCATACAATTTTTCATGTAATTTAAATAATATTTTACACATAAGGCCTAATAGACCATGTATAAGGGACATGTAAATGTTTCATAACACACAAGGCAAATGGACACACACAAATGGCATAATTATGCCATACAAATAATAATTTGAATATACAATGGTAAGGGCCACACACATGATAATACAACAAGTCTAATTTATCATGTAGTAAAATAATAATACAAAGTAAAACATGTAACAAATGAGGCTAGTATAGCTCCATCATATATATCAATTTTAAAGTTAACAAGTAACATTTTTCATGTAATAAATGTGAAACATATGAGTGATTATCAAGTCATTTGTATGATACATAGATAAACATGGTAGAGAGGTGTTGGATAAATACAACATGTTAAAGTGTTCATGTAGAAAACAAATGTGTCACCAACTTATCAAGGTTGTTGGCTAATAAGGCAATCCCAATATCAATGAATCATGTGAAAGTATGTCATGTATCACATTCAATTAACTTTTGAGAATCATTGGGTATTAAAATATGAAATATTCTATCTAATTAACATAGAGAAAACAACTTATGAAAACAAGTAAGATGGTAACATTTGAAAGTGCTTTAGGTCATGATTTTGATATATATATATATATATATATAGGTTTTTCACATATATACATTTAAAAAATAATAATTTACAATATTTAATTGCTAAAAGATATTTAAAATATGGGTTATAAAAATCAAAGTGTAAAAAAAGAGGAAGTAGGAGGGATTCAAACAATATTAAACAAAGTGTAAAAGCATAGCATGATAAGTTGGAAGGCAAGTAATGTTCCTATAATGTATATGTAGCTTTAAGTCATAGAGTATGGAATATATGTAGGAATTCACATGCTCCTAAAATGGGGAAGAGGATAAATGTGCTCACGTAATTAGTAGAAATATGATATCACATAAGTGTTATAGGATGTAGGATACTTAATAATATGTCAGTGGAGTGCCATATAGATAGGTGTTTTAGATATTTTGAATCAGATTGAAAATTAATAGGGTGAGTATACAAAGGGAAAAATAAAGTTAAGGGAATATATGAATGGTTGGATAAGGAATATAATAATTAACAAGAAAGCAAAGAAGCTATGTATATGTAAAGTGTAAGTAGCTAATTAGTTAATTGATTATGACAAATATCCGATAGATTTCCCATAGAAAGGTTATATTTACTTTAGTTTTTGACAAAGTAATTGGAATAGCATACCACTTTGTAGAATTATCATATCCAATATCCTACATTTAAATCATATGAGAGATATGTGGTAGATTATTTCTTGATTTGTATTCTTGTGTTTTGATTAAGACTTATTTTGAAACCATGACCATTGTATTATCATGTTAGAATGTAAGAGAATCATAATTACTTTTTATATTATATTAAATTGATCTTTGACATGATATTTAAGAATTAAATTATGTTTATCCAAGGTGGGATTAATTTGAAATAGTTATATGCATGATCTAAGATCAAGATTGATTGGTAATGTGATAGACCCAATGTAATTATTTAGTAATGTCGGTTGGTCGACATGTTAGGTGTCATATCCAAGAGGGAGAAAAAGAGATATGCTACATATATTATCCTTTTTTAGGTGATTAAATACTACATTAGTTCATTTTTTTACATCTATAAATGGTTTTATAATGAGAGGCTCAAAAAGGATGTTGTGTTGGTTTAGATTAAGGACCCATCTTTGTAAAAGTAACAGTGGGTATTGATTCTTGATTTAAATCACCCTTATTGATAAATCCTCATTTAAACATGATTTGATATGAGTCTGGTACTTTTATTTCCTTATGTGACCTTATGGGTGTCTTTGAGTGTGCCCTTTTTACCTTATCATTAGGATATATGATCATTGTATTAGGAGTATTTAGGTCCCAAAGTAGTAAAATAGTATTAAAACTATTTCAAATGTCTTTTAGACCCTTTTATTTATAAATGGGTAATTTTCCCATACTTGGTATAGAAGAGGTATATCAATATTCACCCACTAAAATAAACGTAAATAAATAATGAGACATGTATTCATATTCATCAATGGGATTGAAATTTAGTTATCCCAGTTGATCATCTATAAGTTCTTGTGTACGTTAATCATCACTGCATTGACTAATCATGAGATTTATTGAATATAATCCATTTTAATTTGTGTTTTGATATTATCTTGTTGTTTTATGCATGAAGTAAATCTAATTTTTTCTTGTTATCTTTAATTTTTTCTTATAACTCTTATATTAGTAATTGTGATTTTTGCATTTTTTTCAAGCTTTCTTGGTCATCTTTTTATTTTTCAATATTTCTTGTTCTATTTTTTTTGTACCTTTTCTTGGATAGATTATTTTATTTGCATTAAACTATCACTATGGCTTAAGAATATATACTTTTGGAACATATTACTTAATAATATTTTATCTTTAATTAAAAATTAAAAAATTTGGTGAGGTATTATTTATAGTTCTTGATTCATCCACTTCATAATTATGCATTTGTGACATTAGAGTTGGTTGTTGAAGTGGTATTATATTTGATTATGCCATTTTGAAATATAGAAATGGTGTATCATCAGTAAGAATTTATATTCATGCATATCATATGAAAATTTGATACATATATGAAATTTGGAGGTTATATCTTCCATTTCATGAATCCAAGGTCGACTCAAGAGTAAATTATATTTTAATTATTTAGAGACAACTTGAAAAGTAGTAGAGACCATGTTGGAACCCAATAATAAATAACATGGTAATATTTACCAATATGTATTTATGAATGGTATCAAATATATATGTGGGCTACTTGGAATTTTTAATATCATATTTATTAAATCCCAATTTATGTATAAGTCATAACTACAAATATTTATTACATAACCATTATCAACTAAAGCACATTTAACTAGTTATCCATGTATTTAGATTTGAATGAATGACATAAAATTATACTCAATGATATATTCGAAGCAAATATACTAAGAGTTGGGTGGCGGTGGTGAATTGGTGCCCTTAAAATAATCATTAAATTTCACTTATAATTCATGAATCATTCATTTAAACGCATCCATCAACCACTGCATAAACAAGCATCCACATAAGCATACACCATATGACCATAAGAGATATGTGGAAAACCCTCATGAAGGATAAAAACCACTAAAACATATCTAGTAATAAATTCCTATAATCAATGAATCAATATTTAGTGAAGCACCAACCCCACAAGGATCACCAAACCCTCGCTAGTCAAGCACCAACTCAATTAAGCCTTTAGCAAGCACAAATTATAATTAGGCACCAACCCCCTAGGTGGCTCAGCACCAACTCAACCACCTAAAACCTATGATCACATTTAGACACCTGTTTCTCACTCAACTAATGATGATAACCTTAATTTTCTCTTCACACTCTTCTATCTCTCTCAAACTTGCCTCTTAGGCTTCTTTTCTCAATATGCTTCTTTTTAGTCTTATTAGGTCAATTGAACTTGATATCCACATGTAGCTACTCTATTCTATGTTCATCATAGTATTTATCCTCTATTTTAATTATCTAAAATAACTTATTAAGCTCATAAATCTCCTATATCATTAGCTTATTCAACCATTCATCTTCACTCCCAAATAGGCCTATTAAGCCTTATTCTTATACTTGACTCTTGCTTACACATACCTTGGTTGGCCAAAAGCCTCTCCACACTTGGATTACCCTTAAAATGGGTCAAATAAATTTTTTCATACATGAAACATTCACTAAATATGTTTTTCACCACTCATAAGGACCAAAACCACCATTATATCTAAAGGAGACCTAATGCAATTAGGATTTCCCAAGCAACACGTTACACTTAGTCCTCTTGAAACTTATTGATCCTATAAACATGGATTAAAGAATTACAAAAAAATAAAATATACTAATTATAAAATTTATATAAATCCATAACACCTTTTATTCCAATTTCACTCCTTGAACCACACCATTAGGCCTACTCACAATTAGGCCTTCTTTTTGCCATAAAGTCTACCAACCAAAACTGAAGCACACAAATAATTTGATAAAAAAAATCATACTATAAAATAAAATTGACATAACCTTAATGACATTAGTATCATACCCATGTTCATTATAATTCACCATATAGGGTAAAACACCTCAAACTAACCACTTCCATATGCTCACTTAGAACTACAAATAGGCCCCAAAACCCAATAATGATCATTTGACCACCAACATCTATAAAAGAATATGTCATGAATATAAATAAAATAATAATAAAATTAGAGACCCTTATAACATATTCATGTGAATTAGACTCTTCAAATCTAGGTAAATCACCTCATTCTCATCTCTAATAGATGACTACACAGAACTGTCAAGAACTTAAAAACACAGTCATAAAAATAATGACATGAAACACTTATGTGAATAATTTTATGAAATTAAAATTAATTTATATGATCCAAAAATATTCTCATAATATATTCAAACAAATATATTATAAGGTATAATATCAATATTGGTATTACAAACCAATCTCATGGCTTCACTATACACAGACCTCACTATGTTAGACAGGTCAGTTTGAGAGAAAATTTATACCATACACACACAAAAATATATTACATACAATAGGTATATGTGTTACATGTATTTAATAATAACCCCATGAAATTTGACCCATCCATAATCCATGACAACACATCCCTAATCTCAATCCCACTTCTACCTCATTTTTCTTAATATCTACCTCACTAGGTTTTTAACAATAGGTCAACTTGAAACATAAAATTTACACACATAAAACAATATAACAAATCATACACTTATATTTAAACAAAATACAAGTCTCACACATCATCCTCAAATCATTTTCATGATTTAACCTGATCAACCCTACCTGTTACATCAAAAACCCAAGAAATAAGGGATTTCTTATACCTTCCACTCACTCATCTAATAGACCAATGCCACCTAAAGGTTATTTGGAGAGTATTATAAATTATCCAATCTTAAAAATAGGTCATATAAATCATTATAAGTTATTTCTAATAAGGTTCTAAGAGGGTTTAGACTGCATTTCACTCTTAACAATCATTCATAAATCTTAACCCCTCAACCCATAAATTAATTCCATGAAATTTTAGATATGAACATTCTAAAACTACCATGAACTTATTGTATCCTCATGCAAAGGTTGCACATGTCAAAGAGCATAAAAAAATTCCTTCTCAAGTCTGTAATACCTTATTCTAGCACTTGAGATTTTAACTTCACTTTTTATGATTTTTCCATCAATACATGAACTCAAACTTCACCAACATACTTGAAAAATGTTAGACCTAAAACTATTCTCACATTATCTCAAAATCCTCCAAACCTAATCATGATGCCTCATCATGCCACCTAGGGTCTTAAGATAGGGTCCATGAGAAGACCACCAATGAAGAACTTACACCTTTGGCTCATATTGAGAGTCATTTGACTAAATATAAATATTTATCTCTTGATATAAAATTTTATTTCATAACTTCAAGTCCATACACATCCATATCATCATCATCATACCTCTATAATCCATATCCATGCTCAAGAACTATTCCATCAAATAGCCCTACTAGGCACCATACCACTTTGATATCTTTAAGATGCCTTATATAGCTAATAAATCATCTCCAAACATCTAAGATAGACTAAAAACATCTTCCAACATTTTCATTTGACCAATAATTCTCAAACCATATAGGTCTCTTGTTAAGACTGAACTAGCCTTCTTGATCACATAAGACATGAAGACAAAATACATTAGTTATCTTCAAATTCTATCTCAAAGACCTTCTTACCACTATAGGTGCACTCTAAAACTCATTCTCATGCCAAAATCCCTCATACCATGTTCAACCACTACCACATGTCTTCTCACAAACCTTAGTCTACTCACCTCACTAAGCTTCACTATTCATGAATTTACTAGGACAATACTAAACTTCAAAATACACCTTGTCCATAAATACTTGCTTCTTATGAACTTGGTCAACAATGACATTATCAAAAAAAAAAATTCAACACAATCAACACTCTTTTTTTTGATGAATACAAAACAACACTACTCATAAGCTAGTCATATCATAACATTGTGCAAATACCTTATGTAAAACTCAAGGACCTACTAGACCATGCTTAAGACATCATGATCACTTACCATGCATATTCACAAGAAAAATTATAGGATATCAATGACACTTAATTACCTTTGACATTAATTACAATATTAATGCCTCAATCACAATAATAAGAGCATACCTCAACAATCTCCCCCTTTGTCATTGATGAAAAACAATCTAACAAAGCAGGTCATTCTCATCTCTCCAAGATCGATCTCCCGAGAATTGGTATTTATACCAATCTAGTCTTTCTCCCACTTTTACATTAATGACAAAGGGTTAGCGCTGACAATACTACCAATTGATCCTTGGACCTGAAATATGCTTTCTCCCCAAATAAGATCAATCTTCCTCTAATCAACCAAATAGGAACTCAACTCACAAAAGTAATCAACCATGTTACCCTTAAGCTTATAAATACATCAAATACATTATCATCACTCTCTTTCCTTGATATTTGGAAACAACTAAAGAATGAACTCCCCCTTTGATAAAGCACCTTCTTAGTAATGACAACCATCTTCAATTATATCTCATAGAGACCTAAACATATTAGGCATATCTGAATCAATAATATTATTACAAAGGAACAATCTTAGTCATCCATACAAAAACATATTAAATGTTCATATGTCATATCATAAGATTCTTCATGCATCAATAAATCCCACTTATGTTTCACAAGCCATCATGGGTCATACTAGATCATAATAACTTCCACATAGAAAATTGCCAGTTAGGTCTATGAGACCTCATTATCTATGGTAGACCTCCTTCAAACATTAATTTCTTCAAGATATGAAAATTGAGACTAAACAAACTATATATTTATCCTTTATGACCTTAAAGTCATCTTGGTGCTCATAGAATGCTCAAATCTTCATACTCATTCAATAAACCAAATCTACAATCTTCTTACTAGTTCTTTATGATCTCACTAGATTTTCATGGTTTCACTATGCTTTTCAAGCTCAAACCTCTATGATCTTCCTTAAGTAATTTATATAATGTTAACATACTCTTTAATTATCCTTATATTATCTTTGTTCTCATAGATGAGTTTTCTCTAAAGTTCACATTGGTTCTATAGACCAATCTATGCCCCACTTGACTATTATAGATCTTCTTGACATACACACCTAATCTTGGAGATCATGAACAATCTAAAAATCTCCCCCTCAAACCAAGTAGCCACCACACTTCCACTAGCTGATGATTGTCTCAATGAAGCCTAATGGAGTCACCCTCTTCCATAGGGTACTAGAAAAACATAAATTGAGGAGATTCCTAGATCTCCAATCCACTCTTTATAGCCACCTTGGAATTATGAGACTGATAGTCTCTCTTCAAAATCCATTTGGGATTGACTGGAACATTTGACTTATCTTACTTATCAACCTTCTTCTTCTCTTTGACTATCTTATCAATGTATGTAGGTAAAACATGTTTTTGACACTCCTTCACTTTTGATCCTTGTCTTAACTCTTGGGTTCAATATGATCAACCTTGACTATCTTTGGTTTACATACAAATGCTTTAACTTTCTTATGCACTTTATAATCTCTATTTATTTTAACATATCTTGAGGACCTAATTACTCCAATTGGACATAATCTATCAATACGACCAACTTTATGATAATATTAATAGACAACACCATTCATATCTCTTTTTTTATGATGATTATGCTCTCCTTTTGACCAATTTCTTCTCCTTCAATATTTCCATGAATTCTCATCCCTTGAGACATTTATTATATAATTAAGCTCCTTTATTTTTATTTTCATAGTGTTCTTCATGTTGGCACATTCCTTGACTTTATCTAAATTTTCTTGCTCTTTCCTAAACTCACTTATATTGACTTCCAGCTACTCATAATCAACCTTCAAGGAACCTATCTCTATCTTCAATTGATCACACTCAACCTAATTTGATATCAAACTTTTATTTGAAACTCCTAACTAATTCTTGAAAACCTTCATAATTTTATCATGATCTTTTTCAAAATTAATCATCTTGACTATGAGTTACTCCACATCTATCTTGAATTGCTTGTACTCTTCTTTTCATGATCCTAGACTTTCATATACAAACCCTAGCTTATCCTTAAGATAATAAATAGTCATATAATTTTATTTGGATCCATTATCCATCTTATTATTAAAGGTGCATACCTAATCCTCAAGAGCCTTGACCATATATCTCAACTCTTGATTCTCTTTCCTTAGTTTCTTAGTCATATTATGCTTCTAGGATCACCTTCAATATATTAAGATTCTTCAAATGACTTATTATTATGCCAATTATTGGAATAAAAAATACTAAGATGGTAGGGGTGAATAATTTCCCTTAAAACAATCATTCAATTTCACTTATCATTTATGAAGCATTCATTCAAACACATACATCAACCATTGCATAAACAAACATCCATATAAGCATACAACATATTAACACAAGAGATATGTGGGAAAACCTCATGGGGGATAAAACCTACTAAAACATATCTTTTAATAAATTACTATAATCAATGAATCAATATCTAGTGAGGCACGAACCCCATAAGGAACACCAACCCCTCACTAGTTAAACACCAAATCAACTAGGCCATTAACAAGCATAAATTACAAGGAGGCACCAACCCCCTATGTGACTCAGCACCAAATCATCCACATGGAACCTTTGATAGAAAATTTACACATTTTTATCACTTAATTTATGATTATCGCTTTCATTTTCTCTTCACACTCTTTTATCTCTCTCAAACCTACCTCTTAGGCTTCCTCACTCAATATGCCTCTTACTAGGCTTATTAGGTCAATTAACATTGATATACACATAAAGTTACCTTTTTATATGTTTAACATAGTATTTTAACCTCTTATTATAATCTAAAATACATCATTTATCTCACAAAGCTCCTATCTCATTCATTTACATAACCATTCCTCTTCACTCCTGAATAGGCCTATTATGCCTTATTCTTATACTTGACTCTTACTTGCACAGACCTTAGTCAAAAAAAAACCTATCCACACTTGTATTAACCTTAAAATTGGTCAAATAACATGTTTAATACATTAAAATTTTAATATATATGTTGGTCACCACTTATAAGGACCAAAACCACCATTAGATCTAAAGGAGACCTAATGCAATTAGGCCTTCTCAAACAACACGTTACACTTAGTCTTAGTGAAAATTATTTATCCTTCACATAGATGAAAAACTTAAAAAAAACATAAAATATACCATTTATAATATCCATATGTTTTCATACCACATTTTATTCCAATTTCACTCGAACCACACCATTAGGCCTACTCATAATTGGGCCTTCTTTTTGCTAGAAAGTTTGCCAACCAAAATTGAAGCACAAAACCAATTTTATCAAACCAACATACCATAAAATCACATGGATAAAACATTAATTAACATATTATAACCACCATGTTTATTATACCTCACCATATATGTAAAAAGACCTTAAACTGACCACTTTTATATGCTCACTTAGACCTACAAATAGGCCTCAAAACCCAGTCATGATCATTTGAACACCAAAATCTATAAAAAAATATTTCATGAATATAAATGAAATAATAATAGCCTAAGAGACCCTTATAACATATTCATGTGCATTATACTCTTCAAATATAGGTAAATCACCTCATTCTCATCTCTGATAGATGACTATGTAGAACTGTCAAGAACATCAAAACACAATCATTAAAATAATGACTTGGAACACCTGTGTGAATAATTTTATTAACTTCCAATGTATTTATATGATCAAAAATTGTTATAATAATATATTTAAACAAATATTTTATAATTTAAAATAGTAATATTTGTCTTACATACCAATCTCATGGCTTCACTATAAACAAACCTCATTGTGTTAGATAAGTCAATTTGAGAGAAAATTTATACCACACACACACACATAGAAATATTATATAAAATAGTGATATGTGTTACATGTATTTAATAACAACCTAATTTAATTTTATCCATCCTTAATCTATGGCAACACATCCCTAATCTCATTCCTACTTCTACCTAGTTTTTCTCACTATCTACCTCACTAAGTTTTTTAGTGATAGGTCAAATTGAAACATAAAATTTTCATAATTGAAGCATTATAAAAAGTAATAAAATTACATGGACATAAAATAAAAGTCTCACATATCATCCTCAAATCATTTTCATGCTTTGACTTGGTCAACCCTACCTTTTACATCAAAAATCTAAGAAACAAGGGATTTCTTGTATTTTTCACTTACTCTTCTGATAGAAAAATGCCACTTAGAGGTACCTGGGAGAGTTATCTACATGATAAATCATAAAAATATGTCATCTAATTAATTCTAATCCATTTCTATCAATATCTTTCATATCAGGTCACTATTAGGGTTATAAAAGGGTTTAGACTTCCATTCTTAACAATCAATCATAATGCCAAGAAATTTGAGATAGGAACCTTCCCCAACTGCTATGAATATATTTTATCCTCATGTAATGGTATCAAATGTTAACATTCATAATAAAATCCTTCTCGATTCTATAATACCTTATTCTAGCACTCGAGATACCTTAACTTCACTTTTTATGATTTTTCATTCAATACAATACCCAAAAATTCAAATAAATACTTGAAACAACATGATATACCTCATACCTTTCTCACATGAGCTCAAAGGCCTCTAAATCTGATCATGATGCCTCATCATGCCACCTAGGGTCTTAAAACAAGGTCCATTAGAAGACCACCAATGAAGAACTTACCACTTTGGCTCACTCTGAGAGTCATGTGACTGAATCTACACCTTTCTCTCATGATATAACACTATATTTAATAGCTTCAATTCCATACACATCCATATCATCATCATCATGGCTCTACAAGCCATATCCATGCTCAAGAACTAGTCCATCAAATAAACCTAATAGGAACCATACCGCTTTGATATATTTGAGACACCTTGTATAGCTCATAACTCATTTCCACACATCTAAAATAGACTCCAAAACATATCCTATAATTTTCCTTTAACCAATAATTATAAAACCATATTGGTTTCTTTCCAAGATTGAACTAGACTTATTAATCACACAAGACATGAAGACAAAAGACATTAGTTGTCTTTAAATTATATCTCTCTAAACTCATGAATACCTTCTTGCCACTATATATGCACTCTAAGACTCATTCTCATTCCAAAAAACCTCATACCATGTTAAACCACTACCACACATCTTCTTACAATCCTTAGTCTACTCACCTCACTAAGCTTTACTATTCATGCTTTCACTAAGACAAGACTAAGATTTACAATACACCTTTTCCACAAAGACTTGTTTCTTATGAACTTGGTCAACAATGACATTATAAAAATAATCACTTTAACATATTAAACACTCTCTTTCTAATGATCTCTCATAGAAATACAAAACAATGCTGCTCATAAGCTAGTCATATCATAACATTGTGCTAAGACCTTTTATAGAACTCAAGGACCTACTAGACCATGCTTAAGCCATCATGATCACCTACCATGCATATTCACAAGAGCACCTCTAGGATATCAATGAAACTCAATTACCTTTGACATCAATGACAACATTAATTCCTTAATAATAACAATAGGAACATACCTCAACATGATATACTTGGGATGTATATATTATTTATCAAAAGTAATGGTGTGAACAATATTATTAGAACCCTACTGGGTTGACTCAGAATTATTTAATTATTTTAAAAAATTTAACTTTATTAATTCAAAACTAGATTATTATTAACTAAGGTAAGATCATTGATCTTTAACTAAATGAATATAAAATTCATGCATTTTATTTGATTCATTTAGCTAATGATGAATTAATAAAAACAACTTGAATTTCATAACCAAATCATTACATATTATAAATCAGCAAAATTACAATCTCAGTCGACTGTTTAAAGTTTACATCATAAAATATACAATAAGACCAACCAACTTTTGAATGATAAAATTTAATAATATTACAACAATATGATGCTATACATCAGTATATTAATATACATTAATACAATGTTCCATAGAATAAATAGGTATCCACAAACTTGCCAATATACATTATTTAATCATGAGTAAAAGTCTCTTTTGGGTGACTGTTAGAGGGGAGGGAGAGCATCATGCGAGTGATTTTTCACACCAACCATGGACCATATATCCTCCACATAATTGCTCAACTAGGGAATGGCTCTCCAATCATAGAGAATAAGATGATAATAGTGTAGGTATCAAGAAGTCAAATAGAACATGTGTGTTGTAAGATAACCATCACATGCAACATACCAGAAAGAATTCTATTCTAACATGATGTCATGCATACATGCATTTAAATCAAACAAGTGAAATGATAATGTTTAACTATAAACATTACTTTATCCAAAGTTTTCATATAGTTTTAAGTTAATTTAGATAAATCATATTCACACACACAACTAGATTGGATTACATTCAATTTGCATATTAATGACTCTAAGTAAGTGCATAAAATCCTATTCACATAGTTAATTTTTGAGTGTAATTAATGTTATATTTCATTAAATGAGTAATACACAATAATACATGGTTTATCATATTATAATAATAATAATAATAATAATAATAATAATAATAATAATAATAATAATAATAATAATAATAATAATAATAATAATATACAAAGAAATCATACATGAATTAATCATACATTTTATCATAACAACCTACTGTTATATTTTACTAATTTATAATAACAACCTAATATCCATTTCAAAATAAGGATCTATTATTATTAATTTACTTATTAATCAATATTTAAGATTGTCAAATTTATACAAGTTCATGTATAAATACCCTTTCCATGTAATGTAATGAATGTAAACAGAATCAAGAATTTCACACAAAATTCTATGTTTTTAAACAAAATTCCATTATCACATCTAATTTACACTCAAAATTATTGTTGTACCTAACACACCCCCATTTCTAAAAATGAGCACCCTTGTTCAAATTCTATAAATTTGTGATATAAATTGAACATTCAACTTGATCATGAACCAATATTAAATGTCATGTGATGATCTAGTATGTTAGTACATAATCTTTATTTGACTTCATCTAATGGTGTTAATGCTTTATTCTTATGTTTCCATGTTACCTGTTTTATGGGGTCTCATTTATGAGAACACTACCTAGGATATTTGTACTTTAATGATTAAATTGACTCTTTATTTTGAGTAACCCTTGGTATTTAATCATTTAATTGGATCTATGTTTAAATCATGCTAAAAAGTCTTAGTCTAAGTATGTTAGCCTAGGTATTTTTTTTGAAATAAGATTCAAAATAAATGTGGGGTAAAAAATTATTAGGAAGCAATTTATTTATAACCTAAGACTTTATCCTAAGTCCCTTCCAAATAAATTTAGCATAATTTGATTTTATTAATCATAGGGTCCTTTTTATCATGTATTAAGCCTTATTCTAAGACCTTAGCTTAAACTTTTGTTGAGCTTTGGCTTAATTTATTTGTCTGTAAGAATCAATCACGTTCAACCTAGTGGATCAAAATCTAATGGTAAGCATTGGATCACTTGAAAATTATCTAATGATGTGAGATCAAAGTTTAAAGGTTAAAGGTTCTAAGATCTCTATCACAATGCCAAGTGGAAACATCCTAGGAGCTTAGGTGGCAAATCAATGGTCTAGAGGCCTTCCCTAGAGCTAACAAAGTCAATAAAATTGATGACCCATGGAGCTACCAAGTGGAACAAAGAGTCCCAAGGAGGTGTTCAAAGTGTGATGGTCACATTGATGTCATTAAAAATTGCATAAAAATCATTAATGATCATGCACACATCAAGATAAATCTTGGTAATTATCCATTGAAGTTTAAATATTGGCAGTCATGCAAATGTCAAAGAAATTCATGTGAACATCAAATGATGATAACTTAAATGTCAAAATTAAGGTCAATAATTAATTATTTGGTGTTCAAAATGTGACGGTCATATGAACAAATTGATGGTTATATGGACATAAAAATTAATCTCAATAATTATCCATTGGGGTTCAAAGATTGATGGTCATATGGACATCAATAAATGTCATGTAGACATCAAATTATGGGTTTGTAGACATCAATTTTAAGCCATAGTAAATATTCATGTGGATTTAAATAATCCAAAGACCAATTCACCATATTACTTCATATAAACAAATACAATAGTGAAAGATCAATGGGACATTTTAAAGGATCTGGAGCCAGTACAAGATTGATAGTTGTCATGTTTTTGTAAGATTGGATGTAACAATTGACTTTGATCTCATTTCAAGAAAGCACGAAGTGGGGACATGTGTCCAAAGGCAACAATGGTCGTGTTTTAATTAAATGGACACCTCAGCATGGACATGACATATTAGATTACAAACTAGTGAAGAACACAAGAGCCTTAGACTTAATCTAGTTAGTGAATATAAAAAGGAAGATCTATTGGTAGAATAAGAGAAGACTACATATACTTAGGAATTCCAAAGATTGATTTGACATAATATATTCTTTTAAGATAAGGACCCAACAATTTATTTTGAAGGAATTTTATATTCTATAAACGTAGGGGCAATATGTAACACACATTAATAGGAAGTTAACCTAGTTAAGTAAAGATTTTGGTTATGAGGCATTCATAAAGGGGAACTTATACTTAATGCATGTATAAGTTACATTTAGAAATGGCTAACTTAAATTATTTGATAAGTTGTTCTCACAAATTGTAAAAGAGAGTATTGATTTGAAAATACACTTTTCATGTAGTTCAATATTTAATTATAAAATATTTCCCTTCTTTTTGCACATGCACATGATGTATAGATTTTTAAAGGGATAACTTAAAATCATAACTATAAGAATAATCTTATATGATTTTGACCATAGATAGAATTCAAGTTATGAATATCACATGTAATGACCTTACATGAACTTGGAGGATGAGGTAACCCCTTCCCCAAGCCTATTTAAACAAATATAATCCACTCATTGGAGAGGGGTGGGAAATTTTTCAATATATAGGAGCTGAATAAATTTAGATTGTCAATAAATGTGTTTTTGTATTGTCTCTCCAATTTATATGTAATTAGGCTTATATTTTTGGTTGTATGATTCAATAATTCTTAGTGTGCAAAAGCTGTAATGAATTCTTTCTTATCTTGATTGATATGCTAGTCTAAGCTGTGAGAAAGCTATTAAAGGATTGGAAAGTTACATTAATTATTGGAAATTAAGTTGATTGATTCACAATTCTAAATATGTTTGAGTGTTTTCTTTTGATATAGTTTTTTGTGTACATGTAGAAGCTACCTTAGATACATTATTACCCTGAGCCATAATATCCTAATTAAAGGTGTGCAATAGTTACTCTAAAAGGGGATACCTTTTATTGAGGCTAGTGAGTTTCCTATATCAATATCCCCTTATAATTTTAAACTATGTTTAAATTTTTGTGTGCAATATCTTCTTGTAATATGCATAGATTTTGAAATCACTTATCCATTTAGAAACTAGCTAGAGAGGTGATTCTTGAAAACCATAAATCCTTCTTTTCTACATTACCCTTCCCTACTTTTTCATTTTTTTTGAGATCTACCTAATTTAAATTAGCAACCAATTATCCATCTAACTCACATAGGAATTCACTACCCTTTAGAGATTACATCTCTATCCAAAAATCTTATCAACAACTTGCATACCCTACTAGTTATTCCATCAATAGGTTGTTCCAACTACATACTTACAACTCATGCCCTAAAGTGGAGTTTACCTCCATTGAGATCTTAAAATTTTTGAGGATACCTCATTGAGTGTGGTATGCATAAAATTGCATCAATAGTTTCACTAGTGATAGAAGGAGGACCTACCCCTAACCTATGATAATAGTAGTTATTCTTTGCATATAGTTACACTAGAGTCACCCATGAGAGTGACCAAATCTAATTCCTAGGATAGTTTTTTATTCTCATGCCTATCAAATCATAAGAGATCTATAATTGTGCCAATATCCCTAATTCATAACAATCTACTTCCTCTAATAAGGAATCCTTTACCTATAAGGAACCCTTTACCAGTTAATCAACCAATGGCTTAATAACCACCTTAGATAGTTGGATCTGCTATTGCCATCCTAGGATAAATGCATGATTTACCCAGGAATTATAAAAATTACTTATTGTCCTTTTCTCCTTCAAGAGAAATGATAACATAGGAACATATCAAATCTTTTAAAGCTTCTTTAAGATTAATGAATGTTGTTGATGAATATGTATCATGCACTTTATTGCTTTTTACATTAATGGATGCTACTTATGATTTGTATTTAAATCTAACAGATAACTCCATCACTTCTTTTGATGAGTGTCAAGTTGATTTTATTACATAATTTGGATAGGTTACCATTATTGGTTTGGTATATCAACACTTCACTAGCATGAAGAGAGAGCATAATGAAGCTATCCATGCTTTTAATGCAAGGTTTAAAAATATGTATAATGGTTTGACCCCAAGGTACAAACTAGAATTTACATTAGTTTTGAAAATATACAAGAATGCTTTATACCCAATCATTGTCAGGTTCTTGAGAAGAGTAGTAGTGGCCAATAATTTGGCATTAGCATATGAAGAGGCCATCAACATAGACAAACAACTCAATCCCTAGATGCCTAACATACCTAATGTCAATAATGCCTTCCCAATATTGAATATGATACAACATGTGAAGTATAATACTCTTGATTTTAGTCAAAACTAGCTCTACACACTACCAACATTAACACAAATAACACGACTAAATTTTAGCTTCTTGAATAATCATACACCATGCAATGGTTACCAACAAAATAAACATTTAGCTATGCCTTCTACTATGGTTTTACAAGGTACTAACTATACAAATGTAGAACTAGATTCTATTTAGAGGATGGTTCTAAAGTTGAGCAATGATTTCTTAAATATGTAAAGCCGGATGGGTAATGTCAATGGCCCAACTAGTAATCAGAACATTAGATTTTAGAGATATAACTAACCATTTAATATGATTGTAAACAATATGGATCAACCTAACATGTTTTTATACATCAACATGGTAGAAATGGCTCTTCCTAATTGGTACAAAATTCATAATACTTCCAAGCATGGTGAGATCAACTACATTGAATTTTGTGTAGCATTTGAAATACTTCAAAGAGAGGTTGTTAGACAAGATCATATGCATAATCTGCCTAAACATCATCCATATCTTGGCTCTTCAAGCACTACCATGGTCTTTGAAAATCACTAGTTTCCATTTCAACATGAATATGATAATAACCCAAAGGATAACATAGATGAAGTTCATGTTTTCTAGAAATTCTAGAAAGGGAGTTATAATCTAAGGAATAAGCAACCACTCATAATGTCAACTCCTCCAAATACTACCAAAATTTTGCCTAATCCTAAAGCTAACAACAATCCACCTCCTCTAAGGGGGAGTGACCAACCTTAGACTAAGGAATAATCTAACAAGGAAGGATATAATATTGTCAAAGACATGAACAAGATCAAAGAAAATATAGCTCTTCATGAGTTACCTCAGATTACCAAACAAAAAGAGTTATTGTATAACTCTATTATGAGGAAGATACCTATGGAGAAAGTGAAAGCATTTATGGATAAATTGAAAGCATCTAACACCAATGTTATCTACAAGAGAAAGCTAGATGTTATACCCTTATTTTTTACTATTAGGGCATTCATATAGAGTATTCATAATTATTAAGTTGATTATGGATCTACTAAAACTATCGTGCCTACTTCCATATGTCAAAATCTTAGTTTGATGTCAAGCCCTTCAAAGAGGATAGTTTCATAATTGGATAAGACAATAGTCCCTATAGTTGGTGAACTGAGAGACGTGCATATCCAAGTATCCTCTACAATTTATGTTTAAATGACCATTTATATCCTAGTGGTGTACATACCTGAGGGATATGAACTACTGCTAAGTAAAGACTTGTCTAAAACACTCAACATATATCTCTCTACAAACTTTTCTCATATATGGCTGCCATGGAGAGGATTTTTAAATCAAATCAGAATTGATAGAGAGCCAATATGAAGTATTCCATCATGGAATATAATGTCAAGAATGAATAGGTAAAGTATGAGTATCCTAGCCTTGGTATTTAAACTTTTACTACTCAAAATCAAATACAAAATCCAAAACCCAAGGGTTACAAATAACTATGGAATTTACACTTTGGTGGTGCTAGATCCAAGCAAAGATTAGGTATAGGAATCAAGCTAGTTGATCCACAAGGTAAGAATTTCTTGGCAGCATATAGATTATAATTTCCATGCATGAATAATAGAGCTAACTATGAGGCTTTGATTATAGGATTACAATTTGCACTTAATCACAATGTAAAAAAAACACTAGTATTTGGTGACTCAAAACTGGTAGTTAACAAAGTCAAAAGAAATATTAGTGAAAGTTATCTTATTTGAAAATGTACAAGCATAGAACATGGGACCTGATCGAAAGCTTTAAAGCTTTCAATATAGTAGCCCTTCCCAAAGAGCAAAATCAATCTATCAATTTACTAGTTGTTGCCACTATTGATTTGGATGTACTTCAAGAATCTAAGGTAAAAAGGTTCACTAAATTGGTGGCTTGTCCCTATATTTCTAATAACTTAGATAATTTTCAATTTTTTGATGATGACCAAAAAATTATCTAGTTTCTAACCAATTTAGGGGAATTTGAGTCCTAAATCATTGATGACAAAGACATTAATCACCTTTTTCAAAAAGAATTAGATAAGGTAGGTATTCTCTAAATAAAATAAAATCTCATCCTAGTTGGGTTGGTCTCTTTAAAAAGGTCATTTGACATAGACCCTCAAGCTTAGTAGCTCAAGCAGCCCATGGTCAATGAATCAAACTTTAAAAGATAAAATCTAGGAGATGAACATATCGCATGATATATTAGTATTAGTCTCAACTACACCCTAGAAGAAATATAATGAATGAATGATTTAATCATTTACTAAAAAGACATCATCACTTAAACATATGAGGACTTGAAAGTATATAACTCACAAGTCATTACTCATATGATTTGCTTGAAGCCATATCATAAGCCATTTAGATATAGGTAGAGACCAATTAATCCTATTATGGATCCTCTCATCCAAATAGAAGTAAAGACGTTGTTATGCATAAAAATCATATTTCTAGTGAGACATTATACCTCAATGGTCAATTTGGTCCCAATAAGAAATAATGGTGAGATCAGATTATGTGTGGATTTTAGGAACCTAGATAAGGCTTTTAACAAGGATAATTATCCCCTACTTTCTCTAGATGAGGTGATACAAATAGTAAGTGGTTCTAAAATGATGTTCTTCTTAGATGGATTTTTAGGTTATAATCAAGTAATAGTGCAATCTAAAGATAGAATGAGGATAGTATTTACCATGAAATGGGGAACTTACACATATAAATGGATGTCATTTAGCCTAATAAATGTGGAAACAACCTTTCAATGTGCTACGAATCATGTATTCAAAGGACTAACAAGAAAATGCATAATAATTTATATGGATGATCTTACACTATTCTTAAATAATAGGGATGATCATATAGTCCATATTTGAGAGATGAAGAAGGTTATATATTTCACTAAACCCAAAGAAGAGAATATTTGGAGTGATTGAAGGCAAGCTCTTGGGGTACATCATCACCAAGGATGTGATTGCCATTGATCCATATATAATTCAAGGAATTTTGAGGATTAACAACCAAATAGTAAGGAGTTAAAATCATTCTTTATAAAGATTAACTTCATGAGGATGTTCATCTCATGATTTACATAAATTGTTAAACCTCTAAATGCCTTGCTCAAGTAGGATGCCAAAATAGAATGGACAAATTAATCCTAAAATCCCTTCCAAGACATTAAAGATGTAATATCATAGGCTATAGTATTAATCAACCCAAATTTCATGAAATATTTATACTTGTATTCTTCACTTTAGAACATACAATTATTTTTTTCATAACATAGAAGAAGGATGAAATTTAACATCCAATTGCATACATGAGCATAAATATGAAAGATGAAAAACTTAGGTACTCTATGATCAATAAATAGATTTTCACCCTTATCAAAGCATTGAAAAAATTCAACATTAAATTTTGAGGAATAAAGTCATTGCCATCATGTATGATCCTATTGTCAAGATCACCCTATAATAGAATGAATTAGGAGAATGTTGGGGCAAGTGGATGGAAAAGCTAAAATAATTAAATATATAAATCAAGCCTATAAAAATCATCTAAGGTTAAGGCATCATTTAGCTCATAACTAAACTTGATCCATGCATCACTATTGAAGAGATATATGAGACTCAAGTGTCCAAAGGGGAATGGTATACTGATATCACATAGTACTTGCTTACAATTACTTGTTCCTTAGAACTTAACAAAGAACAAAGAAGAGATTTGAGGCTTAGAGTTTCCCATTTCATGACTAAAAAAGGAGTTCTATAAAAAGGAAACTATGAAGGTATTTACCTCAAGAATGTATCTTAGAGAAAGATAAAGAAATTTTTGAAAACTTGCATCAAAAAATAGGTAGTGGTCATCCTTTTAGGAATATCATAGCTTAGAAGATCTTAAGAATGGGCTAATATTGGCCAATAGTTTTCAAGGATGCTCATGCTCATGTGAGGACGTGCCAAAAATTCTAATCTTTAGACAAAATAGAAGTACACACAATAATAAATTTATAATAAGTTATTGAAGGAAGGCCATTTCTCTAATGGGGTTTAGACTTCATTGGTTTCATCAATCTAAATTCCTCAATAAACCATAAATTTATGCTTACTATTACTGACTACTGCACTAAATGGACTAAAGCCATAACCACAAAGAATTGCAGAGTAGATGTGATCCACTTTTTGGAGGAATACATAATAACTAGATTTGGCATGCTTATTTATTTGGTTTGTGAGAATGAACCAAATTTCATATCAACAAAATTTACTGAGTGGGAACACGACAACTAGATTATTATGAGGTTAGCTTCTAGCCATTACCTTTAGGTAAATGGATTGACATAATCAATGAATAAGAATTTGATAGATGAAATTAAGAAATTAGTGGGGATAAACCTAGGTACTAACATAAATTTTTTAAGTATTCTCTTTAGGTAGACTAAATAAGATACAAACAAGCCCTTAAAGATTCACCCTATTTATTAGTATATGGATATAGGCCTATATTCTTAAGTATGTTAAATTTACCCACTTATCAGTTTATGAAGGATTATATGGAGCCATGTGATAAAACAAAGTCAAGATTGATGGACATCATAAAAATAGAATATTCAAGGATTGAGGCCTTATAGACATTTAACAAACACCATGATGTAGTTAAGAGGTGGTTTGATAATAGAGCAAAGGTCAAAACATTCAGGATTTTAGATCTAGTGCTCCTTTGGGATAAATTCCATGAGAAGAAAATACAACATGATAAGTTTGACCCACTATGGATTGGACCATACTAGATTTCAAAGATCATAGGAAATAATGCATTTTATCTAAAGGACCTACAAGGAAACAAACTTACATATTCAGTTAATGGATAGTTCTTGATGCACTACTTTAGGGATGTGCCATCTATAGACATTACTGATTGATGAGGGATAGATAAGTGTAGATGTAGGATTAGATTAGATTTCTTTCTTTCTTAGTTTAGTTTCGTATTTTTCTTAGTTTAGTTTCTTGCATTATTAGATTAGGTTTCCTATTTTTCTTAGTGTAGTTTTTTGCTTTCTTAGATCAGATTTCCTATTTTCTTAGTTTAGTTTCTTGCTTTCTTAGATTAGATTTCTTACTTTCTAAATTAGTTTTTTTTAATGCTTTCTTTGGCAATCTGAACTATGTTTGCTTTGATCATAACTATGTTTAAACTCCAAACCAACTAAGCTTATGCTTAAATAGACTTGTTGAAAGGGGGAAATTTAATTTTTTTTTGGTAATTTGGGACTCATTTATGGATTGGGTGTATTTCTATGTTTTGAGTTTTTTAGGATAAAGGTATGTAATCATGAACCATTCTAGATATTATCATAATTGAATACTTTTACAAAGAATATGGAAGTTTCTCTCAGAGAACTTCACAAAAATTTAGACATTTTTATTATTTTTTGGATAAAATGCACTTATCACATTAAATACCTATTAGGAATGACAATTTTGGGTATAGGTGTGGTTAGAAAGGACATTTTGGTAATGATTTGTTTTATAATTATACCAGCTCACTAGGGCTCTAGCTCTTCTCTTCTCATTTAAGGATAAAAGAAAAATAAAATTAGAAAAAAACCAATGGGTTCAAAAGATAAAAATATTATCTAAATAAAATCAAAAGGATCACATGATGAAATAATGTCAATGTACCATGCATCATGGTTAAAATAAAATAATGGAAAGAGAAGAAAATGAGCCTAAGGTATCTATGTCAAGGCTATGGATTCCTTGTTGGAAGTAGAATAATGCCTAAGATTCCCTTGATATAATGATATTTATAAGATACTATAATTAAACCTATAGCTTCATCAAGCCTTTGAAAAAATCATCACAATAAGGATGAAATTAATTACACATTTAACACACATAGATCCCAAAAATTTGGAAAGCAAGTATGTTTTGTGAGTCAACTTAAGAGTTTCTTTCATGTATTTGATTTAAGTATTTTTCTATGGCATAATTCATGATTGATTTAAGTATTTCTAACTAAATTTATGGGTTCTTGAATACTCAAGAATATTCCCCCTGTGAGTAACCATTTGTTATACACAACACACACCCAATTTTGAAAATGAGGACCCTTGTTCAAACTCTAAAAATTTGTGCTATAAATTAAATATTCAAATTGATCAGGATCAGTTATTAAATATCTTATGATTATCTATTCTGTTAGCACATAATATTTATTTGACTTCATCTAATGTAGCTAATGTTTGATTCATATGTTTCCATGTTGCAAGTTTAATGGGGTCTCATTTATGAGAACACTACCTAGGGGATTTATACTTTAATGATTAAATTGACTCTTTATTTTGAGTAGGCCATGGTCTTTAATATTATAATTTTATCTATGCTTAAATCATGTTAAAAATACTTAGTCCAAGTATGTTAGCCTAGGTCTTTTTTTTGAATTAAAATTCAAAATAAATGTGGGGTAAAAAATTATTAGGGAACACTTTATGGTTTCACCTAAGACTTTATCGTACATCCTTTATGTTTCCTAAGAAATTTAGGGTAGGTTTATTTTAATAATCATAGGTTCCCTTCTATTATGTCTTAATCCTTAGTTTAATACTTTATCTTAAAAAAAATTTGAGCTTGGACTTAATTATCTTTGTCTACAATTAACAATCATGTTTAACCTAGTGGATCAAAATCCAATGGTATGAATTGGCTCACTTGTAGATGATATAATGATGTGAGATCAAAGTTGAAAGGTCAAAGGTTCTAACAAATCCATGAGAATGCTAAGTGGAAACATCTTGGGAGAGGTGGAAGATTAATGATCTTTATACCCTTCCCCAAATTTAACAAAGTCAATAAGACTAAAGACCCATAGAGCTACCAAGTGGAATAAAAATTCCTTCAGAGGTGTTCAAAGTGTGACATTAATGTTAATATGATTGATGATTGTGTATACATAATTGATGGTCATGTAGATGTAAACATTAATCTTGTAAACTATTCATTATGGTTCAAAGATTGATAGTCACACATAGATCAAATATGTTCATGTGGATGTCAAATGATAGGTGTGCAGATGTCATATTTAAGCTTAGGAATTAATCATTTGGTTTTTAAAGTGTGATGATAATGAAAAAATCATTGATGGTTATGTATAAATCATTTATAGTCATGTGAACATCAAAATTAATCTCAATAATTATCCATTGGGGTTTAAAGATTAATGGTTTCATAGACATCAGTGAAATTCATGTAGATGTCAAATGATGGGTGTGCAAAAATCAATTTTAAACCATGGTAGATAGAAATTTAGATTAAAATAATCCAAATATAAATGTAACAAAATAATTCATATAAAAAGATCTAATATGGAAAGATCAGTGGGACTTTTCAAAGGATCTAAAACTAGTAGAAAATTGACACTTGTCCTGATCTCGTGAGCTCAGATGTAACAATTAACTTTGATATCATATCAAGAAATCATGATTAAGGACATATTTCCAAAGGCAAAAGTGGTCGTGTTTTAATTAAATAGACATCTTAGCATTAACATTACTACATGGACACAACATATTGGATTATCAACCAGTGAAGAACACACAAATCTTAGACTTAATCTAGTTAGTGAACATAAAAAAGAAGATATGGAAGTACAATAAGGGAAGACTACAATTACTTAGGCATTTGAAAGATTAAGTTGACATAGCATATTATTTTAAGATAAAGACCCTATAAATTATTTCAAAGGAATTTTCTATTCTATAAAGGTAGGGGCAACATGTAACACATAGTAACTAGAAGTTAGTCCTAGTTAAGTAATGATTTTGGTTCTGAGGCATTGGTAAAGGGATACTTATCCTTAACATATTTCTAAGTTACATTATGAAATGGATAAATTAAATTTTTTTATAGGATATTCTCACAACTTTTAAAATAAAGTATTGATCTATAAATGTAGTTTTAATGTAGTTCAAGCTTTAATTGTAAAAAAATGCCCTTATTTCTACACATGCACATGTTACATAGCTTTTTCAAGGGATAGATTAAACTCATAACTGTAATAAGACTCTTATATGGTTTAAACCATAGTTACAACTCAAGTTATGACTATCACATATAATGACTTCTCATGAACTTGGAGGATAAGGTGACCCCTTCCCCAAGCCTATTTAAATAATTGTAATCCACTAGTTGGAGAGGGGTGGGTAAATTTTCAATATATAAGAGTAGAAGTAATTTTGATTGTCAAAAAATGTGTTTGTGTATTCTCTTTCCGATTTCTATGTAATTAAGATTATCTTTTTAGTTGTATGATTCAATAATTCTTAATGTGCAAAAGTTACAATGATTTCTTTCTTGTCTTGATTGATATTATAGTCTTAGATGTGCAAAAACTATTGACAGATTATAAAAATACATTAATTATTGGAAATTAAGTTGATTGATTCATAATTATGAATGTGTATGAGTGCTTTCTTTTGATATTTTTTTATATGTATGTGCAAAAGGTGCCTTAGATACCTCATTAGCCCAAGCCACAATCGCTTGATTAAGGGTGTGAAATAGCTACCCTAAAAAGGGAAACCTTTGATGGAGGATTGTGAGTTTCTTATATCAGTATCCTCTTATTCTTCTAAACTATGTCTGACTATGTATGTAAAATAGTTGCTTGCAATAGGCATAGATTTTGAAAGCACTTGTCCATTTTAAAACCAACCAAAGAGGTGATTCCTAAAAACCATAGATCCTTCTTTTATGCCTTACTCTTCCCTAATTTGTTGAGTTTTTTTTAGATACACCCACTTTATATTATCAACTAACTACCCATCCAACTCATGTAGAAATTCACTACCCTTTAGAGATCACATGTCCATCAAAAAACCTTGTCAACAACCTACATGCCCTACTAGCTATTCTATAAATAGGTTGTTCCAACTGTATACCTACAACTCATGCCCTAGAGTGGAGCTTACCTCTATTGAGATCTTAGAACATTAGAAGCTACCTCATTGACTAAAGTGTGCATAAAAACCACATCAACAATTATCTACCTATTTTTAAATCAATTAATATTGGTATAACCACATTATAATTTAATTAAATACATCATGAATCTCATATACATGCATTTGTTACATTATACAAACATCTATATTCATATTAGTTTATCTGCTTATACACTTATATACTTTATATGTCCATTTATATAAGTGAATAGAAAAGCTCTCAACCACTTAATTTATAATGGCTAGCTACATACACAAATGGTCATATGTATGTGTGTATGTATGTCTATATATGTATATATGTATGTATGTGTATATATATACACACCCACCCACACATTTATGCATATAATTCATAGGTAAGATATATGTGTGTTTGTGTGTAAGTGTTTGTGTCTTTATGAATTATTCATAAATAATATATTTATGTTTATATGTGTAACACACACACACACACACAAAACATATATATATATATATATATATATATATATATATATATATATATATATATATATATATATATATATATATATATATATATATAGTGTTAAACCTTTATACTAAGTTCTTAACCTAAGAAAACATTAACTCTCTATATAATAAAAAATAAGGCACAAGTCCATAATAAAATTTGGAAGAACCATTCTTTTAAAAAATTAATCATCTTAACTTAAAAATTTAAACAATTGTACCTAAATTTTAAGCCTATGAAAGTATTAAAATAATTAATCACATGGTTAGTTTCACACGAATTAAACAAACAAGTAAATTAATTCTGATTAAGCATAATTCACATATGCACCAAACAACACTTATTTTCCTTATAAATAAAATGACCCAACAAGAATGAATTAAGGCATAAAAACACAAAATGTGACCACCCTAAAGTGTAACTTATGGTGCACTAAGTCCATGAAAACCATTCAACACTGTGTTATTTCTAAACCCATGAGACAATAAAATATTTCACACACAACCATGCTAAGAGTATATTAAGGTTGAATTCAATCTTTAAACATTAATTTGACCCCAAGGATTAAACATTAATATTAATATATTTAAGCTAAGCCTTAACCAGTTCATTAAAAATATCAAAATGATGAAGACTCAGTAAAGAACCCATAAAATAATGAAAATGGCTCTACAGTCTCAAAATTTACCACAACCAATGCACACTAGAAAATAGGGTAAGCTCAACATAAAATCCTTATCAATATTTATTCTTATTTTTGTATATTCCCAAAGACAAAATAGAAACCCTAGAGGTGTTTGTAAGTGTTTTATAACTAAGATGTTTACCATTGTTTACTAAATAAACAACACATCCATTTACCATAGTTACAAAATAAACAAACATAGTCATTTACCATAGAAACAAATATAGTTGTTTACCATATAAAAAAACACAACCATTTACCATACAAATAAACATAATCATTTATAACTAGATATCCAAAATAAACATGTTATTTTACATTTCCCTAAAAAACTATGTTCATTATATAACCACTTCAAATCAGTGATTCAATTCTATGGATAGATATCTCTTTTCATAGGGTCAAATACCTAATTTTGTTATGGTATAAACAAATTTAAAATAAACTTATAGTAATTATACTAAAACATTCAACAATAATCCAAGATTAATTTAAACACAACTATTTAGGGTAATTTAAAGAAAAAAACCTACCTCATTAATATGCCTTTGATTCATGCCCTTGAAGTACTTATGAATTAAGAAAATAACCCCTTCATGTCTAGGAGCAGGGTAATATCCATTTTTGTCTTTTAAGATGGATGCTTATAAAGAGAGAAGAATGTATAAGGGGAGGCTCAAAGGGACAACATGACTAAAATAATTTATAAAAACGAGTAGGGACCATTTGACAACATTTTACCTATGTTTGATTGTGATGTATTGCATTATATGGAAACTAACTTCTCCAATTGGCCTTGGTAGAGATTCACACTAACTTCTCCAATTGGCCTTGGTAGAGATTCACAATCAAATCCCTTGTGTGGAGTCTTCATGGTTTCTCCTTCCACTAGAAAGATCTCCTTCTCTCTTTTATAATCCCTACCATATTATAAGATTTTGGTTTCCTCTATTTACAATCCTATAATGTGAGCAATAAATAAATCATGGAGGAATTGATTTCTCACATTATAGTCTTCAAAATAGAGGAAACCAAAATATTCAAATATGGTAGGGATTATAAAAAAGAGGAGATCTTGCTAGAGGAAGGAGAAACATTGGAAATTCTACAGAATGGATTTGACCACAAATCTTTACCAAGGCAATTTGGAGAAGTTACTTTCCATTTGATGTAATACATCACACTTGAAGGTAGGTAAAATTTGTGAAATGGTCCCTATTCATTTTTATAAATTATTTTAGACATGTTATCAGTTTGAGCCTTCACTTATACATTCTTCTCTCTTTGAAAGCCTCCATCTTAAAATATAAAAGTGGAAATTACCCTATTCCTAGACATTAAGGGGTTATTTTCTTAATTCATAAGTAGTTTCAAGGGCATGAATCAAATCAATCCTAAAATTTCTCATTCTCAAAAGAAAATTATTAAGAATAAACCTATGGACTTTAGGAATATTAAGAAGGCTTGGATCAAGTACCCTGGTAGTGTTTTCAATAATCCTAAGGTTAAAGATTCTAACAGCTTAGCTATTAAAGTCCCTAAAGGTTCAGAGGTCAAATCCACTAAGAAATAAGATAAAATGAAAAAGTGTATAAGGAGTGTGCCCAAGGTTACCATTGTGCCTATCAATCCACTAGATAAGAATGATAAATAGTTTATATTGTGGGTGACTCTATCTTAGTTGAAGAATATAGATCTGGGTTGGAGGATGCTAATAAATAAAAGGACCTAGATGAAACTAGTAAGACTTTTTAGCCTAAGCTTGCTGAGTATGTAAAAATGAAGACTAGAGAAGACTCTAAGGACAAAGTTAAAAATTATTATAATAAGTAACATCAAGGTTATATGAAAATTTGAATAATTTAGTGATTTATTTGAAAGGCAAGCAAAATGTTGAAAAGATATTAGAAGAATAGGATCTCTAAAAGTCCATCATGCATTGGTTCATGAGGGAACTAACAGAATTTAAAGGGAATGTTAAGTACTT
Source organism: Torreya grandis (assembly GCA_037957365.1). Classification (NCBI taxonomy): domain Eukaryota; kingdom Viridiplantae; phylum Streptophyta; class Pinopsida; order Cupressales; family Taxaceae; genus Torreya; species Torreya grandis. The sequence continues at coordinate 61,316 of JARHVA010007717.1, read as the reverse complement.
ACAATAATAGAATAATATAATTATTAAAACCAATGTTACCAAGGATGATAACCAGTAGATTAAGTCACCAATTTAGGGTTGGTATTCTAGAGAATGAGAATGAGAAGATTAAAAATAATATCAACTACTTGGTGAATTATAGAAATGTTTCCATGAATGAGGGGATTCAAAAAATTTAGAATCTTAGATCTCAACTAGGAGAGTTATTTGAAACAAATAACTTTGACAAAGGAAAATTGAAACATGTTCAATGCAACATTTGCCACATTGATCTTGATAAAGAAAAGTTATTATTAAAAATTGATTCAAATCTCAAAATGATGAAAAGTTGTTGGGAGAATGTCTTTGGAAATCTCAACATGGATTAGGATGTTGTTTCTTCTTATGTAGTGTTTTGTATGCTTCTCTTCTATTTCCAAGTTATGTTTTGGACGTCTCTAGCACTATTTGACTTGTGTCTTTCCTATTGACTTTGTTAGTCCTTTCATTATTTTTTATTCATATTTCTCCAAAGTTTTGGGTACCCTAGTTAAAAAAATGCCTCCTTTAAAATTAATAATAAAAAATTCCTTTGATGAAGACTATACACCTTGCCTTTGCCAAAACATTCCTCTTTTTCCTCTATTCCTTTCTATCAACCATTTCTTGCCATATTATCAAAAAAACCTACATATTTTATCATATCCTCTATAATCTACATGCCACCAGAAAGCCCTAACTTCATGGAGACACTTATCTACAATTAAATCTCAATAGAGACTCATCATAAACACTATAATTTCCAAGCATAACTGATATCTCATAGTCTTCACCCAAGCACAACATAGTTATCATGTAATGTCAACAAAATATATACAATTGAACACTATTTTCCCCCACTTTGTATGGATCGACTCATCAAAAACATAATGATAAATTTCCCAAATTTAAGTTTGATAACCAAATTTCAAACAACATAATAATTAATTAATCATTTGATTTATATAAAAATAATGACATTAAACAATACATAATTTTATGTTCAATTTAGCCCCCTTTTGGGTGTTACAAACCATATCACCATGGATAGCCCAAAAATCACATTCACCTATTACTTATGTTTTTTTTAATGTTTATATAATCAACTTTATTGAATAAACTAAAAATAGTATTCTATATCCTTGCTAATGATAATCTTTTTTAAATGATAATTTTTTTGTTTATTGTTTATAGGTACTTGATAGAGTAAGGAGTCATGCAATCAACAATCAACACAATAAGTTCATATAAAATATAATAATAACTATAATATTCCATAATGGCATAAAACATCAAAATCATAAAGAACACTCACAACCATAACATATTAATATTAACTTCTGATCATGGACCCAAACTAGTCAACATTATCAAGAACAAAATAACTAAATGCAACTAAGATTAGAGAAAACATGTAACCAACTACTCATAAACAACATGAATTTAAATATACTACATGGTGTGTGCAAGGTTCTTTATCTAATCTCTCTACCCCCAAAAATAATCATCTGATACACCATCTCTGATGATACTCTCCTTACATATCTATCTAGAGAGCAAGACTATCTCCTCCATCCAGCTCAACAAATGCAAATGCTAGTTAGCCTATACCAATAATAAAAAATAAAATTCTACTAAAACACAATAGTAATGAATAATCATGATCAATATACATATTAAACTTATGTAAAACTAATCAATAAGTTATGAGTCATATAATAATCATTATATGTATGTCCATACATCAGCATAAATGAAAATAATTTTCTATAGTAGTAAATTTGTTAGAGGTACAATCACTAAGAGTGGGGGTGAATCAATGAGCCTAGATAATCTAACTTCAATTTTAATCATTTCTTACTCTTAATCAATTGCCATAAACATTCATGAAGCATACACATTATTCATAGCAATGAATAAGATAGGCAATACAAGATCAAGCACATAACACAAGACATACGTGGGAAGCCCTCTTGGGGAATAAAACCCACTCTAAAAACTAAAAACACTTGGATTACTTATCCTATAAGGTATTACAAAAAATATACTAATCATGTCCTCCTAACTAGGATTTAGTGAAACACCAATTCCACAAGGAGAACCTACCCCTAAGATGTTCAACTCCTTTGGACCACCTACCTTTATTGAAACACATATTTCATAAGGATCAACTTCCCTTATGGAAGACCAAGTCCTTTATACCCTCCTTTGAACACCTCCACCTTTGAATTTATGTCTTCAACACTTAATGATGAAACTCTAATTATCACTCTTCACCTTTACTCAACACTCCCTATTGGCCAAAGCACATTACATACTTTAACAAATAAACAAAGATCAATTAAGAAACATTATATATCTTAATTAACCCAACCTCTTTAACTCTTCACAATCAATGCATCCAAATCCACCTTTTGGATCACTTTTCACTCCCTATAAACAACTCTATCACCGCATCAACAACATGACCAAATGGCCATACATATAGTCCACACTCTAAATTGTCTCTCAGATCAGCCACCAATCTCACATATACACCATCTATACATCTCTCATCTTCAACCTATAGTATCACTATTCAAACATCAAAAATATTACCTATAGGTCATACACATAGTCCTCAATCTATTTTTCTCATCAACCTAACCATTGGGTATACTCAGCCTCTTCTCTTATTCTCTTGAATGTACACACCACTCTTACAATACTAGAAACCATCTCTTTTGGTTTCACTATATATAGAGCTTTCATGACAAATAACTTCTTGATTAGTCATTAGAATTACCTTAAACCTTAAGTATTCTTTTACATCATGACATAACTCAAAAAAAATTTCATCGATTGGCCATAGCATTTACGGGTCACTCTTAAGTAGCTACACTTTTTAATAAGGCCCTTGTAGCTCTTATAGGTATAACGAAGACCTATTTACCCATTTAACACTTTATCAAGAAAATCAATAAACACCATACCACTACCAAATACATAGGTCTATTCCTTATTTCCCATAGTACATCCTTAAATGATCAAAGTCACTCATGATTACCTCTGCATATGCTTAAATAACTCAATCACTAACCTAGTGTACATGAACACTATGAACAAACACATAGTCAACTTATTAACTTTTGTTCATATAGAATAACAATCAATCATACCTCTAAAAACCACACAAACCATCCTTATAGAGTCTAAAATACTCTTAAATAGATAATTCATCATGAAACATTAAAACAACATCAACATAAGATCAATTACTTTACTCATGTTACTTTAAAAACATGTAAAAACACATAATTAAATTTGAACCTTCATAACTATGTTTGTTCACACTTCTAGATCTTCAAATAGATATTGATAGATGTGCCTTGGAGTCTTATACAAGTTTGATTTTTACACCATGAGAAAATTTCATGTAGATTGAAAGATATAGACAAAATATATTTCATAGGTTTCTCCTTTGTAAATTCAAATATTCAAATGCAAATGGTGATATTTAAACCTCAAACACCATGTGCACAGATCATGTCCTCATTGCTTAGATTAAACACACACTTTTGATCTTGTTTGATCTTTAACACATTGGCACCAATGCTCAAATATTAAACCTCAGTCACTTTGACCTCATCCTATGAACCCTTGAAATGTTGACTCAATACACACCTTCAATATTTTTGGATAAACAAGCTCTTTAAATAGCAATACTCACCATTTAATTAATCTATACGAACACCTGCTCACCATTAGATCTTTATTCTTTACCTTTACTCAATAATTAAAAAACATACACTTCTTTCCATCTTGATACTTATTGACATCTTGGATAAAATGTGCTCTATTGATCTCCTTGAGACTTTCTTGATCTTTACCTCTTACATAGTTGACTATGGGTACCTTTGATTATCTACCTAAGTAGCCATTTTTTAACATTAATAACTTATTCTATGCATAGATTCATGATCTCAAATTTGGACCATATGATCTCCTTACATAGGATAATCTATCCATATAACAATATACTCATAGAACCCACACATGTACGAGATATGCCATCATCAACATGCTCACTCAAAATTCTCTTCCACAAGGCCAATTCTGCCTGGACTTGACTATAATGCCAACTTTTCTCATGCATATATTTTGATGTGATTCATTACATGATATAAATTTTAGAATAAATTAACTAGGATAAAAAATAAATAAACCCATATGATTATTTTATCTTGACACCTTCACACATGCAATATATAACACCATCAAAATGCCTACTCAACTTTTCTTGTCACATGCAAATTTGGATAAGTATGGAAAAACATAGTCAAATTGCTTGGGAGCCCAACTTTTCACATGCATATATTTTGGCATGCTTTATTACATGATATAAAATTTAGTGAAAATATAATAGGAATAAAATTTAACAAACCCATGTGATCATTTTGTTCTAACACATCCACATGTGTGAATGTTGACCTTATCAACATGTTTAGTCAACTTTTTCTAGGCACATGCAAATTTGGCTATGGGAAAACAACGAATTTTGATTGAGAATCCAACTTTTCACCTTCATATATTTTATTATATTGTAATGAATGAATTGAGATTTAGTGCATAAAAACTAGGCATAAATTTGATCACAACCATATGACCAACTCCCCCTAACTCATCCACATGTGGCAATGGTGATCTCATCAAACTACCTACTTAGATTTTCTACCACTAGAACCAAAGTGTCTAGATGAAAAATAAGATCAACCAGATGAAATACACTCATGCAAAAAATCAATCAAAGATTATAAAAAATATAAGGGACCTCTTGAACATCCTCAATACTCCATACTCATCCCTAAACATCTCTAATCATGCTAAAATAGAAGATCACCCAAGCATAATAGAATAAGCACATTACACATTTTGTCATTATTACTTCTAATATCAAATAACTTCATCAAATTAATAAGACACCTTCATGACATCACCATGACATCATTCACAATAATCTAATAATCTCCCCCTTTGTCATTGATTTCAACAACCATCATATATATTAATATACAAATCACCTTCTCTCTCTTCAAATGCTCCCACAACAAGAACTTTCTCCCCCTTTGACACAATGAAAAATTAGGCACCAAATAAACCTGAGGACCTAAAAATACCATAAATAGGAAAAGAACATCTTATAAATATGATACAAAATCCCCCTTACCTTGAGCCTACATCTTCTTGCCTTGACAACTTCCTCTTGTTCCATGCCAACACTCTCTTCAACCAAGCACTGTAACTAATGAAGAAAGAACACACAAAAAAAAATTATAATTTGATGGAACTCATAAAGAAACATATAATATGGACTCACCCAAATATCTCTAAGCCATTTTACCTTTTGAGCATCTTTATATCTATGCACACCGTGAATAACCAACATACATGCTTACTAGCCTTCTCTCTCAGGCTACCACAAGGACCACAAATAGAAATTCATGCCACTTAAAAAATAGGAAACATGATCTAAACTAACCTAATAAATTTCCTTGAAACAAAAATACTTTTATCTTTTGGAGAAACTGAGAAAAAATCACTCTTATTCAGACTAGGCATGTCTTGCCTTCTTATAGCCCTACCTAGAACTTGTAGAGCCTAATTTTTTTATAGAAACATCTTCAAGAAATGAAACTTAATATTTGAATCAATCTTATATGCCCCATAAATAAAACTAATTTTCATTACTAGGCTCATCCTCTACAACATACTTCCTTCACAAACCTACTAGCTAATTAACCCTCCATAATATCAAAAACATGAATAACTTGAGAACCACAAACTATAAAATATCTATGAAGCTTGATTTGAAAAACCATTTGTCCTATTAAATTTATTAATAATCCCTAGACCTCAATTCATAAGGTAAACCACTTTTATAGCATAGCCCAAAATCCTAGAATCTTAAAATAAATAGGGTCAACAAACCTTTCTGGTCAACGAACACCTCTGAAACTTCTTGTACACTTGGAGAAACCCATCACAAAATTTTAGACAAAGATTTTAATTTCCACACATTTGGAAACCCATACATCCTATAACCCATTTTAGGCATGTTTGCCCTCAAACCAAAAAATAATAAAATTGAGAGCACTAAAAAATATTCAATTGGCACAAACATACCTTCAGGCCATAAAAGCACTTAGAGAACATCACAAAGAAGTCTATAAACCTTTATGAGATCAAAAAATGTCTCTATTCAGTTTGTAATTATGATTTTAAGCACACAAACTTGCTTTTCCTCTGAAATGAGTCTCTTAAGAATCATAGATAAAGACCTCCTCTACACCATAATGCTCTACCATAGTGTGAAACCAAGAGTTTCCCATAACTCCTCATATTCCTTATCCTCCTAATTCATCTAATACTTGTAGTTCTTCTTATTATTATTATTTGTCTTAAGAGAAACAATATCTTTAAACACTAAAACATTCTCCTTTTCTTCTATGATTGGATTGATAATACATGGAGATAACACAGATTCATAACATACTTTTTCATATGAAGAATCCATCTTATAGTTTAGAACCTCACCACTAGGCATATAAAATTGATTTTATTTGCATGATACATTATTAGAAACAACAAAATGTTTACTTGGATCCATACACAGCTTAGTACTAGCCTCAACTAGTATCTTAGTCTTCTCTTTGAGCTTGATCTCTTCATTCTCAACATGAGTAGAAAATGATACCTCTTGGCACTCTTTAACTTCTGAAGCATTTTCCAACATAAAAAATAGATTACTTGGTCATGTAATCTCATAATGACTCACACTTTTCACCTTTGGATTTCATGTGTTAACATGCCTTTTTCTTTGTACTCTAGGATCCTGATCCAACATATTCTGACATATAAACTTTTGCTTGCAAAACCTAGAAATATGACCTCTCTATTCATAATTGTATCACACCATACCTTTTAAAAGAAATGTATCTTGCCTTACCTTATTTGGATAGAAATTTTAAATATGTCCTATATCATAACAATTAAATCACTTAACTCTATTCATACCTTTTGACTAATGACACCCATTATAGTTATATACAAACTCATTTCTAACAGGTCTCTTGCATTCTCTAGCCCTATGACCAAATTGATTACATGTGTAATAATAACCATTGAATCTTGCATACCTCATGTAATTTCATTATATGATCTGATTTTCCTTCATTATACTAGAACATTTAGTCCTTATCTGATGATTTATCTTCAAAGACTAATCATCCTTGTTCATAGTAGTCTTCATCTTGTCTTGAGTTACATTCTTTTGTTCTTATTTATATCCAAGACTAGTTCTATCACTAACATGATTTTGACCACTCAGAATGTTATCTAGATCACATGAACTCTTTTCAAATCACATAAATGACTTAACCTCACTAAATGTCTTCTCTAGCTCAGATGTCAAAGATTCATTTTCAAAAACATACCTTGAACATTCATCTTCTTTAGCTTTTAAGATTGTAGACAAAATTTCCAATTGACAACTAAGCTACTTGATCATATCTTCATGCTCTTTGGTGTCTTCATTCATTATTTCCTCATACATAATAAATTTATCCTCATATTCCTTGAGTTTATACTTAATCTTCTTATTGATCTTCTTCTCAATCTTTAGTTCTTCAAGGGCATTCATGAATATAATCTCACACCCCGCCTCTTCTTCATCATTATTTGAATCACTCCAATTAGACTCCTTATAATGTGATCAACTTCCTTCCTTAGCCATGAACAAATCTTCATATTCAATAGACCATCATCTTCATGATCATATTATAAGTCACTGTCTTCACTCTCATTTGATGAGATATAATCTTCTTTGGTGTAGAGACTCTTCTTGTCTTTGAAGTACTTCTTCTTGTTATCAAACCTTATGAATCCCTTTTTTCTTTTATAAAACTTGAATGATATCTTGGCATCATCATGACCTTGATCATTCTCTTCATCAACATCCTTCTTGTACTTATGAGGTCACTTATTAGTAAAATGTCACACCTCTCCACAATTGTAGCATTTGAAAGGCAACTTACCCTTATACTTGTCTCAACCTATTTTCAATTTCCTTGTAAACAAAATAATTAATTCATCCTCATTCATAATAGAAATGTCATATTCCTTTGGTTTCTTACCTTGGAACTCCAATTTTGGCTTCATCTCTCTTTTGAATGTTGCTTCCTTATTTGGTGGTATATCATTATTTACTCTCATATCATATGTCGGTAAGGGTGTCATGTAATTGATCCATCTTCAATTGAATAATATCATGACTTTATTCTATAGTAGATACTTTTAGATCAAATTAGAGGGATAGAGGCCTTAATACCTTTTGAACTATAGTAGCATCTTAAAGGTTCTCTCCAAGACCTCTGATGGGGTTTATAATCTCATCAACTCTCTATAGAATGGATACCACAAAATATTATTCTTTCATTTTGAGGCTCTCAAATTATGTTCAATGAGTCTACAATTTTTCTAAATTAACCTTTAAATCTACCTCAAAATAGTGTTTAATTTATCCCATATTTATTAGGAATATGTGTAATGAATTACTTTGGTAAATCCAATTTATGTAAGATCACAATTTATGGCATTCATTGCCTTAGAGTAGTTCTCAAATAGCTTCTTGTCTGCAACACTAGATGGAGGAATAATAGGAGTAACATAGCCATCCAAAATAGATTGCCATACATCAAACCCTAGGGACATAATTTATGTCTTTATCCTAATACTCCAAAATGCATAATTGGATCCATTAAACATTCATTCTTGCTTAGTAGAGAAACCACCTTGCATATTCTGACTAGCCATTATACCTTGGATCACCTTTAAGTTGTCAATCCTTTACCAAAGGACCTTACTCTGATACCAATTATTAGAGGTACAATCACTAAGGGGGGGTTGAATTAGTGAGCCTAGTTAATCTAAAATCAATTCCAATCCTTTCTTACTATTAATCAATTACCATAAGAATTCATGAAGCATACACATTATTCATAGCAATGAACAAGATAGACAATGCAAGATCACACACAACACAAGAAATATGTGGGAAAACCTCTTAGGTAATAAAACCCACTCTCAAGATTAAAAACACTTGGACTACTTATTATATAAGGTATTATAAACTAGAGATTAAACATGTCCTCCTAACTAGGATTTAGTGAAACACCTATTCCACAAGGATCACTTACTCCTAAGCTGATCAACTCATTTATACCACCTACCTTTAGTAAAACACTTGTTTCACAAGGAGAAACTACCCCTAAAGAAGACCAAGTCCTTTAGACCCTCCTTTAAACACCTCCACCTTTAAACTAATGTATTCAACACTTGATAATGGAACTTTGATTATCACTATTCACCTTCACTCAACATTTCCTACTGGCTAAAGCAAATTACATACTTGAAACAACAAATAAAGATCAATTAGGACACATTACATATCCTAACCAACCCCACTTCTTCAACTCTACACACTCAATGCATCTAAGGCCACATTTTGGATCACTCTTCACTCTTCAACAAAAAATCTATCACCACATACACAACATGACCAAATGGTCATATACATAGTCCACACTCTGAACTATGTCTTATATCAACCACCAAGCTCACATAAACACCATATATCATTTGCTCATCCAAAACCTATAAGATCACTATTTAAACATCATAAATATGACCTATAGTTCATATACATATTCCTAAATATTATCTACTCATGAACCCAACCATTGATCACACTCAGCCTCTTCTCATCTTCACTTTAATGCACACACCACTCCCATAGTCCTATAAACCATCTCCTTTGGTTTCACTATATATAGGGCCTTCATGATAAACTTATTATTTAGCCATTAGACTTACCTTAATCCTTAAGGATTATATTATATCAAGACAAGGATCAAAATAGTCTTCATCGATTGTCCATATCATCTAAGGGTCACCCTTAAACAACTACACATTTTAATAAGGCCCTTGTAGCTCTTATATGTCTCATGGAGACCTATTCACTCATTTAGCACTTTATTGAGAAAATAAATAAACACAAGACCACTTCCAAATACATAATCTAATACTTATGTCCCCTAGGACATCCTCAAATGATCATATTCACTCATGCTCACCTCTACATATGTTCAAACAACTCAATCACTGACTTAGTGCACAAGAACATTATGAACAAACACATAGTCAAATTTTTAGCTTTTGTTCATATAAAATAAAAATTTATCACACCTCTAAAAACCACAAAGAATATCCCTATGGAATATACAACACTCCCAAATAGATAATTCATCATGAAATATCAAAACATCAACACAAGCTTAATTACCCTTCTCAGGTTACTTGTAAAACATGCACGAACATAGTCAAATTTGAACCTTCCTAACTATGTTTGTGCACAATTACAAATCTTAAAATATATATTTATAGATGTACCTTAGATTCCTCTAAAAGTTTACTTTTTACACCATGAGTAAATTATGCCTAGATCAAAAGATATAGCCAAAATATAGAGCACTAGATTTTCCTTTACAAAATCAAATATTTAAATGAAAATGGTCACAGTTAAACCTCAAGCACCATGCATGCATATCTTGTTCTCACTATTTAGATTAAACATACACCATTGATATTGTTTGATTTTTTACACATAAGTGCATATGTTTAAACATTAAACCTCAATCACTTTGACCTCATCTTATGTACCCTTGTAATGTTGACTCAATATGCACCATCGATCTCTACAAATCAACCAGGTCTTTAACTAGAAATGCTCATCATTTTATGAATCTGTATGAAAACCCACTCATCATTGGAACCTTATCCTTTACCTTTGCTTAGTCATTAAACAATTTTCACTTCATTCCATCTCACTACTTCTTAATATCTTGGAGCAAACGAGCTCCATATATCTCCTTAAGACTTGCTCGATCTTTACCTCTTGTATATTTGACTAAGTATGGAAACCTTTACTTATCTACTTGATTAACCATATTTGAACCTTAATAACTTCTTCTTTGATTAGATGCATGATCTAAAATTTAAACCATATTATCTCCTTCACATAGGAGAATCCATCCATATAAAAAAAATGATATTTAAACCCACATGTGTGTGAGATAATCCATCATCAACATGCTCACTCATAATTTTCTTCAACAGAGCCAACTATACCTAGACCTACCTAGAAGTCCAACTTTGCTCATGCATATCTTTTGATTTTATTCATTGTATGATTTGAATTTTTGCACAAATCAATTAGGATCAAAATTAAACAACCCCATATGATCAATTTCTCTTAATACCTTCATGCGTACAATATATAACACCATCAAAATTCCTACTCAGCTTTTCTTGTCACACACAAGTTTGGCTATGGAAAAACACAGTCAAACTACCTAGGAGCCAAAATTTTCACATGCATATATTTTGAAGTGTATGATCATATGATCTAAAATTTAGCACAAATAAACTAGGTAAAAAAATGAACAAACCCATATGATTATTTTTTAATGACACCTCCACACATGTGAATGTTGATCTTATCAACATGCGTACTCAGCTTTTTTTGGTGACATGTAAATTTCGCTAAGTATGGGAAAACAATGAATTCTAAATGAGAAACCAAATTTGCACCATCATTTATTTGACCATGCTTTGAGGCATGACTTTAGATTTTACTCATGTCAGCTAGGCAAAAATGTGATCATAACCATATGACCAACTCCCCTTGACTCATCAAACTACATACTCAAATTTTCTATCACTGGCCCCAAAGTGTCTAGATGAAAACTATGATCAACTAGATGAAATACACTCATGAACACAAGAAATAAAATATTATAAAACATCTTAGGGACTTGTTTCACATCCTTAATACTCCATACTCATCCTTGAACATATCTAATCATGCCAAAATAGAATATCAACCAAGCATACTAGGATAAGCACATTGCACACTTTGTCAGTGTTACTTAGGCTATCAAAGCACTTAATCGACTCAACATGACACCTTCATGACATCATTAAAAATAATCCAATATAATTAACCATCATTAACATCATTAGTAACATTTTAATGAGATAATAAAGTTTACTGAGGAAATCAGGATGTAACATCCTTTCCCTAAAAACTAGTGATTGCCCCAATGACACTTATTTCAAACCATAGTTTTGAAATTAAATAATATATAGTAGATAAGCAAATAACATCAATAAATTCTAAACAAATAACTATGTAAAAAACTATATAACTCATCATATTCCTCCCAAGTGGCATTATCATTAGAATATTAGTCCCACTAGACAATGAATTGTGACACCTTCCTATTACATAAAATAAGTTTGTGTGTCAATTATTAAGATTGGTTCTATTGTGACCACGTCAGGATCTATAACCTATAAAGCATTCCAATCCATTACATGAGAAGGATTAGATACATACTTTTTAATATAGGACACATGGAAAACATTATGAAAGAGATAGAAATTAAGTAAGCCTATATACTACAAGATTGATCACTTCCAAGACCTCAAAGGGTCCCACATATCTTGTTGATATCTTTGTTTATTTACCAAACTTAATCAAGATTTATTTAGGCTTAACTTTCATAAATACTTTATCATCAACAAAAAATTGTCTTTCAATACTTTTTAGATCAGCATAATTTTTTATTATCTATCATTGAATTCATCTAACCTTTCTCTTATTAATTTGACTTACTCTTCCATTTCCACAAGAATTTCAAGACCAAAGACTACCCTATATTCAAGCTTGTCCCAATTGATTGGTTTTTGACATCTCCATCCATACAAATATTCAAATGGAGACATATTTAAATCTCATTGGTAATAGTTATTATAATAAAAATATACTAGTGGAAGATAATCCTCCCACTTGTATTATTGTTCCATGCAAAACATTAGAAAAATATCTTCTAGAACTTGGTTTACCCTCTATATTTGTCCATCTATTTCCAGATGATATGTAGTACTAAAATTCAATTGTGTTCCCAAAGCTAAATTTAGAGTCAACCAAAACCTAGATGTCATTCTTAGATCTTGATAAAAAAATATCTTCTTTAGAAACCCATCTAATTGAAACACATCTTTCAAAAATATCTTTGCAAGCATAGGTGTATCATCTATCAAATTACTTGGTATGAAGTGAGATACCTTGGTTAGTTTGTCAACTACTACTAAGATCATGTCATGTTTATTTTATGATAATGAAAAACTTTGGACAAAGGCCATACTAATTACCTATTAGTTCCATTCTGGTATATCATGATGATATAACAATCCTACTAGATTTACATGTTCAACCTTCACATGATGACACTCTAAACATTGAGACACAAAATTCATTGCATCCTTTCTAATTCCCTTCCATAAATAGAGAGGTATTATCTCATCCATGAGATTATTCACTCTAGGATGACCTGAAAAAGGGGTATTGTGTAATTCTTTTAGCATTATACTCCTCAAATTCTCTCTATTAGATACATACATTCTACCATTTTACCTCAAAATACCATCTTTATCCAACTTGAATCCTTTAATCTTATGATTTTGAGTATTATCTGATAAAGTTTTCTTAATTTACTTAAATAATTCATCTCTAGGTGAGATTTTAATTACATGATCATGGAAATTAATTTAGATAGTAGCCAAATATTATGTTTACCTTCTATTACTAATGACATCTACAACTCTATTTCCTTACCTTTGATGTAGTTAATATCAAATTCATAGTCAACTAAGAACTATAGCCATCATCTTTGAAGATCATTTAGGTTTGGTTGAGTGAAGATATATTTGAGCCCAAGTTTTTATTCTTGATCTCAAATTGATTTCCAAATAGATAATGCCTATAAACTTGTAAGGTGTGCACTATTACATCAAGTTGTAGATCATGTGGGGCATAATTTGCCTTATATGCCTTTAGCTTCCTAGAGTCATATGTTAATACTAAACCATATTTCATAATAAATCCTCTAATACCATCCCAAGACTCATCTATAATCATTGATAACTAACCATTAGGATAAAAAATTCTTAGCACTAGTTCCAAAGTAAGCCTCATTTTTAACTCTTGAAAGGTTGTCTCACACTTGTCTGACCAAACAAAAATTTGATTATTCCACTGAAGAGAGGTAATTAGGTTATTTATTTTTGATAAATTTGGAAAAAAATAATTTAATAACCTACCAATCCCATAAAACTTCTCACTTCATGCACATTTTTAGGTTTTGGCCACTCTATTATAGTTCTTATCTTTGTTGGATCAACTGAAATTATATCTACAGAGATAATGTGCCCCAAATATTTTACTATATTATTTAATAATAATAATCACTTCGATAACTTACCATATAATTTATTCTTCTATAAACTATGTAAAACCAACTCCAGATGCTATAGATGTTCTTCCTCATTCTTGGAATAAAAGAGAATATCATATAGAAAAACTAACATAAAATGGTCTAAATAATCCATAAACACACTATTCATGAGATTTATAAATGTAAATGGAACATTTGTTAACCCAAAAATAAGCATTATAAATTCATAGTGTCCATAGTGAGCTATAAATGTTGTTTTGGGAATATCTTCTTCTCAAATTCTCAGCTAGTGATACCTCGCTTAGAGATCTATCTTAGAGAAAATTGTTTCCCCATGCATCTAATTAAAAATATCATCAATGCAAGGCAAAAGATACATGTTCTTGATTTTTACCTTGTTTAACATCTTGTAATCAATATATATTCAAAGAGTACCATCCTTATTATTCAAAAACACCACTGATGGACCCCATGGTGACACACTTGATTAAAATAACCCCTTAGATAATAAATCCTATAGTTGAGATTTTAACTCAACCAATTTTGTAGTTGTTATCCTATAGGGTACCTTGGACTATGGTTTTGAACTAGGTATTATGTCTATCAAGAAATAAAACTCTTGCATGGGTGGTAAGCTAAGTAATTCCTTTGGAAACACATCCTAAAAGTTCTTAAGGAAAGGATAATCTTCAATATAATATTCTTTAGATTCTTCCATCTCATTTATTTTAATGATAAATGCCTAACATCATTTCTTATGATCCTTCTTAAGTTGAATTATGAAAACCTACCTAAGTTTTAACTCCCTTTTCTCACCTTGAATCTAAGTTTGATTCCCACAATCATGTTAGCATTCTATCTTCTTAAGATAGTAATCTACCTTTAATTTATGCTTATCAAGCCAATTTACCCCTTGGATCACATCATATGATCCTAGTGGTGTTGCATAGAGATCTACTATCAATGTGAATTTAGGTAATTCAATCTGAGATTCAATTAAGCACCTATTAACTTTGACCTTGTCCTCATTCCCATATTGCACTAACCATGAATTTTCCATTATACTAGCTTTTATAGATAATTTATTTAAAATTCAAGGAGAAATAAAACATTTGGTAGATCTAGTGTCAATAAAAATGGAAATGAGATGACCAAAAATATTACTTATAACCTCAATAGGTGAGACTTGATAATTAGCGTAATGATTATTAATAGCCACATGGATTCTTTATTGAAAATTCCCTTGCTACATAGTACCCTTAGCTTTACCTCTACCTTTCCTTAAGTATATTCCTTAGCATGGTGATCACCCCCACATATGAAACATCCACTAGGTGGTCCTTTTATTTTAAATTATTGGTTTCCCTTGAAACCAACCTTGGAACCACATTCCATTTTCTTTCTACCTAAGAAGTTACTAAATTTATCATTTTGATTTCCAAACTAGTTTTTGGAATTTCCATTCTTTTTCTAGTTCTTAATTTTAAGATTGGGTTTGGAACCTCCAAACTTCTTGAACTTTTCTTTGACTTATGTAAGAGACTTCATTTTTAATCCTACTTTAACACCTTATCTAATATATGATCCATCATATATGGCCCATGCACATATACCTTGCACCATATTTGAGGTTTTAATCCCATAATGAACTTATGAATTTGAAAGCTTTCATCTTCCTAATGTTGAGGAACATAATTCAAGAGGTTAGTGAACTATTCATAGTATTCATTCATTGAAAGATCTCCCTATTTTAGATTATATATATATATATATTTTAGATTATATTCAAAATACATCTGGGGTAACCATAATGATCTAAACAAAACCATGAATTACTCCCATGTGGTGGTAGTTTAATTGATCTTCATCTCAAGATTATTATTTTCCCACCATGTTACTACTTCTCTAACAATCTGATACACTCCCCAAACTACCTTGGTGACTTTCAAGTAATTATAGATCTCAAATTACTTCTCCATATCTATCAACTAGTGTTTGTCACCAAGCCCCAACACATTTCCATTGAACTTGTGAGGATTAACTTTCTTCATGTCCTGTGTGAGTTGTATAGCTATAAAAACCATTGCATCCTATGGCACTATTTCTTGTTTTTTCTCTTGTTGATCTTCTTAATGAATAGGGTGTTCTTCAGGTTCTTCTTGATTGACTTCATCAGCATGTATATGAACTTCCTTCTCTAAGGCCATGATTTAGTTCCTAATTTTATGTACAGATACGAGGATCTAATCCAACTTTATAGCTTGATCTTTTGTAAATTGATCTAGATCAACTAGAGGGTTAGTATTTGAAGTACTCTCAACTTCAATTCTATTACACAACATTTTCCTTTTTGATTAAAAGGAGGATAAGAACATGTTAATGGACCCATTAAGTGCTAATGTTTGATCCTTAATTATGATACTACAATGTTAGAACCCCACTTGATTGAACCAAAATTAGGTAATTTTTTTAAACATTAACTTCATTAATTCAAAACTAGATTAATCTCAACTAAGGTTAATATACTTGATATTTAACTAAATTCATCTAAAATTCATACATTTGATTTGATTCATTTGGATAAGGATCAATTAATAATACCAATATGAATTACATAATCAACTAATTACATATTACAAATCAATAGAATTACAATCTCATCCAATTTCTTAATGATAAAATTTACTAATAGTACAACAATATGATGTTATACAATAGTATATTATTATAATTTATATAATGTTCCATGTTATAAAAAAGTATCCAAAAACTCTCCAATACACAATATACAATCATGATTAAAAGTCTCTTTTGGCTAACTATTACAAGGGAAGGAAAACATCATTATAGTGATTTTACACACCAACCATAGACCCATAGATCCCCTACACAATTATCCAACTAGGGAATGACCCTCCCTTCATAGATAAGTAGATGATAATGGTGTAGGTATTAAGAAGTCAATTAGAATGTGTGTGTTGTAAGATAACCATCACATGCAACATATCATAAAGAATTCCATTCTAACATGATATCATGCATATATGCATTTAAATCAAATAGGTGAAATTATAATGTTTAACTATAAAAATTACTTTGGCCAAAGTTTTCATTAAGTTTTATGTTCACTCAAATCAATCATATTTGCATAGATAACTCAATCAGATTACATTCAATCTATGTATTAATGAGTCTAAGTAAGTGCATAAAATCCTATTCACATAGTTTCTTATTAGTGTCATTAATACAATATTTCATTAAATAAATCATATTCAAGAATCCATGATTTCCCATACAAATATACATATTAATACCACAACATATATATATATATATATATATATATATATATATATATATATATATATATATATATATATATATAACATAATAGCATGTTATATTTTCCTAAGCTTCAATAATACCCTAGCATCCATTTAAAAATATGGATCTATTATTAGAAATTTATTTACCAAGAAATATTTAATATTGTCAATTTTATACAAGTTCATGTATAAAAACCCTTTACATGTATTATAATGAATGTAAATAGAATAAGGAATTTCACATAAAATTATAAGTTTTTATACAAATTCCATTAGTACATCTAATTTGCACTCAACATTATCTACTTATTTTTTTATCAATTAATACTGATATAACCAAATTATAATTCAATGAAATACATCATAGATCTCATATAAATGCATTTGTTTACATTATACTAGAATCTATAGTCATACTAGGTTATTCACACACACACACACACACACACACACACACACACACACACACACACACACACACACACACACACACACACACACACACACACACACACACACACACACACACACACACACACACACACACATGGATAAGAAATATCTCAACCACTTTATTTCTAATGGATATCTACATATATAAATGGTCATAGGTAGGGGTGTGGGTGTGTGTGTGTGTGTGTCTTTATGAATTATTCATAAATAACATATTTATGTATATATGTGTAACTCTCTCTCTCTCTCTCTCTCTCTCTCTCTCTCTCTCTCTCTCTCTCTCTCTCTCTCTCTCTCTCTCTCTCTCTCTCTCTCACACACACACACACACACACACACACACACACACACACACACACACACACACATTTATATATAATGAGTTTAACCTTTATACTAATTTATTAACTTAAGAAAACATTAATTCTAAAAATAACCAAAAATAGAGTACAATTTTGTACTCAAATTTGTAAGAATTATTGTTTTAAAAACATACTCATATCAACTTCTAATTTTAAACTATTACACCTAAGTTTTATGCCTATTAAATTATTAAAACCATTAATCACATGATTAATTTCACACAAATTAAATTAACATCTCAATTAATTTTAATTAAACATAATTCACATATGCACCAAACAACACTTCTTTTCCTTATGAATCAAATGACCCAACAAGAGTGAATTAAGGCATAAAAACACCAAATGTGACTACCCTAAAGTGTACCATATGGTACACTAAGTTCATGAAAACATTTCAACACTATTTTATTTCTAACCTCACATCCTACTAAAATAGTTCACACATAGCCATATTAAGAGTATGTCGATGTTGGATTAGGTCTTTCTACATGAATTTGACACCAAGGATTAAACATTAATGTTAATATATTTAACTTAATAATTAATAGTTCATCAAAAATATCAAAATGACTGAGACTAAGTAAATAACCTAAAAAATAATGAAAATGGTTCTATGGTCTCAAAATTTCCATAACCAATACACACTAGCAAACAAGGTAAGTTCAACATAAAAAACCTTATACCTATTTATTCATACTATTTTATATTCATGAAGAGAAAATGGAAACCATACAAGGATATTCTAGTGTTCTATGGCTAAGATGTTTACCATTTTTTACTAAATAAATAACACAACCATTTACCATAGTTACAAAATAAACAAACACAAGCAATTACCATATAAATAAACATAGTTTCTTAACATATAAACAAACACAACCATTTACCATATAAACAAACATAACTATGTATATCTAGACAACCACAATAACCATGTTCATTCTTATTACCCTAAATAACTATTGTCATGCTCGATTTTGTGGATAGATTTCTCTTTCCAAATGGTTAAATCCTTGATTTTGTTATGGTATAAATAATTTTAAATGAACATTATAGTAACCATACTAAAACATTCAACAATAATACAAGATTAACATTAGCATAGCTATGTAGGGTAATTTAAATAATAAACCCTACCTAATTAATATTCCATTTATGAAGACAATACACCTTGCCTTCACCAAAACATTCATCTTTTTCCTCTATTCCTTTATGTAGACTAGTACCTACCATTTTCTTGAAAACCCTTGCATATTTTATCATATCCTCTATCATTTTCATGCCACTAGAAAACCCTATCTTAATGGAAAACCATGCTTTGTAATTGAATCTCAAGAAATGCTCACCATAAATACCAAAATTTCCTAGCATGAATGACATATTTTAGTCTTGATCCAAACACACCATAGTCTTCATGCAATGTCAAAATTACTTCCATAGTCGAACCCTAGTTTACCCCACTTTACATAGATTGACTCATCAAAAACATAATGATATCTTTCCCAAATTTAGGTTGAAAACCAAATGTCAAAGAACATAATAATTAATTAATGATTCAAATTGTATAAAAATAATGACATTAATAAATACAAAATTTTATGTTTAAATTTTACCCTTTTTTAGGTGTTACAGACCATATCATCATGGATACCCCAAAAAACATATTCACCTATTACTTAGGTTTTTTAATGTTTATATAATTAAGTTTATTTAATAAACTACAAATAGTAATCTATATCCATGCCAATTATAATCTTTTTCTGACTATAAACTTTTATATTTATTGTTTACACATACTCGATAGAGTAAGGAGTCATGCAGTCAACAATCCACCCATTAAAGTCATCTAATATATAATTCTAACTATAATATTCTACAATGTCTTAAAACATCACAATCATAAAGAACACTCATAATTTAAACATATTAATATTAGCATCTAATCATCGATTACAACCAATCAACATTATAAAAAAAAAACTAAATGCAACTGAGATTAAAGAAAACTTGTAACTATTCATAAATAATATGCATTCAATTATATTATGTGTTGTGTGTAGGGTTCCTTTCCAAATCTCTCTACCCCCAACATAGTCATCTATTTCACCCTCTATAATGATACTCTCCCTCCATATATGTCTAGAGAGTGGACTATCTCATGCACCAACCTCAACAAATACAAATCTTAGTTAGCCTGTATCAATAATAACCGATAAAATGATTCTAAATCATAATAGTAATAAATAAGAATGATAAATATACATATGAAAATTATGTATAACTAACTAATAAGTGATAATTCATACAATAATCATTATATTTCTATTCATACATCAACATAAAAGAATTTAATTTTCTATAAAATTAAATTAACCATAATTAACCACATTAATATTAGTTTAATGAGGAAATAAAGTTTAGTGAATAAATTAAGATGTAACAAATATCCTTGAAATTATTCATAATATAAGAAAATAAAGTTGTTTGTATTTCCATAATAAGATTTTTATTTCATAAAATTACATATAATATATCCTTGTAAGATGGTGAATTTTGTTATAGATCTAGAATAGAAATTTTGATAGGATTATTTCACAAATGGTCAATGATATAATATATTTTGGGCTAATAAAATATTCTTAAATGAGGTGGATCGGGTAGGAACACTATGTTTAGGAGGAGTGGGTTGGGGAGGTAAATGTTGTCATCCCCTAGTGGGTTGTATAACATGAACATGGGAATCTAAGATTAGTCTTGGGAAAAAATGGAAATAGGTTGATGAATAGAATTATATTGATTTTGTGGAGGGGGAATACAATAGGTTGTATACATGATCTTTGAAACCAAGTTTTAATAAGAATAAAATCAGATTGGATATTATAACAATAAGTATTAACACTTTGAGTTGTTTAAAATATTTCAAACATTATTTTTCATTGTTATAACAATGTGAAATACCATGTAGTGGAGATTGCTCTAAGGTAAGGTTTGGAAAATTATCTAACTTCAAACATGTATAAATGAAATGAATAACATCTTAGATTTTAAGATAATATTTTACAATAAATTTCACAATCTTATGTAACATATGAAAGAGACTTTAATTCATTAAACCCACTATAAATATAATGCATTATTAAGTAAGCAATGTGATAATATAAGTTAAGCAATGATAATGACTATGAAAATAATATAATGTAAATAAATAAATTTTAATCACCATGAATAGAATATAAACAAAAATCAAAGTGAGGGTGATCTAAGCAAGGGTTTGAATGATTTGTATGTTCCTAAATATACGTACCCATTCATTGATTAGGGTCAACCCAATGTTTCACAAAAGTAAATACAAAGGTAAAACCATTCCTATAGCACATTATCGTAAGTTTTGAGAATAAAATGAGACTAAATTTATTGGTTTATATGATTTTATTAGGTGCATGATAAAACAAATGGATAAAATAAGATTACTATGGTGTAAACAAGGGACCCTAGTTGTTTCTAATATACCCTAAGGAAAGTGGAAAATAAACTATGTTTAGTGTTATAATATGGCTATGAATAATAGGGTAAAACCCTCATGCCATAGTTTATGTAATTAGATATCAAGTATCCCTTCATGATAGTAACTAATTAATTTGAAAATTTCTATAACATACTTTCTAAAACAAGTAAAATCAAGTGAAAAATTAAGCAATAAATGAAAAGTGATATATTTTTTATTCAAAAATAAAAAAAAATCAATTTGATGGCAAACAAATATCTTCTATGTCAAAATGATCCAAGGTGAAAATAAAATTTCTTTATTGTCATATTTAATCCAAGGTCACATAATTTTAATCATTTTATGTCATATATTATCTACAATCAAAGGTTTTTTAATTTAAGTATCAAGAATTTATATATATTTTAAATAATTCATATAACAAATTTAAATGAAAAAATTAAGTAATGGTCAAAATAAAATGTGGGTACACCATAATGTTTAATACTTATAATTTAAGTCATACTTAAACTAATCGAGTGAAAGTATTGAAATAGAAATTCTAATATATATACTAATATGATATTAAAATAAAATAAAATAAATAAAATAAAATAAAATGAAATATATAAATCAATAACTTGATAAAAACATTAAGTTTTACAAAGGTAAGATAGTGTCCCTTAAAACATAGATAGATATAATTATGCAAACTGTCTTGAAGTACTATATGAAATGGGTGACAAACATAGTCATGTAAGAAAACAATATATTTTTAGTATGTTAATACAAGTCCATGGAAGGTGGAAAAGGGTGTATTTTGGTCTTGTGTGTCTTCTAGTTTAATATATTCTTGATTCATGGATATGGCCCTATGAGATAGTTTATAGGGGTTGACTATTAAGCTATATGTGGATATATGTCACAATAAAGACCTATAAATATACATCCCTAGTCCTATACATGTACCATATATTAATTAGGTAACAAAGGAAAATAAACATGGGTTATTAAGGATAACTGAAGTAGCTCAAAAATGCCTTATGAATGAGTGCTACCTACATAGCCCAAATAGACCTCAAACCAACATATTTATCCCTTCTAGAGTGATTGTATGATCCATGATTTCATAATTATAATGAAATTATCTAGATTATTAATTTAAATTATTGATAATAGATACCCTTTACCTATAATAAATAATATTTAGATGTTGATATTGTCTACTAGAATGTTATAAAGTTGAAGTAGGAAGAAATAATGATCTTTTACTCAATTTTTAGCGCTTTTACTTGATAGATTTATTGGGGTTATAATGAGTAGCCTTGATGTGATTTTATAGGATAATATTTAAAATAATTTATCTAACCAACGTTAAGATGTGAAAAAGAACTGATGTTTAGCATCTCATTAAAAAAAGTGACTATTGGAGTGTGGAAGACAAGGCCACACTAGGGGACATAGCCATAATGCAAGTCTATATGACTAGTGTGGAATCATCCTAAGAAACCAAAGACCATTGTAACATGTCTAAGAAAAACATGTGGTCTAATTAAGGAGAATGTAACTAGAATAGGGAGTTTTGTATGATATTTTTAGTGCTTACAAAATAGTTAAGGCTCTCTTATAGATTGTGTTTTATAAAAAAGGAGAATAGACCAATTATGGGTAAGGATGTTAGGAAAAAATATTTTCAATAAATTAATGATTAATTTTTATGTCTAAATTAAGGCCTTAAATGTTGAAATCTATTAGTCTTTCCAAATTTATTTTAGTGTCTGATGTTTGATAAAGACCATTTTGTGTGCCATGGTGATGCCCTCCTTTCCATACCTTTATTTCCCCCTCTTAATAGGTAGGATTTTTTTATAAACCCCCATCATGATATTTTCTATTTCAAATTCTCCATTTATTTCAAACATGGTAAGATTATTAAATTGTTATTTCTTCCATATTTAGAATATAAGTTGCATCTTTGAGTCTTTGTGATATTATCTCTTAGTCAATGCCTTATATTTATTTTGAGATTCTATATTAGTTAAATTTAGGACCTCAATTTTTATATTCACCTTTTTTAGGGACATTCAATCATGTTTTTCCATTTCACACTATTATGCTTCACCCCTTTTAGGTTGGTTGTTTCTATTTCTATTTTTTTACTTTCATTTAGTTTGGTTTTCATTTATCTTGAATTGATGTTTTTAATAAAAATTATTAATTCTTAATGTCCTTTTTTATTTTAGTGTTCACCTATCTTACTTTGGACATATTTATTAGCATTTTCATTCATGTATTATCCATATCAATCTTGGCCTACCAATATTTCTATGTTTTTCTATCATTTTTTATTATTCTACATACACACAAGTTTATTTTATTTTATTTTGTGCCTTGTATCCTTATGGTTCATCATATGTAGTTATTTCACCCTCTATGATCAATACTATAGTATTTGGATGCATCATTTATGTGGTAAGATAAATAAATTAATTCATATGTTACTTATAATTATTCATTTATTAGTAGTTATTTCAACATTTATTTTCAGTTATGATGTTTTGTGTTTCTACATATCTTTCCCAAAGCACCATATCACATTACACTATTATGGCACATGATGAGATTTAGGTTGGGATTATGTATACACTTGATATTTTTCCATTTACCACTATACTGATAAATTCTATTGTATGGGTTTGTTAGGGCATCAATATCCTTGATTAAATGCCTTAAAGGATGTACCAAGAATGTGGTGGGATAGGCTCAGTGTACTTTACAAGAGATGTTTGCATACTATTTTTTCATGCCTTCATTACTATAACTCTGACCTCCTTTTATTTTATTTCTATATTATCTCTTCATGTACTTCAAATTATTATTTTATAGTCACCTTATATTCATACTATATGAACTAGGCTGATATAATCTATTTCATACTTATCTTTCCTTGTACTATATTCGCTTGGTTGATATAGTTCTATGTTATCTAACATCATTTCCAACTATTTAATCTTGGTTGATACCACTAGATTCAATTTTAAAATTATTTTTTGGTATTATATATGTATATATCAGGGTCATATTATCATTATTTAACATATAACACACTCATCTACTTTTATTGTACTCATAGTTTTTATCTTAAGTAGTAAAAGGAGTTATATGCTCTATTCTTATCTTGGAGGTCTAATTTTGATCATGGTATGCGGGTATCAATAGGAATATTTATGCTGAGGAAGTGCCCTAGTATTTAGTGTCCCCAAATAATGTTGTATTATTCATATTATTTCCATTTGAGCACTTCAAAATACAACATCTCTTACAAAATGCCACTTTATCCAAAGGGGAAGATTGATGTGATGATGATTCCAACCAATGGTAATTATCTCTATCCCTATTCTCATTCACATATTTACTTAGTAACTAGATTTTATATTTTCATTTATATAATGGATTCATGTTGTTTACCCTTTATTATGCTCCTCATTATACTAAATAATATTGTTTTTTTATAGGGTTTATTATACTTACCATTTATCACTATAGGTTACTTAAACCACCATTGGTTGACTATTGCACCACTTAATTTCTTATTGGTTATTATTTTTTTATCTATCTTTAATCAAGGTTTCCATGTTATTTATCTCCTTGTATTTTATATCCTTTATACTTCCCTTTCTTATCATTTTTACATCCATTTATTTATATTAAGACATATTGAGATCCATACCCCATAACTTAGGTGTAGTATTTGGAACCCTATCCTCTTGACATTTGAGTGTTAATTACCCTCTGCTATGTTTAAGATTATTTTATGACCTTGTTTGATATTCAAGGTATAAACATGCTCTATTTTTATGACCTTATTTGTATCTTATTCTATTGAGAATAGGAGGATTCTTACAAATAATCATATCCTATGCATACAATAGTAATTATCAAATTATCCCATGAGTTTATAAAATATCATAGAACCTTGATACATTTATATTAAAAATTCATATTTACATGTGTAGATATCATTTATATTATGATAATGTTAAAATAATTAAATATATCTACAACCAAGTCACCATCATTCATTTAAAATGAATAACAAATATTTTATAGGATTTTTTTACCAACGACAACCTAATACAATGTGTCCAACTTTTCCAACAAAATCTTTGAAATTTTTTTAGCTGATACATTCAATAAAGATGAAACTAAAAAATAGTGTGATATATTTTCACACTTTTCTATTGACTTTTTCCCATTCTTCTAGTTTCATTCTAGTGTTTTTAATGTCTACTATGAAAACCCATTGATCTTTATCCATTAAATAGATCTTTCTTCTTTGGCTTTCACAAATCAAACTTTTGAGAATTTAAATTATTAATTTATACTTTAATTCTTCCATTCATATTGATCACATAATATTAACTCACAATACTCCCACTACAATAATAATTTATCTCATGCTATACCAACTTTTACAAAACATACAATCAAGATGCAATACAATATTCGAGGGTGATATATGACATGATAAAAGAATACAAAGGAGAGTTTTTCTAATGATAATATAACATAGGTAAATAATTTGAAAAAAATAAACAAATGCATAAAAATAATTTTTCATCTTGGGAAACCCTTACATGTATAAAAATCCATCATGATAATCTAATTTAATTATAAGATAAATCAAGCATTTTAGAATTATATGATCAAGTTGAAAGGTTTTATTTCTTATGCACAATATTGTATTATTTAATTAAATGCACCCATTTTATGGTGTTTATTTATCATTAAAAATATTTGTTTACACATATCCTATGTTTTATTGATCCTTAACACAAAAAATTCCTTATAATTATTGTGTCATACGATATACTTCACTTTCAATGCTATCAATGTAGAAGATTCTATATGCACCAACTATTATACCAAGTGAAACTACATGTAAAGTTACCTAGTAGATCTATGTTAGAGCACCACTAAGACATTTATACCACTTCTTGTGGCTGATAAATACAACTATAAAAGTTTTAATAACTCCCTTATATTACATTTCATTGTTTTGTCTATTTCACATATCTTTGCAACACCCTACTACAACTCAATGATTATACACCACTTCATAATATTCAAGAGTGGGTATAAAAATATGTAGAGTACCAAGTACATCTATTTTATCAACCTAAAATGTCATAGACATTATCTAATTATTAAATATAATATCTATGCAAGTTTGTGTAATCAACCCATTTTGTGTAATTAACATATGAACATCCTATGCATCCAAGTTATTATACAATCCATATTACATAACATTCAACATATGCATACTTATGATTACATAAATTCATGTAAATTTCATAAATTTAAAAATAATAATTTATCTAAGGAATTAGCTCTATGGAGATAATTTTAACCTTAAAAAATTAATTTTAATCTAAGATAAAAAAAAAATTATGGTTGAAGATATTTTTGTGAATGAGGACTATGAGTGGCATAGAGATCGTAGAAAGATTAGATTAATATTTTACATATTTCATAATTATTTTTTAATTTTGATAAATATATATAATTTTGACATTATAAATTGGTATAATAATGAATTTTTTTATGTTTTTAATAATTTTGGTGAAGCCTTGGGAAAGTTTGAGATTTTGCAGACATCATCTAAGATCAAATTAATATTTATTAATATTTAATATTACTATAAAATATACCAAGATTCAATAATAAAATATAATTTTATGAAATATATATTTATGGGTAAAGTTTACTCAACATTTGTTTAGCTATCAAGGGAAACATGCTTTCTATGTGTTGAATCCAAGTTTAATGTATCCACTGGGCATGGAGTCAGCATAAATATCTACAAAATCTTGGTAAAACACTTAAATATTTATATAATTAATAGTTTTTCTTGAATTTAATAAAATAAATCTCTTTCATATATTTTTTTTCAATCTAGTT
Source organism: Torreya grandis (assembly GCA_037957365.1). Lineage (NCBI taxonomy): Eukaryota > Viridiplantae > Streptophyta > Pinopsida > Cupressales > Taxaceae > Torreya > Torreya grandis. The sequence goes on along the minus strand of JARHVA010007717.1, from coordinate 33,313 downwards.
TATATAAATGCAATCTTCATTTCCTCTTATTGACCCTTAATTTAGAAATAATATTATCATTTCCCTCACATCTCTTCACAACTTTGAAAGAATATATGTGGGAAGAATTAAAAGTTAAAATATTTATTTCAATAAAATGTCCAAAAAGAGTGTAAATTTTATTATTTGTTGTGCAATCATCTATTGATATTTTTAAATCATGTCATAATTATTTTTATTTATTTAGGTCTTTTCAACTCTTCTTAGAACTCCTTTTCAAATAGTGTCACATGTTATATTATATTATATGTTCAAGATTTTTATGATCTTATCATTTTAATTTAATTATTTTCTATTGTCTTGCTTTATTCTCTTCCATCACTCCATTCCCAATTTCTATTTATACAATCATCATTTATTATTCTATGTAAACAAGCTTGAAAAGGACTTATTTTTTATTTAATCAATTAAAATGAGTGAAAAAATCAACTTGAAAGGGATTAATTTTAAAAATTTCACTATTTTTTTGATACATTTGGAATGGATTATTTCAATTATAGTGGGTGAAAACATTACACCATTGGGTGTAAATTTATCCCCTAATGTTCTTTGATTTTTATTGCATTCCATGTGTTTCAATTCATCATTCAACTTTTTTTTCATCTACATATTTTTATTACTAATAATAAACTCAAACATTTTTTTTGATAGATAATGGATTTTGACCATAGCTTGAACTCGTCTAGGGCACAATCAGAGGAACAAATATCCATGTAATAACATATGTATACCATTTATTACTAATTACCTCAATAATATACAACATCCATTAATTACCCTAAGTATACAACCAACAACCACAACCAACCTTATATTCCTTTTGAAATATTTGAACCTAGGTGGGGATTGAAAAAACCAAGCCACTTAACCAACTCATCCACATCTCATTTTCAAACTCAAATGGCTTTCATAGGAATATTTATAAAAATTACAAATATATAAGATATTAATACAAAATTTTCAACATTACCACAATATCAAAATACAACTATGGATTGATAAAACAAAGGACTATACCTTCTTGTAAAATGTGGTATGTTACAACATTTTGTCATAACATAAGGAGCATTGCATGAAGAATGGGCATGTTATATAAAGATGTATATTGACTAATTAAAGGTATTGAGTGATTATTTATATTTTAGTATTGTAAAATATGTAAGATATGAGATCAATAAGTGGATACATAAATATAAAGAACAATAATATTATTAAGATAAGTTTTTAAGATATATTGAAATAGAGAGACTAGATATTTATATTAAATAGTATTTTGAAATGTAATATATCATTATATATCGATAAATTGTAAGCTATATTATGAAATATTTGTGTTCTATATATGTGTATGTCTAAATAAGAGTAGACCTAATTCAAAATTCTTAATTGTGTGAATCGCTAAGGAATAACATAAGTGCCAACCCATATGTAATATTATCTCTAAGCAGGCTCTTGATGAAACCATAAAAGGATCCCATAACCTAAAAGTACAACAAATAGAGTTGGAAGGCTCACCCAACCTTTGATAAGAAAAGTAAAGGTCTCATAACCAAAGAGAGATAAGAGAATATGAGGTATTCAAGTTTCCAAATCTAGGGGTTCCCAAATCAAAACACAAAGATGTTGCTAAAGAGTAAATATTCAAGGGTGATTACCTTACATTGTGTCTTCTTGGAGGTCACTACACACCAAGAGGTCGACCTAAAAGGGATGTATTCCACCACCAAGGTCATTTATAAAACCTCCATATAATAAAGTTACATCTAGAGGGTTTATCTTTCTCATAAGATACACAACCTAGCTAGGCATAATAAGAAGCAAAGAACAAGATGATTTAGTCCTTAGTAGATGCAGGCTATGATCCCTTACCAATTTCATAAAATGATAAAGGATCCCTATAGGGATTTGAGTTATAAAAGATAAATCCAATCAAAATCCTAAGCCATCAATAGTGGGAGTGAAACTATAATAAGTCCCCAAAGAACTCAAGCCTAGCAAGGGCCCAAGGGTAACAAGAAAAAAAGAGATAAAAAATACAATAATAAAATCCCCTAATTTAGATGATCATAAAGAGATTTTTTGGATAAAAGCACAATATTAGAGGCCACCAATTTAGATAGACATATCATGTGTACTTGATCATTCCCATCATCCATATTTTGAAATATAATCACCTAAATCCATCAAGGTGGATGTGACAACAAACATTCCCTAAAAGATAAACAAAATTGGAATTTAAAGTCTTGGAATCAAAACACATCAAAGAAATCAAAATGGTCCAACAACCATATGACTAACCACTAATGAAACCAATGGTCCAAAAGTAATATCTTGGAAAAGGTGAAGTCCACATGTCCACATCATCCTTACATAAGGGCTTCCAGCTTAGAGAGTGCATGATCAAACTTGAGGCCATCTTAGGAGCAAAGAGATAGTGAAAAACTTCAAAAAGATGAGTTGAGAGAGGGAAAGCACACTAACCTCCCATAATAATATTGTAATCCATCTAAGCACTATTATAATGACTATGACTTATCTTGTTGATTAACATATCCTAGATTGATGCCTAACATCTAAAAACATGTACCATACCATGAAAATCCAAAATAAAAAAAATCTTGGATAAGTTCCCAGTACTTCCACTCAACTACAAATATTGGGATTTATTTGGATAGAAAACTCAAGTCTAGATCGTTGAGTTAGCCTCTCTTAGGAATAACAAGATAGACTTATGAGTAAACTTGATAATTACAAAAGTCTCCATGAGCCTATTTATGATTCCAACCTTTATCCCTCCTTCAAATATTGTCATATTAGGCCCATTGTCTAGGAGGAAACAAACTTAAACCTACTATGTAAGCCTGGCATAGACCTTTCAGATTATTTCCATTTGAGGATAAAATAATGGACCATTCAAAAACCAATTCTATCTCAAACTGATAAAGGACCTTGTTCTAGGACGTTATAATTCCTAGGTTCCAATTAAATTTTATCATCAAACGCTGAGAATAGTAAATGTCTTCCAACAAATAATGGCTCTTGAATAAACTCACCACTAGTATTCTTAGGCATTTAACAAAGAGTGATACCTCCCTAAGGAGACCAAATATCTCTGGGTCCTCGTCTAATTTTCCTAAATCTAAAAAGACCACAGTGCTAATAAATTCCATCCCCAAAACTGATGAGTTACCAAGTTTTTTAAGCATATCTTCTAGCACTATTTCATTAACAATAATAGACGTAGCTTTAAATCCTATCTCTACCATAGGCTCATCCTAAGAAAAATTACTCAAGGGTGGGAAGTTAGCTTTAGAATATAGGTTTTTGGAGGAGAAAAATAGCTTTAATACTAACTCCTTCACCACCCACATCTTTCACCAAGGAGTTACATCTACATGTAGAATGTTGTTATTATGCATAATCAAAGCTACATTCCTTATAATATCTTCAAAAAATTGAGGACACTCTCTAAGATCTACTTTTGACCTCGATTAAACCCTAATATTATCTAATAAATACTCCATTACTTCCTCCAGTAGCACCCCATGCTCATCCTCCTCTATCAGTTGAACATCTAGCTCTCCCTCAAAAGCCTATTCCTCATCACATTTGAAATCCTCCATGTCAACTAGATAATGTTGAACATAAATATCCACCTTTGACCTTGAATAAACCCTAATCTTATCTAAAAAATCCTCCATTTCTTCCTCCACCAATGCCTCATACCTATTCTAGGCAAGGGTTATATTAACATCACAAATATTCTATATTTTCCACCCATCAAAATGATACAAATCATAGATAATGGTATGTGTTGCTTTTATTATATCTTCTAAAGATTATTAATCTTTATTTGATAAGTGTTGTGTGAATTTTATCAATCCTTTTGGTTATCATGTGTTCATTCCAATTGTATTCCATTATTATCACACCTCTGGGAAGGGAAATGAGATAGTGTAATAATTTTCATATTTCATAGTGTGGTAGAATTTTTTGGTTATTAGATTTATATTTTGTTCCCAGTTCTATATTTTTGTGGATATCAAATTGTATTATATTGGTAATGTGATGCATCTATTTTAAAAATATCAACTTTTTAGTTTGGACTCAACACATTTTTCATCTAATACATGAAAATTGAAACTATATAAAATAAAATACCTCCTAAACATATAAAAACATGTATGAAAGATCAAATGAACTTATGAATAATAATTCATTACACTTTACTATGCTACAGTAAAAATCCTAATCTTACTTAACCTAATAAAAACTAACTTTAAAACAATATGTAAAAAATAGCTACCTTTGTTAATCATATATGGCCAAGAGATCAAGGTTTTGGCTATAATATAAACCTATAAGAAAATAATAAATAGTTTGATCTCATTATATGTTTCTCCTTACATAAAAGTATCCCTTTCATAAAGATGCATAAATTTTTCATTTTTTCTCTATTTTTGGTGATAGTTAGGGTAAGTATTTTTGTGCTTTAGCTCTTCCTCATGCTTTAATTTGAGTATTACTAGTGGATTATCTATGCTAATTTCTAATTAAACTTATAATTGATATGACATCTCTCATTTAATTTAAATGTTGAACCTTGTTTGTAATAGTTAGGATCATATGCATTTTTATTTAAAATAGGTCCACTCTTAGCTAGTTGATTATAATATACATTTAGAACCTATACACCTTCAAAACAAAACATAGCCTTCCTCAAATATGGATATTAAATACATCATATTTTATTCTTCTTGAAATTATTATTGTAAGATATAACATTCTTTATCCAAGAAAAAGACATATACTTGATAAAAGGTAAAAAGTAAATCTAACTTAGAATCATATTCCATGTTATTCTCTTATGGCATGTAATCAATGTATCATTTATTTATAACAAATCTAACCTCCTTGAATAGATATTCTAAAAAATTAGAATAGTTTAAGTCATTATAAAAATAAGAAACATGAGCTAAGGACAATCCTCTATAATACATTTCAATATACAATTATCTCTTTCTTCCTTTACTTCATTAGAAGTGTTTTTTCTTAGGTTGTGTTGGATTTCCAATAATTATCTACCATTTTATATCAATATATTTAGGAATTTTTAATTCCTCTTCTTCATAATCAATCCATTATTTAACCAAGATCTCATTTAACCTTTCTTACTTTATTATCCTTTTAATGATTTATGTATTGGTCATATGAATATCAGGATTGGCATCCTTCTCTTAGTTTTATTTTTTACATCATTGTAATGGAAAATAACATGATTTCCTTATATTATTTTATCAACCTCATCCTAATATTTTTTCTGAAAGTTCAGAGCATATGTTTTGACACTGCATGAAGCCTCTCTTTATAAATTTTGGAAAGTTTTATGGGATTTATATAATTTTTGGGGATAGGGATAATAAATCACATAATTTATGATTCTAAAAAAATAGACTTTAAGGATGGTCATTTTATTTTTTAAGTCCAAAAACTCATTGGAGACATGTGAGCATTATTTTAATATTAGTCATGGACTAATATTTAGATGGTTATGGTGGGATTAATATTTGTAGGGTAGAGCTTTGGGAGAAGTATAAAAGACCATTCATTTAAGGGTAAAAATTAATTATAGGTATAGGATATTGAAAAAGCATATATAATATTTATTTCAAAAATATTATAAAATTAATTGTCTTGTGGAAGTGTAATCCCACCTAGAGCATAGATCATAGAAATAATATAAAAACATAAATATTATATATAATACAAATAATGCATAATTGGTCAAGGGAGAAATTTATTAGGTATTATATTTCAAGCCTTGTTGAATCTGAGGATTAAAATAAAATGCTATCCATTGAGGCTCTCTTAATTTTAGCAATATGCTTTATCAAATACATAATATATACTATTTACATGAACTTGTTGATGGATAATTCAACACAACAAATTAGGTAGGATGGAAAACCCATCTATCCTCTCTTAAAACAAGGCTTGAAGGTCTCCCCAAGATCTATATATGGTAGATCATGGTGTACCGAATAACCCTCTTGTTCTATGTGATACTGTTCCAATACAAGAGGCCTATCAGCTAAGAATATTAAATTGAGATTTTTTTTTTTAATATATTTAACATATTGGATGAGAATTTTAACATTTATTGTTGTTTCAATATGGGTTTTATGTCTATTTTAGGAAACAACCATAATCTTGCATTTTCCTAATCTTCCCAAATTAATCAACATTTATGATTTTTAATAAATAAAATACAACTAAATTTAAAGTGTTTATTGCATACATAGGAAAATGTATAAATGGAAATAAATGATATCTAAAATAATTATTTATCATTTAAATTAGATTAAATTTAGATCTTTCTCGAACCCTAGATAACAAATTAATAAAAAGAATTGAAAAAGAGAGAGGTAAAAGAAAGATAAGCCTATTGAAACCATCCACATTAGAATAATTTAAATGAATGCAACCCAAAAATTTATCCCACATGTGGCTAGTTTTCACATAAACATGAAATGGGATAAATTCCAAAGTTTAAGGATCACACCATGAAAAAGAAGACCACAACCATTGTAGTACATGCACAGGTGATGAAATGAAATATACACAAATTGTATTACTAAAAAAGTTTGTTTGAATATCACAAATTTGAGTTTACATTCATCATCCAATTACAATTTTTGTAGAATAAACCAAGGGTCGAAGGGGAAAGGGATAAATTATGAAATAAATGCATAAAAATTGAATGATCTTATATAGTATTCATAGATAAATTAAGAGCCAACCCAAATAAATTCTTAAATTTAACTACATATATAAAATGTAAGCTCCAAATGGGAACACAATTTCCATATAAAAAATGAAACATTAATTACATCCACCAAATCAATTTACATCCAAAGTCTATGCAATACTTTAACCCTTTTGCTTGCAAACCTACCCAAAAAAATTCAATAAAATAAATTGAAAACACTTCAATGAAACATTACATAAGAATATGAAAGTTTTTTAATTGATGTAAAATATAGAAAAATTGGTGATACTATTATGACTAAGCTAGATTCAGCTTTATGGTGTTGTGGACAGATCTCAAAATGGATAAATGAGAAAAATTATACTGATAAAAAACTATAAATGGGTTGAAAACTACCTCCCAGACCTAATTGGGCTTCTAGAAGGAATCAACAATCATTTAAAAAAATGAATTTCCTTTCCTAATCAGGCCTTGAAAGTTAGATTAACATTGGAATGAATTAAGATCAATTTAAATACCTAATCAGGTCTTTAATTCATTATTAGAACTAGGATTGAGGGGGTCCCAAGATCAAATAAGTTTTTAGACCCCAAATTATTATTGTGCGATATGCATTGGTGAAATTAATATTATATTATGGCTTACAATCCCATGCAACATTTTGAAAATTAAATGGGAATCCCACAAACCCAACCATGTCTATGGGCCCAATTGATGTTGGATGGGGATTACGGGACCCCAACTAACCTAGTCAAGATTTGGCCTTGATTAACATTGAGATCAAGAGCACCGAACATTGATACACTTATTTTTCATTAAAATATTGACTAAATTTCATGATATACATGCCTTAATCCTAAGATATATGTATACATTAAGGTATGATTACAAAAATGACTTACCTATGACATATTCCAATAACTATTTAGAGTTTATAACACTAATTAAAAATGTGGATCTCAAATGGCTCAAGCGTAGACCTATTTAGACTTATAAGCCTAATTAGGTTTATGGGACTAAAAAACATACTTAGATCTATTTAGATTTCAAAGTCTAATTATAATTTCAAAGACAAAATTTGAAACCAAAAAACCTATTTATGGGTTGAAATCCTGATTAGGTCTTGAAAATTAAAAATTCCATGAATGTCTAAAATAGACCTAACTAGGGTTTTAGGAAAGTTTTTAAAATATTTTCAACATGAAATAAGTGAACAAAACATCATTTTTTGACTACCTGTTTTATATCAAAGTTTTCCACATTAATTTGGTATTCAAAATATATCAGGTTTTGGGGGATGATTTGACACACAAACTAAAATGATACCTTATAATGTCTTGAGAGAGTTGAGAAAGAAAGATATTCAAATACAAATATAGGAATAAAGACTCCACTTTCATGATAAATTTTTAATATGAAGCTTTCTCACATGGATGTGATATTTCTAATGTAGGTTGTTATGGGACCCAATTCATCACATAAACTAAAATGCCCCAAAAAAATAATTTAAGATATTAAAGATCAACTAGACATGAGTTCATGTAGGCATAAATTAAAAATAAAAAAATAATTTCCATGATTTTAAATCAATTAGGGCATGTTGTGCAAGCAACAAAAATTGGAAACTCTGATATAAAATATTGCTAAAGATTTTAAAACTAGAGAAATTTTTTCTACAAACCCATAATATTTGAAAAATATAATTCATTGAATATGAATGGATTCAAGGGAGGAAAGTAAAGGAATGGATAAGATACAAAATATGATCTTATCATTGACTAGGTGTGTGAAAATTATTTTATCGCCACTTCATAAAACCTACAAGGATTAGCTAATATGAATTTGATCATTAGGATAATGAGTTCTACCTTTAGAACATTTGCCTAAAAATTTCTATGTTTCCATCTAGTCATATATATCCCCAATGGAGATTTATCTTATCATACTCAAGTCCTTTCTCTATTATTAATTGGACATCCATATACCTAGTAAAGGTTACCTAAATCACCTAATAATTGGATTTTTTAGAAATTAATTTTATTTTATTTATATTTAATTTATTTTTAATGTCTCAATTCTAGGTTGGGGACCATTGTGGAAAACAAAAGGCAAAATTATAGATTTATCACCTTAGATCTTAATAATAGCATGTTTATCCAAGCCAACCCAAAAACCATTTAAATATTATTTGTGTTCATGGTTTTGATATTATATATTCAAAGGTTGAATATTTTACCTAAAATAATTGAAATAAGAATAAATCCAAAACACACATAGAAACCCAAGATTTTTAAACTAGATAAGTAAACATAATCCTATGATAAAAAATACCAATTATAACTAAGCACAAGAATTTCATTCCTTGTACCTACATACATAACATTCTTCCTTATTTTAATGATCAATAAGATACCTATTAAGGGTAGAATTTCACCCTTCTGGGAGTTTTTTTTAGGATCTCTCAAACTCAACAATAATATAGGATCAAACTTAGGCTATGGGTATCTTGTAGTGAGGTTGAACCACTAGAGAAGGATAACTTATTCTTGGTAGATCACCTAAAATAATACTTCTTCTTAGAAAAAGGGTATAAAGTAGGTATAGGATGACTAATAACACTAAAATGGTGATTCACCAAATTTATTAACACTCACATAAGCTTGAAATAAACACTAACTCAGCATGAGATAATTTTTTGTTCACACAACATCACAAACTAGCCAATTTTCATAAGTATTTATTAAACTAGGATCACCAAACAATACAAGAAGCAAAATGGAATTATAAAATTCACACCAAACATCCATTAATGGTGTAAAGAGCTTATGTTCAGACCTATAACTAACTTGAAAACACCTAAAAATATGAATTAAAGAAGGACAATGGACATGAAAGAGCACTTCTTCACAAGGCCATCATGCATAAGCTTGCTAAACATAATTTAGAGGCAAAAGATAGGTGAAAAATGGTTTTTATTACTTTAAATGGTATTTATTACAAATTTTTATAGATTTTATCCTTGTCAAATGAGATTATCTTACAAAAATGGGGGAGAAATGGGAGATATAGGAGAAAAAGGGAAGAAAGAGAAGAAGAAAGCAAACATAATTCTATAAATGAGACACAACCACTTCCATGCAGTCTAAATCATATTTGGGTCAATTATAACTAATCCTTCCTCAAAAATTTAACCTTTATTAGCCCAAATATCTTCAAGCCCTCTCATTGGCTTAGAAACACATTAGAAGACAAAAACTTATTAAGTATGATGATGTCATGATCCACTAAAAGGGAAAAGTATCCAAAGACTTTGAAAACTAAATGAATGCTCCACTTTCCTTTCTCAACCTCCAAACTCTCATCTTTTACTTCTATGCCCCCCTTCCACTTGCTCTTCTAGAAGGTGCTTGGCAAAAGTTAGTTGACTTGGCATAAGATGCTTAACTGACCATGGAGGTTAAGTTATAAAGTTTGATTTTTAAGGCTATCTTCTATTTTCAACTTGAATTTTCTCCTCTAACTTTTAATAAACTCCATGAAACCTAAAACTCTTATAGACCCCTTTGATGGAGGTCACAAGATTGAGCCACCCTCAACTAGCTACCTTAAAACCTAGTCTTAAGACCATTTGGCACTTTGAAGACCACTTATAGACCTGTAGAATACTTTTAGACTTTCATTAAATTAATATGAGGAAGAAAATGAAGATTTTGAAAACATTCAAAACCTAAAATAATGGTGTAAATCACCATTAAACCTATAAGAATGCACACGATGTTAAAAAACTAGGTCTTTTACCCTTTAGCTTAGACAGGTAACATAAAAAACCCTTTTGAAGAGATAAAAATGACATATAATGATGTTTTATTTCCCATTAGGCATCTTACATGTCTTTATACCATTTCTTTATTTAAAGACATATAGAAATATGCATTTTTTAGCCTTTTTGGGCCTCTTAGGCACCCAAATGTGCCAGAATGTTCCAAAAAATAGGTTTTTAAAGATATATAGTGTTTCCTCTACACATTATAGGTTATTTAAAATTCATTATAGTTTATTTTATGGACCTATTATTCCACAAACACAAAACTAGTCAAAAAGCTCCTTCATAGGCTCAAACAAGCTCACCTTCAAGATTATTATGCATGAAATTAATACACCCATTATACCAATTTTATCCATGCATATCCATTACATATACCCCTTAAATACCCTTGAAAATATTTGTCTCCCATGTGGAAGCTATGAAAAGATACACATGTAAAGATAATTGCTTGTAAGGTTTGTAAGCATTCTAGACATGTTTACATAATTAAAAATTGTTCATAAAACTTAGGAACTTAACCAAACTCAATTTATAATTAATTTAAATTAAATATGGGTACTCAAAACATAATATAATCACTTTTGCCAACTCTTCATGGTATGAAATAAGTGAGCATCTAAAGATGGGCTAAAATTGCCTGTCTTAGGCTTGAAAGACTCAAATTCCCCCAAAGGACCAAATCAAACTTCCACTAATATTATTTTATTTAAAAAAATTAATTTCACTTGAAAAATCTCATAACACCTTTTCAAATGATCAAAAACCCAACTTTGCTCTTTATGCCTTTGAGACTACTTGTGGGGTGTGAGCTTGCCTATGGGGTTTTCATGAAGTTTGGAGTGAAAACACTCTTGAAATGTATATAATGGGATTTAAACCATATTATCATGATTTTAAAATACTTATCCAATCTTATAACTATATAACACACCTTAAAACTCCAAAAACTATACCTACATGAATAGTGACCATAATGAGACATAGGGGGAGTATGTATAAACAATGAGCACTTCCACTAATCACATGGAATTAAAAATAGTATGTATAGTTATATTGGGTCATGATGACCAATATTAAAAAAATTTAATTATTTTGGATGTATACTTTGTCTTGTAGACCCTTTTTACTAAAATTTACCTTGAGCTACCTGCATGCTTCCTCCATACCAAAACCTATCTTTCTTCAAATTTTTACTTGAAACCCCTAAATTTGATCAATTATATAGTAAAATATATGTTTCAAACATCATATTATATTATTTTAATAATCCTCTAAGGCCTAAACTACTTCTTGGAACCCAGAACTGATAAAACTTCATTTGGTCTTGAATGGTTGCCTTCTTGACTGCCTACGGAATATATAATAATATCATATAATTTAAATATTTATAGGATATTTATTATTTGAATTATTTCATGGGTAATTTATACTATTCATACCAAATTTTATGCTTTGAATTAAATTATAGATATCCTAAAATGACAAACCTCTCTAAGGCATACTCCAATGTTGATCGTGATTTGACATAGGGTTGACTATACTAAAATAGTTAATAGTTCTCATTTTCAATAAAACTCAAAAATATTTTTAATGGGTATAATAGGTTATAATTATCGTCTCCATAAATTTTTTTGATTAAATCATTCATTTTATGGATTGTAGGCCTAATTTGGAAAAAATCTAGTGATATGTGATTGCCTGGTTAAATTTCGTAACTAAGTTTTCTTTCTTTTTTCATTGGTTTTTGCCTTAGCATGACGAGTTTTTTTTTTAAAATTATCATGTAAATTTTCCTTTCATTATTCCACTCTTCATTGGTTTTCCTTCATCCTCATGCCACCACTTCTAGATCTCACCTCTTCAAGAAGCATGTTTGTGGGTGATCCTTTTAGGGTAACTAAGTGTGTAAAAGTGTTTTGGAACACTTTTATTATTTATTGTATCCACATAAAATCAATAATTTCCATTATTTAGCCAAAAAACTTCATGAAACCTTTTTATTAGACCATTATCCCTTACTCTTCTCTTGATGCTTGAAGGTCTTTTAACCTTAATATGGTTGTAAGTGTGTTAATAGGGTAAATCAACTATTTTAATGCCTTTAAGAGTCTTTCTTTCATGATATTTTGGTCTTATTCATCACTTTTTTCTTATTAAACATCATCTTCAGCATATTACGACCTTAGAAACCATTTATTACTCTCCCACTTACTCCAAAGCTATGAGTGTCTTAGCATTGAGGCTATATATGTATCATTAAGAGTGATGATTGTAAAACATTATTTTAAACAATCCTCATATATGTTTATATCAATATATTCATTTTGAAAAACTTCTTGATCTTGGACCTCAACATGAGACTTCTTCTAGAGAACATTAGTCCCAAACTTATATACTATCTATAAATATACCTTAATACTTATGATAGTTGTAGGTGCTCATTGTTAGGGTTGGAACTTGATTGTAGGTATGTTAAATAATCCTACTTTGATCCTATATTCCATACTTAAGTGTATGCTCCTATCAAATATCATGAATCTATCTCATAGACTATGTCATTAACTTGAATAAAACCACTTCAATAACCCCTACCTTGATCATCTCTTCTAGTAATTTGTGTCCCAAACATGATTTTTAAACCTAAATGTCCTTGCTTTAATCTTGATCATGTCACCTTAAATAATATTTGATGAACCTTGAACCTTGCATTGCTTACCTTTCTAAATACCACTATCCTCTCATTCAAACTTCTAATCTAAAAGAAGGATTGGGTTATTGAGGTTATAGGTAGACATTTGAGGTTAATTGATTGTGTTAATTTCCCTAAGATTCCTTACCAACATGATTTTATCTATTTCATAATAGGAGAGTTGGAAAACCATTCCCATAATGGTTTTCCATAATGATCCGTATTCAATCCTTGAGAGCCTCCTTTGAACAATATGCATGATAATCTCATTGAATGTTTTAGGTCTTGTACATATAGAGGAAATTATTAATGGATTTAATTCACACTCACAATCAAACATATTTTAATCCTAACTCCTTTCACAAGACTGATCTTTATTTACCATACAACTCCACTAGTTTTCCACTAGGCAATTCACTTAGGTTTCAAAGATAAAATCTTGATCTAGGTTTTAATAATATAATCTAAATGCATGAATGGTCTTATTTTATCATATCACACCTAGTATGAACCATTTCAAGTTCTCAAACACACTTCAACATTCATTTCTACCTTCTATTCTCTCAATGACCTTATGAGGCTTGTAGCCCTTTTCTTGCCATTTCTATTTGGTTTTGTCAAACTAGGCACTATTTTTAATATTTAATCACCTTTTCATCCACCTTATACCTCCTTTGAGGTGTGTGTCAATTTTTATGATCATATTCCACTCCTAGAACACACATCCTTCATTAGCCTCCCCTCAAAATAGGCCTAATTAGCCTTTAAGAACACCCTAGGTCTAGAAACTTTATTGTATGACCTCCTAACAAACCAAAACCACTTTTTTCACCTAGGGAACAATTAAAACTATCAAACTAAAAGTTTTTGGAAAATTTGGAGGGCTAAAACTCTTAGAATCAATAAAACCCTAGTCTAGGGCGTTTCCTTCTCCTACACAGGTTGAGAGCATAAATAAATCCATATCTTGAGTTGTACTAGGTTTCAAGGGACTAAATCACCACCATTATGCTTTTTATACATCCCTCACCCTTTTTAGTAGGTGATAAACAATTATTATCTTTATTTTTCTTTGGCTTAGCCTAAACACAACATTCTCGTGCACCACAAGATGATTGTGTAAGGGTTTCATAGCTTTATTTACTTTACAACAACATTCAAGGGTTCACAATGGTATGTTTATGCCTTATTCACTTTATTAACATGATAAAATCTTTACCAACTTCTTATGTAATCCCATACTCATCAATAAAAACCTTTTCTTAAGGTTTGACTATGTCAAACATGGTCTTGACTACATAAACCTATAGGGTTTTGACTATGTTTTTGTGTTTGGCTTATCTCCAAATTTATATCTAACTCTCCCTTGACCTTATTAAATTACACAAAATTTATAACCTCTTTGATAACTCCCATTGGATTTTTTCCTACTATTTAAGGACTTGAAAGATCAAGAAGAAGGCATGTGCCTCTTAAGTTTAGATACCCCAAACCATAACGAAGTTCCTCAAGATGAAACACTATCTTATTAGGTGCATATTTCAATTAAGGTGTTTGATAATATTTTTTTATAGATTGGGGGATGTGGATTAATGATTTTATGACCACATAATGGGTTATGAATCATGACCATGTCACATTGATGTCCATATGACTCAAAATCCTCTTGAAAACATCATCATTGTTTACAAGGTCTCAAACTACCAAAACCACCTTTTTGGTTGTAGGTATACCTAATATTTGGTTATTTTAAGTCATCATATCATGACATAGCATCAATTTTGAAACCCTCCTCCCTACTGAATTGAACCCATTCAAACCCATCAACCCCTTTCTAGCATGTTTTAATGGTTTTAAACCTAAAAAGAACCTTTTCCATAGCAGTATGTCTTTGTATTGACTATAGTTATTTTATGTGACTATAGGTAGGGTTTCATAATTAGGTAAACCTAACCGTAGGAGCTTATTAATACACCCTCACATTAGGATTCTTGGTGGGTCCTTATTTATTGTCATTGGAAACATATTTTGAATTGAAGATAAATATGAAAACTTTCCTTATAGCATTGCATCCTCAACTTGCATGGATTAGCTTTGAAGTAAGGACAATAGGTGGGTATTTTAGGCCTTGTATGGACAATAAAAATCCAAAAAAAACATTTGGATAATAATATTGAAGAAGTTTATGATGTTTATTAAAGATTTGAGCCTCATTATGATTTTGATATATTCCTATTTGACTTGACCTTTAAGAAGCCTCTCAAGACTATCTTGAGGTCTCCTACATATTCAACTATAGGTTAATGTAATATGAGAACTTGGATAATGATTTTGTCATTATAATCCTAAAAATTGACATGATTCTTAACAACACTATGAGACATTAGAACATGGCCAAAATCCTATGAAACCCAAAAATATGGTAAAACCTCTTGTTCTTCTGCCCAAACTACTAATCACATCTTTAAAAAAATCCATTGCCCAGTTGTAGGAGACTTTACTATCATGAAAATCATGAACTATATGATCTCATATCCCCCTCTATCTTTTATCTTACAACCTAATCATTATATTTCAAGAACTTCCACCTATATAGTCATTATTCCACCTTTATGAGAGTAAACTTCTCATTTCTCTTTTTGACTATGTATGATGACTTTATGTCCTTTGTGTGGACTATATAACATGTTAGGTATTATACCTAAAAACCTCCAAGTATACTACATGATCTTCATCTTATTAAAATATTCAAACATTGAAACTCTCCCCTCACTATAGATGTAGCTTGCCTCACTACTGGTTATAGCCTTATTTGATTGTTATAGGTAATTGTTTTGGATCCTATAGAATTGTGTTGATGATTTGACTCCCTTAGTTTTTCCTTGTGTTGAGTTTATTCTATTCTATTACTCTCATGAACCTTCCACTAGCTCATGAAAACTATCATAGAGCAGTCCTTACTTTTAAACCTCTGGGGATGTCTTGGAAAAAGGCCTACTTGGAAGGATGTACATGCTTTATGGTGATTACCTCTCTGAATTCTAAGTTATGACTGAAACCATAAGATGGATTTAAAACCCTTGAAACCCCTATCAACCTTCATGTCATAATTTCATATCATCATCATAAAGACTGTGACCTTTATCAAATGAAGAGGATTGTATACACCATTTGTATGGACTATATTTGTACTTGTCATTGGATCATGTCTATATAGGCCTCCTAAAACCTTCACTATGTGTTCTAATTTTCTTTGAAGTTATTATTGGGTTTCACTAAACTTAAAATAACTTTAGACCTCCTAGAAACATAATTAATCTCTCCTCAGTTTATTAGGGTTGTAGATTAACTATTTTATGATTTGGGATTGAGTTTAGTCCTTAAAAGGGAGACCAATTATGAAATAAATCATTGACCCATATGTGAAAACCAATTCTTTTATTGGTTTTCAATATGGTTTCACTAGTCATGGTGTAATGCTCTATATTGAAACCTTATAGTGTGAGACCCCTTGAGGGTTCAAACCTTGTTGAAATCACTAATTGTTTTTAGTAAATAATTGTACAACTTTAGAGATCCCATACATGTTTTCCTTTAGTTAAACACCCATTCTATTTTGCATAATCCTTCCCCTATATGGGGGACAAAATATGAGTAACTTCAACCTCGCCTAAAACCCATGCCATAGTGTTACATGGCATCAACAAAAGTGGTTGGTGCTTTACTTTGGAGATTTAGGGAAACTTGTCCCTAAACACAATTCTCTTAATTTAAAGATGATTCTCACTTTTCTAGCTTGTCCAATGACCTATACATGACTGTCAGGTTATCATCCAACTATACAAATCTTTCAAAAATATAAAAGCATGTGAAATTCCTCTATGAAACACTTTTGGGTTTCTGTGTGTGACAATTTAAGGTGTGCCCTAGAAGGGCTTAAAATAATTTTCAATCCTCCCATTCCAACATTTTTGACCTCCTATAGGTTTTTATGAAACTATAGACTAGGTAGTGAGTGTGGAGGCATGATCAATACACATAGTGAATGGGAATTAAAGAAGTTTTAGACTATCCCAGAACCTAAAAATGGATCCATACAGTCCTGAAGGGATTTAAATAAGCTATGTTCCTTGTTTCAACATAACTATCTTCTTTCAAGCACCTATAGGTATACATCAATGGACTGACTATGTATGGATATTGTATATGACTATCATAATCCATATTTTATAATTTTAAGGGATACTAATTTATTTATCATGCAAAAATATTGTGTTTAATCCACTTTTAACTTTCATAACATTTATATGAAACTTTCTAGGACCTCACACACCCCACTTAGCAGACTATGTATGGAAATGCAAGAAATTACTATTTGGATTGTCCACTAAGGATTGAAGAGAAATATCACTTGACTATTTTTTTATGTGGCATAAGGAAGATGAGGTACACTATCCCTCAAACCTAGGTTCTACTCTAAAACTAATTAAATAGGCCATTCACAAGGACAAGAAGTAAAACATGTTTTATTCCATAAGTAATTTCTTGGGAGGATTTAACTGATGAAACCAATTGTAATAGGTCATATTTGAACCAAACATGTCTCTTATAAAATCATTATTTCTTGTTTAATTCTTAAGTGAAGAAACAAGGGAAAAATCAGACCTTATTTAGATGAATAGGCCATTTAGACACCCCTAAATTGTTAGTGATTGTTCATAAATATGTGGAGATGAACCATGCCAAAAATTCCATAAAGTATAAGGAAATTAGGGTCCCTATAAATTCTCAAAATATTATGTCCTAAATATCTCTCACTTCCTGACCCAATTGAGTGAAAACTTGAGGCTCTCCTAGTGTTGTTCTAAACTGGCCAAAATGGTTTTTCCTTAGCATGAAGAACTAGAGGCATGTTTATGAAATCTAACACTTTTTAAATATTTTTTATGATATAATTGACCTTAAATTACTCCTAGAAACCTTATGAATTTCTTGGACCTCCATTAATGGTAGAAAACCTATTTCATGCCTAGTTTGTAGCTAATAGGTTTTCCTTACCTATACTAGTTCTTATGATGGAATATAGTTTTAGGGGCCTATAAGATGATATTAGGTACACCATTAATTCTTTAATATGACATATGATCCCATGAATCAATAAAAATATCCAAAAACCTTTTATGTCAAAACTTTAAAAGGCTAAAAATGCATCTTTTTTCTCCCAAACATCTTTCGTCCACTCCAAATGACTTCAAACGACCTTTAACATGTCTAAATAGGTAAAACACACCATAGTGAGGTGGGAGAAAGTCAAAACCAATTTAAATCCTAAATTTTTTATGTTTTCACTTGGAATTTATATTTTGGGGACTCTTAAGGGATCTAATGCACTTTTGGGGGCCTTTTGGACTTAATAGCTTCTCTAGGCCTCATGTTGACTCATTAAAATATCTAAGACTTTATGATATCCTCCTTCATACCCCTAAATGCTTGAACACCATGGAAACCTATTGGATCCTTCACTTGTAGTTCTAGACCTATGTCTAGGCCTTTTTCTCAAAATCACCAAATTTACCTTAAAGATTTCTTAAAGTGTTTCAATAGATTTCAAGTGACATGTTGTAGGGACCTAAGGTTATCTTATTATTCCACCATTGGATCACTCACTCAACCAAAACTCTACACAGCTTCTCACACCACACTAGGACTTCCTAAAATACTACATTACATCATCAAGTTAGGACTAGAAAGGGACTAATGATGGTGGTAGAAGGTTATTATAAGGTACAAGATAGTGTATTGATCCATTTATGAAATATTTTAGGAAAATTTTATCCAATAATATAGAAACCTTCTTGGATTGCATGTCTGTTATGTAATATATTAGTTTCCTTATCTAATCCATTGGGCATATGGGGTCACAAGTCTTTCTTTCCCAGCTAATATGAAACTAATAAAAGGTTGTCCCTTTAAAAAACACTCCTCTTGAATAAAAAAGGACAATAATAACAAAACCAATAGTTTACCCAAGGCAAAGAGGGAAGGGAAACATATAACTAAAAACATGTGCACAAGGCACTTAGAGAAAAAAATGAAAAACTATACAAAATGTACAATATATACAATGGTTGAAAAATATTTTAATAGCAAGGCTTTAGATGACTCCCATTGACTGGGATGGCTAACACCCCTCCATATAATTGGTAAAGTTTAAAATTATTATGTTTTTTGCATCTATGGATCAAATAAGGACCACTCTACAAGCTATCAAATTTTATATGATTACCTAGCTTGGCCTCATTTAAATCCCAATTGAGGACTATATCCCCTATTTGAAGTCCTTTTATATGTATATATTCTCAAAGGAATTCTTGAATTGAGATTGATGTGGCTATAGTGTCTTTATTATAAGGTACCTTGTCTTTTCAAGGTCTATGAGCTCTACCATCCTCACTCTCATAGGTTCACTCTCCATCAACTCAAGCTGATGGGATAAATCCAAGGTAGGTTACTCAAGAGAGATGGGTAACTTGGCATCTCTCCCATATACAAGGTCAAATTGTGAGTTTCCAAATGAAACTTTTGGAGTCACTCTATCATCCCATAAGGCTATCCTTAACTTTGTATGCCACACTCTCAGATTCTCCTCCATAGCCCTCTTGATGATCCTTATCAAGTTTTTGTTTGTTGACTCTATGATTCCATTACCTTAGGGGTATTAATTTAAGGATGTACTAAGGTAGATACCTAGTTGTAGTTCCCATTTAGTTTTCCTCATATAAATAAATGCAAAGGCATTATCTAAAATTATTTTTGCTGGTAAACAAAACCTCGCTACTATGATATCATAGACATCTAACATTGTTATCTGATTAGCTTCTTTCAAAGCAATTAATTCCACCCACTTGGTGAAGTATTCATTGGAAGTGAGTACCCACTTGTGTCCTCTATTAGAATGTGGAATGATCATCCCTATGAATTCTAGAGCCCACTGCATGAAGGGTTCCTCTACCTAAATTGGGTTGAGAGGAAGGGCTACCAATATTTGCTTACCTACAAAGAGAGTACACTTTTGACACTTTCACACCCATGCATATGAATCCTTGAAGAGGATGCAAAATAATAACTATTTTTCATCACTTTTGATATTGTATTCCTTGGAGCAAAATGTCCTCCTCTAATCCCATTATGGAATTGTTCCAGGAGCTTGGTCACTTTGTCATCATCTATGCGCCTTAGAAGCACTCCATTGAGATATTTTATAAATAGAACCCTATCAATCAATGAATAAGGTATGGATTTAAGTATAAAATAATTTCTCTTTTCTCTCTCCATACCTTTTGGGTAGTCACTTGTTACCAAGAACCTTATCATATCCAAGAGCTAGTCAGTGTGAGGTGTAGGTGCATCTATTTATGAGTTATCTTGTGTCACCAGGATAAACCCTTTCTCTTTATGAAGGTCATAAACCATATACTCATATAAGCCTTGACCTCTCACTACTTTAGTGACATTGATATCCACATCATATTACATGACCTTGGTAATCCAACTAGCCCTCTTCTCATTCAAATCTTTGTTAAGAAGGAAGTTTTTCACTCTAGGATGAGACACCATAAGATATAGTTTGCTATTGGAGATCATTAGTCTAAACATTTTAAGGATTATTACCACTTAAAGGAATTGATTTTATATAACAACATACCTCATATCATACCCATCAATCCTTGATTGAAAAATGCAATTGGATGCTCAAGTCTGTCACCATTCTTTTACATCAACATAGTTGATATATTGTCAATATTGGAAAATGTATACACTATAAAATCCCTTAATAAATTAGGATTCATAAGGGTAGGTTCTTGGGTAATGGATTTATTGATGGAATAAAATCTTGATTTACCTTCATTTGACCAAGTGTTGACCATTTTTACCCCCTAATAAAAGTGAACCAACTCCATAGGTAAAAAAATTTGTCATAAAGTGTTTCATATGCCATTTAATGCCAATAAATGTTATATTAGCCTTGATCACTCTTTGAATTAGTGTTTCATGTCATTTTAGGTATTTTAAAGGGTAAAAAATGGGCATTTAATTATTTTTATGAGTTTTTGGGAAATTTTCAAGTCAAAAATGGGTGATGTCACACTCCACATGTCCTAAGGGGTCTTAAATAACTATTTGTAACAAACCAAGACATGGGATTGATTCATGATTAGAAGGTATCTAGGTAAGGTAAGGAATGAATATGTTTTATAGCATAAGAAACATGGAGAAAAGGACCATGAACATAAAATTTAGCTTAGGTCATGACCTATCAGACCCTAAACTCATAAAAACACAATCCTTATCCCTCTAACCATGCAGGTAGTTTCTTAGAAAACTTAGTCTTGAGTTTTGGATTAGTTAGAGGGGAATCTCTCATATTAATGAGCTCAAACTTGGTGTAGGTCATACTCATGACCTAGTGTATCATTTAAAATATTTATTTTTTTGAGATGAACAAGGGATGTACCCCCTATTTTGTCTCAAATAAGGGTCACTTTTCCCTTGTATAGACCTTGCAAAATTGGTAAATATGGTCAAAACCACACACCAAAAGTGAAGTAATGTTTCCAATAAGGTTTTATGAGTTGCATAACATACAATAACATCATTAAAACTTAATTTCAATTTCATAAACCATAAAATATTTTTAGAGCTAGTAGGTTTACAAGTTTAGCCCATTGTGCAAGTAATGGGTCTAATGTCAAATAGAGGGACATTCTTAATTATAGCTTTATTAAATTCCTCTAATGTATTGTTACATGTGAGAAAAATAATATTAGAGATGTTAAATTCATCAAGGGGAAAAGGAAACCATGTAAAGGTCAGATGGAGTCTAATGGTATAGGTAGACCTATTGACAAGATCTAAGCCTAGCTTCAAAATAGGGTCATTCTTCATTACTATCTCTTAGAAAACCATTATAATTATTTGAGAATGTTCTTGGGGAATATAAGGAGGTATTTTAACCTTATTTTTGTAGGTTAACTCCCTAATAATCCATGATAGGCTTAAAAACATGCATAGAACTCTTAAATTTAAGAAATGGAGCTTAAAGTGCAACTTAAATAGCTCAAAAATCTTATAACCCTTTTCATGAGATCTATATATGTTTATAGGAGTTAGGGAGGATACCTAAGAATATCTTAGTGCCATTTATAAAGGACTCTAATATATTTTCTTTATGAATAAATTTAAAGAGTCTAGATCACTCAAAAACCCTTGCAAATCCTGATTCCTGACCTACTTATGGAAATCAAGCCAAAATTACATCTAAATGGATGAATTAGATCATGAGTATAAAATATAATTTTTTTAAAACTTCATGGGGATTAGATACAAGGATTTATATTGTAAATAATTCATAAATATAGAGAAAAGGCATGTTTCTTTGACATTTTCTTATGTTTTGTAAGTCTTAAAGATGATCAAAATATGCCAACCATTTGATAGGGTAACTTGGGACTTGATACAAATCTCCATGACATTTTTAGAGATTTTAAATATACACAAGTACCTATTCTATGTCTCTAACTTCATCTTATCTAAACTAGCATCTAGAATGACATAGTGAAGGGTATGTTAACTCAATATTGGTGGCATTTTATGATGTTTTTGATGATGTAAAGCATATGAGGTGTACCTATAGGTGACATAACATCCATGTTATGGATAAATTTGTAATTTTAAGGAATTTTATATGATAAGTGGAGAAGGTGCATGGAAAAGAGCCCTTTTGAAACTACTAGTGATGATTTCCCATGTCCATAATAATATGGATAGTTAGGGACAAATCCAATGCATATGGGGACTTTTTTTAACCCCTCTTGCTTAGATCAATCATCAAACCTGAACATATGTAGGGATAGGGGTAGTTTTGGAAGGAAACTTAGGTGGGTAGTTTCTCAAGCCAAAATGGTAGTTTTATGCCACTTTTCACTATCTTTATGACTTGTATAGACAAGTACACATTCATGACCTAGAATAGCTTACCCCACCTCTCCTCTACATGAAATTGTAACTAGTTTTCACTTGGTGACACATGTCATTATGTCTTTTCAACTTCTTCTCTCTCTCCTTCCAAGTTCTATAAATGTAAGCCATTTTGGCTATTGAAAGGATTCTAACTCTTGGTATGGTGAAGACCTACTAAAATTTTACCATGATTTTTACTTAAGCTAATGAGAAGATGGTTATACTCTAAGTCCATTTTCACTATGTGTTGAAGTGATCCATCTTGAAAGTCAAGTATAGATTGAGTTCATCTTGTTTCATAAAATCCTTGAATGTGTTATTGAAAATGACTACTCTTATAATATGTTTCATGAAGTGTATGATGTTACAATATACTTTTGAAGTGTGTACGAGTTTGGTAGTGTCATATCTAACCTTCCCTTCACTTGCCTTCATTTTTTGAGTTGTTATTTGCCTTCATGAGAAACACTCATGCTAGGGAGCTCCATTAATGGTATGAGTCTAGTTTGATTGTGTTAGTTCATTATAAAAATCCTAAGTGTATGAATGAATCAATTATTGGTGTAGCAGCTCCTATTTTAGGTTTACTTTATGTATATTTATCTACCTTTCCACCCGTAATAGGTAGTTTTAATGACATAAGCACACCAAGTCATATCTATGGAGCTAGCCCTTTTCAATCCTAAAGACTAATCTCTCTTAAAATTTCCCACAAACTTGAGGGATAATTCAATGTTTCATTAAATTGAAGGAGTTTCATGGAATGTCCTAGGGTGTACAATTTGATGACAATAGTTTTGGCATGCCTAGTGGGACAAGGCCCAAATAGTGGGAAGATTTTTGGTGTGTCTTCTCTCTCATCTTCTCTCTCATAAACTTTTGGAAGCATCCAAGAAAACACAAATGGTGACTCCAAATGAATTTCTAGTTATAAGTAATCCAAGTATCTATTGGTGAATATTTTTATCAATTCTTATCTTTTCATGTGACTTATGAAGTTGATATGGATGGCTATGAGGATAATCCTTACCATACACCTCCCTATCAACCCTTTCATGACCTTATCTACCATTCTCAACATTCTTATCAAGATACCATCCTCCTTATGATTCATGGTAGTCCTATGATGAACCTAGTCCCTTTCCAAATGAGTATGTTATTATTGACTAGCCGTATGACCTATATTCCTCTCAACCTTATCATGATGAGTCAAGAAACACCATTAGTTTGGAGGCAAAATATGATGCTTTCAAAACCTTTCTTAAAGAATTTAAACAACTCAGTCACTTTGTCCAAGCTTACTACACCTCTCATTCTCAAAATGTGTGGGTAGATATGTTAAAGTCTCTAGAATTGGAAAAGCATATGAGTGTGCTAGATAAGTGTTGCAATGAAACTCTTGGTGGTCTTGTAGATTTGTTGAGGGTTTTAGTTGGGTTGTTGATGGAAATGTGGGGGTATGTTGAAGAGGAGAATCAATATGCCATTAGTGAAGTATTTCCTATGGCAAGAAAATATTTTCAATGGTTGATTTATAGGTTAAAGATATGGTAAACCCAAGAGGTTATGGAACAAGTTGCAGCTATAAAGGAAGCTCCAAAAAAACCATGAAGAGCCTCAAGAAGATGAAGAGGATGACGAAATATTTTATGAAAAATATGTCCTTCTTATTTCTCATCCTATCTTACCTCTCCCTCAAGATCCTATTCAAGAGGCTTCACCCATCTCCATGCCCATCCATGACCACCACACTCCATCCCCAACCCATAGACCCATATCTCTCTCTTCCACCATCCCTATCCTTTAATAAGAAACTCTTTTAAAGGGAAACACCAAAGGAAGAACAAAATTAGTTTGAAATAGAGAAAGAGGATGAGACAAGTGATGATGAGGAAGAATTTATCATTGGAACTCCACTTGGGGCTATCAATCATAACTCACCCTTCTTGAATCAAGAGAAAGATGATTCCATGTTTGATCATGAAGTTGTATATGACCATCTCAAGCATGAAGTGGAGTGTATTATCAAGGATGAAGGTCATGTCACTCCTCAAGAAGTTGTAATCTTGAAAGAGTCTTATGAAACCAAGGTTGAAGACATAGTTCTTGGAGATGAGTCCATTCCTCTATCTAATTTTGAAACACCCCTAAATGCATTAGAACATTAATATCATCAACTTGATGACCTCATATTTCAAGAAGAGAAACCCAATATCATTGAAAATATCATGGAAAAATTAAAGCCTTGCTTCATCACCATTGGAGGTCAAATTTGAATAATGTTAAGAGAAAATTGAATTTGTTAAGCTAAAAGAGAAGTTCATTTCTATGGATAATCTATTTGGAGTTCATTTTTTCTTATTGAGAACCATGAAGAAGATAGAGGAACTGATGCCAAAGAACAAGAGGTTTCATTCCTCATTCATCCCTCTATGTCATGAAGCCAAGGAGGTTTCAAGCTACCCCTTTGATTCAGGAGGAAGTGTTCATATTAGGTTTGTTAGTGTTTGAGTATTCTTGTTTAAGTTATCTTGTGTTTCCTAAGTGCTTAAGCATATGTGTGTATTGTTTTTTTTGTCTTCTTGTTGTGTGTTTCCTTTCCTTTGTTTGGTGTGTGTGTTTTTTTTATTTTTTGTGTGTGACTCAACTAGCTTATATACTTTGATTCAAAGGTCTTCTCAAGTAAATTTGAGTGCTCATATGCATGACTATGCTCCCAACAGAGGTGTAAGGTAACTGGTCCTAGGCATAGAAATCATGCCACCCTTGTGAATTTCCGATAATGTTGACCATTTTTACCCCTAGTCAAAATGATTCAACCCCATAGGTAAAAAACATTGTCATGAAGTGTTTCATAGGCCATTTAATGCAAATAAATGTTATATTATCCTTGGTCACTCTTTGAATTAGTGTTCCATTTCACTTTGGGTCTTGTAAAGGGTTAAAAATGGGAAGTTAATGCTTTTATGGGTTTTTCAGAATTTTTCAAGTCAAAAAGGGGTGATCTCATACTCCATGTGTCTTAAGGGGTCTTAAATAACTATTTGTAACAGAACAAGACATGGGATTGATTCATTATTATAAGTTCTCTAGGTAAGGAAAGGCATGAAGATGGTTTATATCCTAATAAACATGGAGATAAGGACCATGAACATAAAATTAAGCTTAGGTCATGAACTATTAGGACCTAAACTCACAAAAACGCAGTCCTTCTCCCTTTAACCCTATAAGTAGTTTCTCAAAAAACTTAGTCTTGAGTTTTGGATTAGTTAGAGTGGTATATCTTAGAGTCAAGAGATCAATCTTGGTAGAGGTCATCCTCATGACCTAGGGTATCATCTATTTTTTTTAATCTTAGATAGGGGCCACTTTTCCCTTATATAGACCTTATAAAATTGGGAAATATGGTCAAAACCACACACCAAAAGTGAATGATTATTTCCAAGAAGGTTTGATGAGTTAAATAAAATATATTACCATCATTAAAACTTGATTGTATTGTTTGAAACCATAAAATATATTTGGAGCTATTAGGTTTGCAAGTGTAACCCATTGTGCAAGTAATGGGTCTAATGTCAAATAGATGGTCATTCTTAATTATAAGTTCTGAAAAGTCCTATAATGTATTATTTCATGTGTGTAAAATCATATTATATATGTTAAAGTGATCAAGGGAAAAATGAAACCATGGAAAGGTTAGATGGAGTCTAAAGGTATAGGCAGACCTGTTGACAAAATCTAAGCCTAGCTTCAAAATAGGGTCATTATTCATTTCTATCTCTTAGAGAACCATTATATTTCTTAGAGAATATTCTTGGGGCATGTACAGAGGTTTTTGAACCTTATTTTTTTAGGTGAACTCCCCAAGAAGCCATGATAGGCTTGAAAACATGCACAAACCTCTCAAATGCAAAAAAATGGATCTCAAAGGGTAACTTAAAGAGCTCAAAAAATTTATAATCCTTTACATGGGATATAGATATATTTAAAAGAGTTAGGGAGGAACCTAAGAAGATCTGAGTGGAATTTATAAAGGACTCCAATGTCTTTTCTTTACGAACAAATTTGAAAAGTCTAGATCACTCAAAAACCCTTGCAAACTTTGATTCCTAACCTGATGGTGGAAATCAAGCTAGAAGTGCCTCTAAATAGATGAATTGGATCATGAGTATAAAAGAGAAGTTTCTTACTTCATGTGGATTAGAGACATGGAATTATATTATATTTAATCCATATATATGGAGCATAAAGTAGGTTTCTCTGACATTTTCTTATGTTTTTCAGTTCTTGAAGATGATCAAAAGATGCCAACCATTTTGGAGGGTAACTTGGGACTTGATTCAAATATCCATGCCATTTTCATAGCTTGTAAATACTCATAAGTGCCTCTACTAGGTTTCTAACTTTAGCCTATCGAAATTGGCATCTAGAATGACATAGTGAAGGGTATGGTAACTCAAGATTGGTGGCTTTCTATGAGTCCAAGCATATGAGGTATCACTAAAGGTGTCATATCATCCATGGTATCAATAAATTTTTAGGTTTAAGTAATTTTGAATTCTAAGTGGAGAAGGTGCATGCAAAAGATCCCTTTTGAAACTGCCCGTGATGATTTTACATGCCCACAAGAATAGGGATGGTTAGGGATCAATCTAATGCATGTGGGGACTTATTTGTAACCCATCTTGCTTAGATAAATCATCAAACCTAACCATATATGGAGATAGGGTAAGTTTTGTAAGGCAACTTATGTGGGTATTTTCTTATCCCAAAATGGTATTTTTGTGCCACTTTTCACCATCTTTATGACTTGTGTGGAAAAGTACACATTCATGACCTAGAATATCTTACCCTGCCTTTCCTCTACATGTTTTTGTAATTGATTATCACTTGGTGACACATTTCCTTATGTCTTTTCAACTTCTCTCTCTCTCTCTCTCTCTCTCTCTCTCTCTCTCTCTCTCTCTCTCTCTCTCTCTCTCTCTCTCTCTCTCTCTCTCAAACTTTTATAAATGTAAGCCATTTTGGATATTAAAAGGATTCCAACTCTTGCTATGGTGAAGCCCTACCAAAATTGTACCTTGATTTATGCTTAAGCTAATGAGAAGTAAGCTATTTATACTCTAAGTCAAGTAAAAATTGAGTTCATCTTATTTCATGGAATCCTTTAATGTGTTATTACAAATAACTTCTCTCCTAATAGGTATCATGAAGTGTATGATGTTGTAATATAATTTTTAAGGGTGTATGAGTTTGGTAGTGTCATATCAGACCTTACCTTCACTTGCTTTCATTTTTTGAGTTATTATTTTCCTTCATGAGAAACACTCATGCTAGGGAGATCCATTAATGGTGTGAGGATATTTTGATTGTCTTAGTTCATTATACAAATCGTAAGTGTATAAATGGAAGTAATTCTTGGTGTATCACCTCCTAGTTTAGGTTTTATTTATGTATCTTTCTTTCCCTTTCCATCCATAATAGTTAGTTTTAGTGGCATAATCACATCACATCATATCTAGGGATCTATCCATTTTCAATCCTAGGGACTCATCTCTCTTACAAGTTCCCACAAACTTGAGGGATGATTCAATGTTGCATCAAATTGAAGGAGTTTCATAGAATTTTATAGGGTGCACAATTTGATGACAACACCAAGTGAATACTTGATTAATATTCAACATAGTAGTAATGGGTGTCACTAATCTTACAAAACTAGGTATAAACCTCCTCTTGAAGTTTATCATCCCAAGGAAACTTTGAAGTTCCTTCTTCTGCTTGGGTAATGATAAAGCAAAGATAACACTTATTATATCAAGATCATTAACTAATCCCTATTTGAAAAAATATGTCCCAATAGATTTACCTCATCTACAGAAAACATACACTTCTTTGGATTCAATGAGATCTCATATTCTCTGTATCTTTCAAATATCAATCTTAGGTGATCTAAGTGTTCACTAGCCTTCTTCGATAAATTTTTTGTCATCCAAGTAGACAAGCACCATATGATTCCTCAAGACTTATAAATCCATGCCCATGGCTATTTGAAAATTATCCTTAGATTTTTATACACCAAATGAATCTTCCGATAAGCATATGTTCCCCACTTTGTGGCGAATGTAGTCTTGTATTGGTATTCTTTCCTTACTAGCACCTAGATGTATCCTGAGTACCCATCCAAAAGAGAGAAGCATTTAAAACTAGCAACCATTTTAAGGAGTTGTTTCATGGATGGTAAGTGGTAATTATATTTCAAAGAGACCCTTTTAAATTATCTAAACTCAACACATAACTATATTTCACCATTATCATTTCTCACAGGTACTAGGTTGGCTACCCATGAGGAGTGCTTAATGGGAAAAATGATATTGGACTCGATCAATTTAGTCAATTTTTACCTAATTAAATCTTCAATTTTTGGGTTGATAGGCCTTTTATTTTTCATAAAAATCTTGGCATTAGCCTCCATATCTATAGTGGGATAGTTTGGGATCAAAGCCTCTCAAGTCATTGTATTCCCAAGCAAAGATGTCTAAATATTCCTTACAAAGTTCAATTAAAGCACGCCTTTCTACCTCATTACTTACTTTTCCAATATTTATGAGTTTTTATTTAAAGATATAGACTCTTTCATAGTTATCTTCATTAGTTGACATCACTACCTTCTCTTTCCTCATATGGTCTCCCTCATGGAAAAGACCTTTAAAGGTGACTAGACATTTAGGAAGTTTGTCATACCTTAGCTAAACAACTTGATCCTCATACTAATGTTGAAATTTAACTTGGTTTATTGAGGAAAAATATACCTCATACTATAAGAAACAAAAAAATTGCTTGTCACTCTTGCAGACATACCAATGAGCCTCATTATCTAGAGCCAATGGCCTTATTACCACTTTGACATGTGGGTATACTTTACAATATTTTAACTCATTTTGGATTTCAAAATTAGACTCCATAGATACCAACCTATCAATATGATGTTTTTTCTCCCTTGGCACTTCTTAGATGTTAAAGGCTTCAAAGTCTTCAAATATATCTCACACTCTATGTTTTTAGGATCTCATTAGGTGATTATTTATAGTGGTTTAGCCTCTAAATTGATACATGATCAACTCACTATCCCCATACACTTATAATTGCTTGATTCCACTCTTACTATCCCACTAAAGGAAATGGATAAGGCCCTCATAGTCAACTGAATTACAAGAGAAACTAAACTAGAAATTATAAGAGGGAAAGAAATTATCATTGGAAGGGGATATCAACATCACACCTATACCTACCACATGATTTCTCCTTGAGCCATCAAAGAACAATTTCCACAAACCACTAGTATCTTCTTATGGCCTAATGAGGGATGTCATGAAATCATTATCCTCATAAAATAAATATACTCTCATATCTCTTTCTTCAACACCTTCCAAAGATTCAATTAGCTGATTCTTACTCTATAACTCATCCAAGAACATATCAGGTGTCCCCTCAAGGTGAGTATCTAGTTCTTGACCAACTAAGTAGTCATATTCATATAGAATAGTGAAATTGATGTTTGGGATAATTTTCCCATAAGGCTCAATGTTAAATATGAAATAGGATCAGATTTAATAGACACCTTGGTCCCATACCTTGTCCTAAAAACCATGCAGGACCAATCTACTACTAGATAACCCCCAATCTTGGATGTGAAGTCTATATATAATCCTAGGACAAAATGAGGAGACACATCTATAATAAACACATCATAATCTAATAAAAAACTAAGAGAAGCATGGAGGGTCAAGTTTAGACCTTTGATGATACTAGTTGGTTTGGTAGAAGAGCTATCAAGCTACAAAATTCCCTTAGATTGGGGCTCATACTTCAAACCAAGCTTATTTGTTATTGACTTTGACATCAATAAATTATTTAATCCATTATCTACCATGTAATTGTGTACCAAGGAGTCAGCAATGATTAAATAAATTTATAATGGAGGAGGTTTGACCACCTTATTTGATTGTCCTTCATTAGGCCCTTTGGTTGTATTGGTGAGAACTACATTTTCCTTACTTGGTGGATTCTCAAAAACATTAATCTTTGACAAACCTTATTGAAGGATATCCAACTGAATAAGCATATAAAACATGTCCCATATTGTAAATTTTCATTTGTTCCACAATATTGATGGGCAAACCACCAACTTTTGCTTGTGCTTTGGGAGCCACAATCTTGTTTTGAATTTGTGAGTTTCGGGGCACAAAGACATTACCTTAATTCTGATTCTTTTGAGTTATTAGAACCTTCGGATTAGTAGTATGTTTATTTTTCTTTGATAGTAATGAATTGATAGTAAGAGGCTCTTTAACTACTTCCTAGTTACCATCCATGTTCCTTATTTTGAATCTTGTATTAGCTTCCACTAGAATGTTTGCTTGGATAGAACTAACCTATTGATTAGATGCATAACACTCTTTTTTATCATAATTAACCATTGTATCACCCAATTGGTTTGGTCCCTCATTAGTCCCGTGGCATTGGTGAGGCTCTTCCATTTTTGTCATCATAGTTACTTCTATGTTCTGAGCCATAAGATCTTGATTGAATCCATAGCTAGCACCCTATTGTCATTGATCATTGAAAGATTGATTAAACTCAATGTTTGGGACAATGGATTGACCAAATGACTGATTCCAAGGCATAGTACCTTCATCTGCTTAAGAAGTTTTGTTATTAAAAGGAAAAAAAGTATTATAGGTACTTGTAGAATTTTTATTTTAGTTATTTTTCCTAGCATAGTTAGGCTACCCTTATCCTTGGCCTTGTCCTTGGAAATTTCCTTTGTATGGTGGTCTATTTACTTCACAATATTATTATAATCAATATGGAGCTTAACAAGGTTTATCAAACTAAAATTTTTTCCTCTTCACATTCACTAATTCATTCCCCAAGAATTTAAACATGATCTTAAGCTCTTGGAAGTTCTTTTATTCTTAGGAGTCACTCAATTGATTAGTTGAAGCCTTTTCCTATTTTGGTGTAGGTATGGAAACAAGTGTTGGAATAGGAGAAATGGAAATAAGACAGGGAATAACATCATGAGGTAGTTGAATCATAGGAAATAAAGGCATTGATGGCATATGTGTAATATTTATATCTTGTAATAGACTATTCTATGCTCTGATTACCACCTCATATAGCATCTGGTAGTGTGTTTCCTGCCATAGACTGAATCATTATTGCAATATAATTATTGAGGGCTTTTAGATAGTAAAGGAAAGCATAGTTAAGAGTAGGCCTGATAAAGATTGGAATCTTATCCTATGTCTTTTCAAGCCTAGTATTAAAATCCTACATAACCTCATGAGGATCCCTCCTAATTGTAGTTAACTATTCAACAAGTGACAAGTGGTCATTCTTGTCTTCAAACCTTTTGCACAAATCATCTCTTAAATTGATCCCATGATGTGATGGAATTAGAAGTAAATTTTATATACTATTACATGGCCTTTAACTTGAATGAGATGGCCAATAACTTGATAGCCACATTTTCTAAATTGATGTCATGAATATTACAAAAGTTGGCTATATCTTTGAGGTTGTTAGAAGGGGTTGTAGACTAGTGTCCTATGAAGTAAGGAACACTTTTAAAATCTACCACTGAGATAAGATCATAACGATTGAGGTCCAAAGGACTCTAACCATTAAAATCCATAAAAGGCAAAGCTCTATAGGTATCCATGGTAGTTAAAGGACCTAATAAAGATCTTCTTGTAGAGGTAAACTTAGAAACTCATTTAGGAGGAAAGTTTCCTTTGTAGGGATGAGTGTTAGTAAATATTGACCTTTTTATTGAGTTTAAAGATAATTCAATAAATTCAAAAGGAATACCTCTAGAAGTTGATCTTGTAGTCCACCTTTGGCATGAAATATAGGTATTTTTCTACCACCATAATTTTGAGTGTTCTTCAGAGTCACCAGATACTAA